>CAEFZP010005097.1:207500-470000 GCA_903064625.1 Mallotus villosus
ACCACCAGGAGAGGTTTGAGCGCTGGCTGTGTGAGGTGAACAGCTCTGACGGCATCTCTCTCCTCACCGCGCTCGCCCACATGGCCACGCCCACCCAGCACTCTGACCCCGCCTTCATCACCACCATCACCCTCCTCATCTACCAGGTACTGAGAGAGGGAGAGAGAGAGAAAGACGAGAGAAAGAGATGGGGAGTGAGTGAAATAAAAAGATGGGAAGTGAGAGAGAGAAAGAGAGACATGGGGAGAGAGAGACACATCACCTAAACCTGTCGTGTGTGTGTGTGTGTGCAGGTGTCCTATGTCAGTGTGTCCACCAGAGAGATCTACTCCAAGGTAGGCAGAGAGCTGCTGGCTGCCATAGCGACGGCCCATCCTTTTATCATCTCAGTGCTGCTCGAGAGACTCAGAGAGACCATCCATTCCGTGGGCATGGTAGGTATCCCCTCCTACTAGGTCTCACTTGTTGCTTGCACCTCCTTTTGTCTATGTCCAGGATGTTTCCAATGTTGTGGATACAAACTGTGTGTGTGTGTCTGTCAGGTGGCGCTGTACCTGTGTAAGGAGCTGCCTCTGAGCCTGTGGCGCCCCCTGGAGGAGGAGGTGCGTGTGATCGGGGTGTGGCTACTGCAGCACCCACTGTCTGCCGTGGAGAACAGGCTGGCCTGTGTCATACTGGAGGGGCTGGACTGGGGCTACGCACAGGTAACACACACACACACAGGTAACACACACAGACAGACACACAGGTAACACACACAGACAGACACACAGGTAACACACACAGACAGACGCACAGGTAACACACACACACACAGGTAACACACACAGACAGACACACAGGTAACACACACAGACAGACACACAGGTAACACACACAGACAGACACACAGGTAACACACAGACAGACACACAGGTAACACACACAGACAGACACACAGGTAACACACACACTCAGACACAGTAGATACAAAGCATGGCACACTACCCCTAACTCTGAGTGATGTGTGTGTGTGTGTGTGTGTGTGTTCCCCAGGACGGGAGCCTGGCCCTGGCCCCCTCCCTCCACAGTGAGGTGTCTCTGCTGGTGTGTGAGGCCTACCAGAAGTACCTGACAGACAAGCCCTACAACGGCCTCATCTCTGAGGGCATCAAACAGGTAGTGGCACTCTCTGCTCCACACACTCCTACACACACACACACACACACACACACTGTCACACACACACCTATTCACAGACAAACACATTCCTAAATACACACACACATTCCCACACATACAGGTAGAATGACACTATATCTCTGTCTCTCTCTCTCTCTCTCTCTCTCTCTCTCTCTCTCTCTCTCTCTCTGTCTCTCTCTCTCTCTCTCCTCCCTCTCTCTCTCTGTCAGGTATCTTACCTGGCCAGTGTTCTTCGTCTGGGCGTGTCCGCCGAAGCCTCCTTCAGCCAGTGGGCGTGGCAACTGTTGCTACGACTGAAGCTCCACAGCAACGCTCGAAACCCTCAGGCGGCCTGGTCCGCCCCTGGCTCCGCCTCCCACCCCTCCCCCGAGCTCACGCACGCTCCCAGCATGCGCTCCGTTCTCCGAGCGGTGAAGGGGGGCATTCCGATCGGCTGCTACCTGACCATCGCCATGACCACCGTCGGACACAGGTCTGCTCATGGCGAATGTAAACATACGTGTTTGTGCATGCGACGTGCGTGTGTCTGTGCGTGTGTGTCTGTGCACGTGTGGGTGTGTGTCTGTGCATGTGTGTCTGCGTGTGTGTGTGTGTGTTTGACTCCTCTCTGTGTGTCTGTGCACGTGTGTGTGTGTTTGACTCCTCTGTGTGTGTGTGTGACTCCTCTCTGTGTGGGTGTGTGTGTGTGTGTGTGTGTGTGACTCCTCTCTGTGTGTGTGTGTGTGTGTGTGTGACTCCTCTCTCTCTCTCTGTGGGTCCCAGTCTGGAGCACTTCTGTTCAGAGGGAGTGAGTCTGCTGAAGAGTCTGATCCAGTCCAGACACCTGAGAGCTGCTGTTCACCTGCTGGACCACATCCTGCCCCCCACCTACCCTCTGAGCTTCTACCTGCTCAACAACACCCAGTAAGATACACACTACACCCTACATACTACACACTACACACTACCCTCACCCCCCCAGCTACGATCTGCACTGTACTAACTTCTAACAACACTCCCCTGTAAGATACAGTACATGTGTTCTTTCACATACTCTTTCTTTCCTCTGTCTCCAACCTCCCTCCCTTCCTCCCCTCGTCACTGTTCTCCTCCCCTCCCTCTCTCCTCCCCCTCTCTTCTCCCCTCCTCCCCCTCTCTTCTCCTCTCCTCTCCTCCCCCTCTCTTCTCCTCTCCTCCCCCTCCTCTCCTCCCCCTCCTCTTCCTCTCCAGGTTCGTGGACTGCGTCCAGCTCTTCCTGCAGTGTGACAGTGTGTGTCCCCAGGGCGTCACCCAGCAGGTCACCCACAGGGTGGCGCCACTCCTCACTGGAGCCTCCTACGGGGACAACGTCCGCCTGCTCAACAGCGTCATCCAGGTACCTGTCATCCTCCACATACACACTCACCTGCTCTCATCCAGGTACACACACTCACCTGCTGTCGTCCAGGTACACACACTCACCTGCTGTCATCCAGGTACACACACTCACCTGTCATCATCCAGGTACACACACTCACCTGCTCTCATCCAGATACACACACTCACCAGCAAAATCATAAATCAACAAGGTTGTAGTTAATAGTGTATTGGTTGTGTAGAGGGCATTGTTTCTGATAGTGATAATAACAATAGGAGTATTATTCAGATCTGGGGCTAACACAGTGACTGGCCTCCCTAACATGTGGTCTGGTTCCCCGTCAGAACCATGTGGTGGAGAGTTCCAGGCCGGGCCGTGTGGGCGCCGTGGCGGTTCTGGAGTTCTGGGTGGGGGTCCTGACCCAGCAGAACCTGTGGTACCGAGACAGAACGGTCCTGTTCCTCATGGACCAGATCTGCCGCTCCGCGTTCTCCCACAACCAGGAGGAGTGTGTGCAGAAGATACTCTACCAGCAGCACAAGGTCCAGAACACACACACGTGAACACGCACACACACACACTGTACACACTCTCTATCTCTTTCAGACCCACATACCCAATGGGATTGTTGCAGTGGCTGTTTGAAGACGTAGTCTTGCTCTCCCTTCGTCTTTATCTCTCTCTCTCTCCGTTCATCATCCCCTCTCTCTGCGCCTCTGGCAGAATGCCTTGGGTTACCATGGAGACCGGGGTCTGCTCTCCTCTCTGGTTGGATGGATTTCCGGGAACGCCACGCCCTCTTTCATCGAGGGCCAATCGCTGAGCGGAGAGGTGAGGCGTGTCATGTTGAAGCCCAGAAACTTAGCCTTTAGAACATCCTAGAACATTGGGATTTATTCACAGAGCTACGTAACACTTCACAGCAGTCGTATCGTTCTGCTTCACAACAACTCTAGCTGAGCCTGAGAAACTTCTCAACGAGCTTGGCCCATCTCTAGAACTGACCCCGCTCTGTGTGTGTGTGTGTGTGTGGGTGTGTGTGTGCAGGTGTGGTTTGCGTGGCTGGTGCTGAACATGGAGGGGACGTTTGAGGAGGACTCTCAGCTGAGACGCTGTGTGGAGAACGAGCTGCTGTCAGACACCAGCCTCACCCCGGACCAGGCCCTGAAGGTACACACACACACAAACACACACACACACACACACACACACAGACACAGACACACTCGCTATGGTGGGACATGGCTGTTGTTCTAATGCGTGCGTGTGTGTGTGTGTGTGTGAGACAGAAGGCCCAGCAGCGTCTGAAGCTCCCGGTCGCTCCCTCCCTGCAGAGGATGCAGGTGTACCGGTGGGCGTGTCAGGCTCTAGCCACGCCCCCTGACCACCCCATCCTCCCGCTGGTGTGGCAGAAGTTCCTGCAGCTCTACCTGAGACAGCCTGGACCCGAGTATGGGTAGGACACGCACACACACACACCTTACAAACACACACACTTCAATCCACACACCAAATGACCACACTCAGTCATCCACTCTCCGACTTAAATGTGTGTGGTGTGTGTGTGTGTGTGTGTGTGTGTTTGGTGTGTGTGTGTGCTCCAGGCTGGATGCGGCCGGCTGTATCGGCCGCCGGTTCTTCCAGGCCTCGTCCCAGGCCGGCTTGCTGAGGGAGCTGAGGCAGAGGCTCCAGGAGGTGTCCGACTTCCACCACGCAGCCAGCCAGGCCGTCAGGGTCCCCCCCTCCCGCTCACACCCCCTCCACAGACCCCCCCGGGCCAGGGGGAGGAGAACTGCCCCCTGCCCCCCTACCTCACCTCCCCCCAGCTCCACACTGAGCTGGTCAGGTAGGGCCGGCAAGCACGCTCGCACACTGGCGGCACGCGCTTCCTGTACACGTACACTTACTCACACACACTCGCAGACGCTGCGTTTTCTTAGGCCTGCTGTGATTGGTCGTTCCCAGGTTGTTTGGCGTGTTTGCCGTGTGGTTGGATGACGACACGCTGCAGAGTAAGGAAGTGTACCTGCCGTCTCTGCCCCAGCAGTACGACCCCCACAGGCTGGCCAAGGTCATGCAGCGACACCAGGTGTGTGTGGGTGTGTGTGTGTGGGTGTGGGTGCAGACTGGATTAGCAGTGCATTCAGTATTATTAATCAGTATTATGTGCCGTTTTAAATTGTATTCATTCGGCAAGCTTTTATCCCAAAACACATGCATAATTTAGCATGTAGAAGAAAAACTAATCAAGGCTTTCAAGTGCATCTCAGCTACCAAATAGACTCATAGAATATCTCACAGACGATCTCACTGACTACCTCAGCTGCAGTGCAGCAGCAGTGATGAGGGCAGGCTTGACAGACTGCTGTGTGCTGTGTGTTGTGTGTGCTGTGTGCTGTGTGTGGTGTGTGTGCTGTGTGTGCTGTGGGGTGTGTCAGGAGCTGTGGCTGGAGTACGTGGACCAGGAGAGGATCCAGTATGATGCAGAGGAGGTGCTGGCTCTCTGGGTCAAGGTCAGGAGTGAACCCCCCACCCTCCAGACCAGCCAACAGGCCTTCACTGACTGCACCAGCCCCAGTACAGGTACACCCTCACCTGGTCTATATGGACAGGCAAACAATGAACTTCCATTCCATTTCATAACTCCAAACAAGCGTGCGATAGACGTCCTGCATTCAGGTGATCGAGAATCGTTCTCTATTAACCATGTGTTCTTTCTGTGTGTGTGTGTGTGTGCGCAGCGAGGGAGCGCATCCTGTCCAACCTCCAGAAGCACCCGGTCCCTCGCGGCGCTCCGGACCAGCAGCATCAGAGCCCCCCCGTCCCCGAGGTGCCCCCCTCCTGCCTGAGTCGCCCCAGCGCCGCCCTCAGCCTGCTGCAGCAGGACCTCAGCACTCTGCAGGACCAGGCCAGGTACACACACACACAGATACACACAGATACACACACACACACAGATACACACACACACAGATACACACAGATACACACACACACACAGATACACACACACACAGACACACACAGATACACACACACACACACAGATACACACACACACACACAGGTACACACACACAGATACACACACACACACACACACCCTCCCAGGTATGTACAGTATGTGCTTGGTGCTGTGGTTCCTAGTGTGTGCGTGGTGCCGGCAGGTTTGCGGTGTCGCGGGAGGCCCAGCAGGTGGCGCTGGAGGGAGAGCTGCTGGAGAGTCTGCCTCTGCTGTACAAGAACAGACCAGAGCAAGTCAGCATGGCGCTGGAGTGTCGAGGCAAGGCAGGCCAGCCCTGTCAGGGAGCAGCGAATATTACTGTCACGGTATATAAACACACACGCACACACACACACACTGAGAACTTTAACGGTACAAAAACACTCCCTCACAAGTGTTGTGTGTGTTTTTTTGTCGTGTGTGTGTGCAGTGTGAGTGCGTGCAGAAGCAGGAGGCGGTGCAGGGCCAGATCACGTCTCTGCGGAGCGACGTCAACAAGCTGCAGACCGAGGCCATGACTCCGCCCCCTCAGAGCCTGGCTCAGGCCGCCGTGCACACGGAGAACTTCATCACGTCAGTCCTCACACACACACACACATTACACACACACACACACATTACACACACACACATGTCCGTACACTCACACACTCATACACACATACACAATAAAAAAAATAAAAAACATTTAATTTCTTATATTTCTCAGGTGAATAAACATTTCTTGTGTGTGTGCAGGGCTCTGGTGAACCTGTACAAGGCCCGCCCCTCCCCCGCCGTGCAGAGTGTGGGCGTGGCAGCGTTCTACCAGGTGGTCTCCTTCGTGTGTGAGGACACACTCCGTCACCCGCCCACACGCCAGTACCTGTCCTCCTGCGTGGAGATACTGGGACAGGTACCATCTCATACACACACACACACACACACACACACACACACACACACACAGTAACATATACAAAGATTTCTCAAGAGAATAATCGATCATTGTTTTCATGTGTGTGTGTGTGTGTGTGTGTGTGCAGGTGTTCATCCAGGGCACGCAGGCAGAGTGTGGGCGTGTCCTGAGCACCATCCTGGACCAGAGGCGTCTGTGCCATCTCATCTCCCCCTTCTTCACCCCCAACGCCGCGCCCAATCAGCTCGTCTCCCTCTACCAGGACGTGGTGACGTCACTGCACCCCGACAGTGCCGACGTCACCTTCATGCTGCTCACCAAGGTCAGCGCCGCACGCAATCACTGACGCAACATCAACACTGTTCCTACAAAACACTGACACAACCTCAACACTATTCCCATAAAACCTCCACACAACCTCAACACTATTCCCATAAAACCTCCACACAACCTCAACGCTATTCCCATAAAACCTCCACACAACATCAACGCTATTCCCATAAAACCTCAACGCTATTCCCATAAAACCTCCACACAACCTCAACACTATTCCCATAAAACCTCCACACAACCTCAACACTCTTCCCATAAAACCTCCACACAACCTCAACGCCATTCCCATAAAACCTCCACACAACCTCAACGCCATTCCCATAAAACCTCCACACAACCTCCGCCTCGTCCTCCTCTCCAGTTTGACCTGTCCCTGTGGCTGAGCGAGGCCCAGCCGGTGTTTGTCGAGCGGACGCGCCTGCTGGAGCTGGTCCACGGGGCTCTGTGTGTGTGCGGCCGGGAGCCCGACCCAGAGCTGCTCACGCCCGCGCACCTGTTCACCCGCCACTGGACCCTGCTGCTGCGACACCACTTCCCCGAGCACTACAGCGACTGTCTGCGCCTGCTCATGACCAGTACGTGTGTGTGTGTGTGTGTGTGTGTGTGTGTGTGTGTGTGTGTGAGCATACAGTACTATACACGCTTGTATGTACGTCTGTAGAGAAGCCTAGGGGACAACATGTGTGTTTGTATTCACCAGGTTGCTCAGACCAGTTGCTGAGTCCAGAGTGTTGGAAGGTGACACTGCGTGCTCTGGGCTGTTCCGCCCCCCTCCTCTCTACCAGCACCTCCCTCGCCCCCCCTGCGCCCCCCGGCCGACCCCCCAGCCCCGCCCAGCAGAGCCCCCATCAGCCTCTCCCCCCAGCTGGTGAGCCCCTGCACACGTTAGCCAGCAAGTCCTAAAACGATGATGATTATGATTATGATGAATATGAAAGTGGGAGGTGACCCTCTCAGCCCTGTCGCATCTTCTGTTCTCCTATTGGCTGGCATTAGGTGGAGGAAACCGTCGATTGGCTGAGCGACTACTTCCTGCGGAGTCGTCTCAGTAAGGCGGACCTGCGCAGCTTCGGCCTCTACTCTGCCTGGACGCCCTACATCAGCGAGGTCGCGACCTTCTTGGGCCATCTGATTGGCTGTCTCATTAACCTGCAGTTCAGCGTTTGCGTCAGGGAGCCAGTAGGGAGCAGCAGAGTCCTCAAAGGTACCAGCTAGACAGGAGTGCAGTTATCATGAGTTTGAGAATCAGATAGGACAGGCTTGATTTATCTCTATCTCTCTGTTTTCTCTCTGTCTGCCTATCTCTCTCTCTCTCTCTCTCTCTGTTTTCTCTCTGTCTGCCTGTCTCTCTCTCTCTCTCTCTCTGTTTTCTCTCTGTCTGCCTGTCTCTCTCTCTCTCTCTCTGTTTTCTCTCTGTCTGCCTGTCTCTCTCTCTCTCTCTGTTTTCTCTCTGTCTGCCTATCTCTCTCTCTCTCTCTCTCTCTCACTTTACTTGACTTTATTGACTTATTGACTTTACTTAATGACTCTAATATTCTGCACTACATTACTGCATCTTGTACATTTGTATTTTTTGTCATATTTGTATTTTTTGTATTTTTATATTGTAAATTAGGCAACTTATATTTTATTGTATATTTTATTTTAAATATAATTCCACTTTAGTATAGATAGTATAGTTATATAGTATAGATAGTTAGTATAGACAGTCCACATATTTAAATTTAAGGATACTATATGTTTATTGTATGCACCTTCCTGCCAAAGCAAATTCCTTGACTGTGCAAACTTTCATGGCCAATAAAACCCTTTCTGATTCTGATTCTGATTCTCTCTGTTTTCTCTCTGTCTGCCTGTCTCTCTCTCTCTCTCTGTTTTCTCTCTGTCTGCCTGTCTGTCTCTCTCTCTCAGGTCTTCAGGAGCTGCACAGTAAGATGGTGAGACTGTTCAAGCCCTGGATCCTGCCTCTGGACACAGAAGATCCCAGGTAGACTCCCTCCCTCCTCTCCCTCCTCTACCTCGACCTCCTCCCTCCTCTACCTCCTCCCTCCTCTACCTCGACCTCCTCCCTCCTCTACCTCCACCTCCTGACTGCTTTGCAGAACTGCAACTCGCTGTAGACTTACTTCTGAAAATGCCCCCCTCCCTCCCCTCCCTCCCTCTGTCAGTCACCCCAGGTGTTATCCATGGCTGGAGTCAGACGCCAGTGCAGCAGCCAGTCTGATGGGGCTGTACTGCCAGCTGACTGACACTCTTCACTTCAAGTTCAGAGGTATGTGGGTGTGTGGGTGTGAAAGCATACAACTGTTTCACTAGGTTATGTTCATGTGTCTTTTGGAGGTATTTATTTGTGTGTGTGTGTGTGTTCCAGATCGCCTGCTCCCAGGCCAGAGGGGGCCTCTCTGGCTGTGTGCCATGCAGTACTGCGAGAGCTGCACGTCCCCGCGCACCCCGGAGTACCTCCTGTACCAGTACCACTCACACCTCCGCCCCCTGCTCTGGAGGCACCTCCACCCCGACACACAGCTCATGGAGCAGCTCTTCAACGTGAGCCCCCGACCCCCCTAACCTCCTGACCCCTGAACTCCAGCCCCCAGCACAGGGACACCTGTTCAGCCGGAGACCTGACCCCCTGACGCTTTTGTTTGCGTGAAGGAAGGCTGGGAAGAGAGGTTAAGATATTGTTGGGGGGACTGTGGTTATTAGGCACAAACTATTTTGGTTTGGGTACACAGCTTTTGCACCTGTTCCAGCAGTGTAGCTCTGTTGGTGTGCTGTACTACAACATGCATCTCAGAACACCTTGCTTTGTGCATTGGTTGAATTGGGGTCGTTTAAATGCTCTTTTGAGGCTTCCCACACCATAACTCCACCACATAAAATGTCGTTTTTCCATTGTGAAGTGTTGTATAGGTTGGCTCATCAGAATGACCTTCTGTGTATTTCAGGTGGAGAGAGGAAGTCCAAAGAGCTGCTTCCTGTTCCTGGGGGAGGTGCTGTGTGAGGTCAACTGGGTCAGCGTGCTGAGTGACAGCTTGCAGGCCCCGCCTCCCGGGGGTCTGTACCCCCCTGTGGCCCCCCCCGGGCCCCCACACACACCCCGACACACACACCATGCTGGTCTACCTGCTCTACATGCTGGTCTTCCTCACCAAGGAGGAGCCGCTGCTCAGCCAGCCAGTGAGTACACACTACCAAGTACACACTACCAAGTACACACTACCAAGTACACACTACCAAGTATACACTACCAAGTACACACTACCAAGTACACACTACCAAGTATACACTACCAAGTACACACTACCAAGTACACACTACCAAGTACACACTACCAAGTATATACTACTACCAAGTACACACTACTACCAAGTACACACTACCAAGTATACACTACTACCAGTATATTCTATACCAGGTATATCTAATTATCTCTCCTCTCTCCTTTTCTTGCGCCCCCAGGACTCCCCCCTCCTGAATCTATTGGTTCAGTCCGCCTCCCTGCCCTGGCACCAGGTGGACCTGTCCTCTTACCAAGGCATCCTGGGTTATGTCGGCAGCCACTACCCTCCCTCCCTGCTCCTCAGCACTGACTCCGCCTCTCAGCTGCTGCTCCAATCGCTGCGCAGTGCTGCCGGGCTCCAGCCACGCCCCCATGGGACTCCACAAAGGGTGAGAGAGCACCGTTTTCATGATCACAATAACTGTTTCGCAAACACACTTACAAATAACAATGCAGTAGATGTCACACATAGTACTACACCGTCCTCCACAAACACTTTTCGACTACCTTTGACAGTGGTATTCAAAATATAATTGTATGTCTAATATGTCTCTCTTTCTCTCTCTCTCTGTTTCTCTCTCCATCTGTCTCGTCTCCGGTCTGTTGATCTCCATCTGTCTCTGTCTGCCTCTCCCTGTGTTCCCCCTCCTCTCCCCCAGGAGGAGACAGAGAAGGCCGGGGCGTGTGTGTGCTGGTGTGTGCAGAGCCTGGTGTCTCTGGAGCAGGGGGGCAGCATCAGCCTGGGCAGCCTGGAGGGCCAGCTGGAGCTGCTGCTGGAGAGCACCGTGTCCTTCAGCCCTCCAGGTAACACACACACACATGCACACACACACACTCATACACACACACACACACATGCACGCACACATGCACGCACGCACACACTCACACTATACACACACACACTCACACACACTCACACACACGCTCACACACACTCTCACACACACACACACACTCACACTCAATCTAGTTCTAATCAGGGTGTTTGCGTAGGAGGCAGTGTTTGCTCCTGATGACCAATCACAAACATGGACAAGTCTGCCAGAGCAGCGTATTTTACACAAAACGAGCAAACCATCATGTTGAACAAATATGAAGAATTTGGCAACATTTGCGGCTGCCAAAGGCAGGAGAGACAGCTGGCCAAACATTGCAGCGTGTGAATGCAAAAGTTACTCGGCTCATCAAGATCACTGCTCCATCACTGAGGCACAAATAGATCTGACTGTACTTACAATTGTGTATTACGTTAAATGTATGTGGTTCTTAGGTGTATTTTTACGCCGTGTAAGACCATTTTTGACCCTCTTTCTCACCTTTCTCTTTTTCTTGCCTTCTTTTCCCCCCTCCCTCCCTCCCCCCTCTCTCTCTCTCTCTCTACAGAGGTGGGTTTGGAGCAGAGGCACATGGCCTACTGCAACCTCTTCTGCGATTCGCTGGCTCTGCTGAACCGGGTGGGCGTGTCCACAGGAGAGGCCCTGGCAGCTCGTGTCATTGGGTGGCTGGACAGGAAGGGGAGGGGCTTCCCTGTGCTGCCGCTCCTGACGGCGTCCTGCGGTTGCCTGGCATCCGTGCGTCACATGACGCGCATCACGGAAGCCTGCATCACGGCGTACTTCGCTCATGGTAGGAAGGGCGAATGTATGACATCATATCCTGACACAAAACACTGGTGGGATAGTTAGGCCATGTCCCTATTTCGTTGTCTGTCTCCCGCCCTAACCCCCTCTCCCTCTCTCTCTTCCTAGCGGAGGAGGAGCCTGTGGGCTGGGGTCCCATCCTGGCTTCCCTGCAAGTGCCCGAGTTGACGGTGGACGACTTCCTGTCCGAAAGCCAATCAGGTTGCAGCTTCCTGACCCTCTACGCCTTCATACTGCAGCGCCTCAACATGGAGCACACGGTAGCCAACGACAGGAGGACGCTGGGCCTGCTCAACACGTGGACCAATCAGGTGTTCCCCAGGTCTGCAGTCCCAATCATATACCTACCGTACATAGCTTATCGTTTGCGGTGTGAGAATGCGCATGAGAGTGCATATGTGAGAGAGAGTGAGTGAGTGTGTGTTTTGATTGTTTGTTTACCCATCTCGTGTGCGTGTGTGTGTGTGTGCAGTGGTCCAGGGGACGAGGCCAAGCTGATGCTGTGGTGGCACAAGATCCTGACGCTGTCCGTGGAGCTGCTCAAGACGCAGACGGAGCAGGGCGAGGCGCTGGCCGCCCTGCCCGGCCTCAGCAGGCTCCAGGGGAGGCTGCTCCTGCTGGGGGAGGAGAGGCTCAGCTCTGGCCTGCTGGCTGCCATCGGACTGGGCCGCAGGTCGCCTCTGTCCAATAGGTACACACACACACACACACCCACACAAGGTCAGACGTTGTGTATGTATCTGCTGTTAACTCTGTGTGTGTGTGTGTGTGTGTGTGTGTGTGTGTGTGTAGGTTTAGGGTGGCGGTCCGCAGTCTGGCTGCGTTCCTCTCGGTCCAGATCCCGTCAGAGAGCCAGCTCCGTCTTCAGCCCGGCGCCGAGCTCCAGCTGTCCCCGAAAGCACAACAGGTACACACACACACACACACACACACACAGCACACACACAGACACACACAGCACTGGCTCCTGGTTTATTATTCCCTGGTCTAACCCTCAATGAGAATCTATCTCTTTCTCTCTCATTTGCTGACTCTCTCTCTCTCTTCTCTCTCTCTCTCTCTCTCTCTTCCTCTCTACCTCTCTCTCTACCTCTCTCTATCTTTCTATCTCTCTCTTCCTCTCTACCTCTCTCTACCTCTCTCGCTCTTCCTCTCTCTCTCTCTCTCTTCCTCTCTCTCTTCCTCTCTACCTCTCTTTACCTCCAGTCCCTGGCAGTGTTGGAGGCCATGCCCAGCAGTAAGCAGTACTCCGACCTGGAGGACTGTGTGGGGAAGGCCGTCCTGTTCATCCGCTACCCGGGACACTGTCTGCGTGACGGGGCCACGCTGCTGTCCCTGCTAGCCAACCTCCTGTACCCAGAGCTCCGCTACCTCAGCATCATACGCTAGACACAGACAGCGCCCTCTAGTGAGCTGGATGTCCCAGACGGTACTCTGTCCCAGCCCTCCGAGTAACACTTACCCAGGCCAGCCGATATTTCGGTGTGGAAATGGATTGTGCCGGAAGGTCTGAACTGGAGAACCGTAAACTGACTGAACCAGGCTGGACAAACTGGGGAGCTTTTTTTTTAAGTATCAAGTGCTGATGTTTTAACGTGTGACTGGAAACTATCATCTGTGTCAATCAAACCGCTTGAACAAGAACGTGGATCAAAGAAAGACAATTGTTGTATGCCTCTCTCTCTCTATCTCTCTCTCTCTATCTCTCTCTCTCTATCTCTCTTTCGAAATTCATGTCTGCCGTGTTGCTTTCCTTCTGCAATGCTGTCGCCTATTGAAACGGCTTCAGCTGAATCTCCTCCGCTGCCTATGGCCAATATCAGAAGTATTTACGAGTGACATCATCACCAACTCTGAACTGGGATCTGCCTCCGGTGTTTGAGCGGGACTGAGACGACCATGTTTGGCATTGGAACTGACTTTAGGTCAGCTCGGGTCGGATCGGACGTCGGATCAGTTATTTCCGGAGCATTTCGAGCCAAGAGTTTGAAGACAAGCCGATGTGCCAGTGGAGCCCTGAGTAGAACCAGAACCGTCACAGTGACACTGAGGAACTCCAAACATTCCTAAAAGAATGTTCCAGGTCTCTTTAGGCTTTAAGAGAGCCTACATGTACCTGCTGTGTCAGGGCCAAAGCTACAGTTTAGTACATCCTCACCACATATTATAACACGCTTGCACACCTTCATTTATGATATTTTAAACAGCGGTACAGTGTGTTTGGACTCTAGCTGTTAGACATCAGCGTGCCAGTCCTCATCAGTAGGATTTCCTGAGTGTTGGAGCTAATTCACTGTACAGTTGTGTGGACATGCCTTACTGCCTGTGTAATGTGCTGCGGCTCGTGGTGTGTGTGTCAGGTACGTGTGTCCCTGGACATGCATTCCCCACCTGAAGTGTGGGGACCGTACCTGAGTGTGTGTAGGCTACATTAGCAGTTCAGACCCCTCCCGTCGGCCCAGCCAGTGTCAGCCTGTACATATCACAGACAGAGGGGCTATAGAACAAAGCCAGTGCATCATCTCGGCACAATGGTGCATGCATGTATAGGATCTGCTCTGAGAGAAATACTTTTATGAAATAAACTTTAGCTGATTACGATGTGGTACTACTAGACTATTGTACAGTCTGTGTGTGTGTGGGTGTAACCTCTCGTCTAGCACCCGCCTGTCTGGGAGATGGGTGGTGTGTGTGGGTGGTGTGTACATGGCATGTGTGTGTGTGCGGCGTGTACGTGTGTGTGGGTGGGTGGGTGTAACCTCGTCTAGCACCAGGCTGTCTGGGAAAAGGGAGAAGGGGATTTTCAGACGCCGGCTGTCTCCATGGTTACAGGATGGGTAGATCTCTCTAGGAGGAAAGAACGGGGTGTTCTCAGTTCACCTTGTGTGAGACACACACACACACACACACACACTAACACACACAAATACACACACTAATACTGTTCCTCTCCTCAGACAGCCTACACACACATAAGATTATCTTTCAGACAGCCCACACTTACAAACACACACACACTCACACCCACGGGGAGTTCCAGACTGAGACAGGATGGGCTTCAAGGACACAGTTTTGTCTAGGAGATCCTGGTGTTGTCATGGAAACGGGCGTTCGGTCCCCTACAGCTATGCCCAGAGTGTTTTGGTTCACTGACACACACACAGAGACACACACACACAGACACATAGACACACAGACATAGGCCCTGCTAATGGGCTTGTACTGAGAGCTCAGTCTGTAGACTTTCTCACGCTCAGCCCCAAACATTTGCTTTTGCCATCGCCACTCTCAATGTTTCACACACAGCACAGTGGGAGCACTTTACATGACAGTATGTGTGTGTGTGTGTGTGTGTGTGAGAGAGAGCATGATGTGGACCGTATATCAGTGTTTGTCCCACAAGGTGCTCATCAGAATGATGTGTGTAGTACTGTGTGAGAGAATACATTTGTGAACGCGATAAACATCTCAAGTGTCTTGTGTTTCCATGGTAAAGGAGCCCAGTTAACATTCATAACTACATATGACAAGATACTGCCGTTATCAGATGAACATCCTCGCGTGTCCTGGTCAAGCTGCTACTGGGCTACTGCTTCTCTCCTCCCTCTCTCTTTGTCTACCTCTCTCTCTCTCTCTCTCTCTCTCTACTCCTCCGTCTTTCCTCTCTCTCTTTCCACCTCTCACTGTCTCGCGCTTCTTCGGGCCTCTGTTCTCTCCTTCCCGGCTTCCTACCTTCCTGTCGGAGGTGTGCGTCGGGACGACCAATAGGAGGCCGAGCTGACGCCACGCACCTCCGACCAGTGATCTCTTGAAGGCACCTTCCTGTGTTCGGGGTTTACTGAGTTTGTGTGTGTGTGTGTGTGTGTGTTGGAGGGAGGGGGCGGGGTCTGTGTTTAAGCAGGAGTTCTTTGAAGTCAGACACACTCCTCTCCCTTGAGTCACCCACTTCTGTCACACCTCTTCATAACCCCGGGAGAGAGGAGAGAGGGATGACTCAGCCCAGCCTGGCTCGCCCTGCAGGCCCTGTTCTCTCTCTCTCCCTTGTTCTCCATCTCTCTCCCATTCTCTCTCTCTTCCACTCTTTTGATCACTTGTCTTTCTTTCTCTGTCGCTCTGTCTTTTTATCTCTGTCTGGTCTCTCTGCGTCTCTCTCCATCTCTCTCTCTAGCTACAGCGCAGACAGAAGCAGCACTTCTATGGCTTTGTCTCCCACTCACATCCTGAGTGCACATGGCTTTCATGGAGTCATCCTTTCAGCTCTCCATGGTCTTTTTCACCCGAGTCGACATGTGTGAGTATGTGTGTGTGTGGACAGAGAGATAGTTCTGGAGTGCCAAACCATCACAATCACATGACTCAACACTGTTAACACCACATGTCTGGCCTGAGTAGCATCCAGGTACACACACACACACACACACACGCAGGCACACCCACACACACACGCAGGCACACACACACACACACACACACAGCCTCTGGCACCATCCATGGGCATACTGGTGACAGTTCTCTGCTGAAGAAAAACATAGACCCAGAACTCTCTCTCTCCCTCACACTCTCTCTGTTTATCTCCCTCCTCTCTCTCTCGCTCTCTTTCTCTCGCTCTCTCTGGCTCTCTCCCACACTCCCTCTCCGTCTAGCACACACATAAACCCACATGAAAAGGGCAGCCTATCCAAATGTCTTTGTTTTTCATTCTTTCTGCCAGGACAGCGACAGATGGGGCCCCCAGCGTGTTCTTAGACAGAGCCCACCTAGAAATGATCTCACATCAATCTGTCATGAACGAAGCTGTGACAGTAGCTGCTGAATAGCGGGATTTGTCGATACACTCTTGGTCTGCTGCATTGACAGAGGTTATCCAGCTCAATTATTATCTAGGCGATATATTGAGATTTATCTTGAGTGGTCCGATATTAACCTGGACGGTTCTGCTCTCATGTGTAAAAATGCAAGTGTAAAATCTCGGTGTCGGGCGAAGTTTTCAAACCGGTAGGCGGGTCATAGCCACTGAGAGCGTGACAAGCGGAGTTCAGAACTGTTGCGGGGTTACTCTGTGAAACACCGACTTCCTTCCACGGGCAAGCGGAGAAGGTAAGGAGCTTCCTAAACGTCTATTATTCGGTGTGGAATAGTTAGGGTTAGAGCTACTGGGATCGGTGGTCTCCGGTCCTGTCTGGGCTGGTATTTACGGAACGCATATGCTACATTGTGGGGTAGACATATAATGTATATTTTGGTTAGCCTATTGCACGGCTGAGCATATGTCAGACCTACATTCGAAGTTATGGCAGTTTTTATTAGCGTATTGCTGAGGAGAGACGAGGAAGTCAGAGAGACTAATCGGAGTCTTTTATTGGCGCATACGTGCGTCCAGTTGTATTCGTTACCGAGTCAACGTCAGGACCCCTCTCAGTTCAGTCACCGGTTATTTCGGAACGCCGGTTCGCGTGACGTCACCTCATAAAGAATCCAGTCTGGCTCACCGGGCAGCAGGGAGATAAGGAGGGAGGGAAAGAGGGAGAGGGGAGAAGGAGAACGGTTGTGCCATGCTCATCTGATCGAGCAGTATTAGGCTACATCTGAACATTATCACTGGTAAGAGACCGTTTTATTTCGCTCTTATTTTACGGGATTCCATCTGCCAAGGCTGTCGTCACTGATTAGAGCCGATTCACCGCTGTTATAACCTAATTTGGACACCGCGTCTCGGGAGCGGTGGTGCTGTGAGACTCGAGCGCGTTCGGACGCCCGGCGCGCGTCTCTTTGTCTCTCTGTCTTCATTTAAAAGGCCGGCTATAAAACCGGCTTACGCCTGATTTGTTAACTGTTTGTATTACAGTTGCATATATTATTGTATTCCTGGAGCTAGTCATGCCATGTCATTAGCCCACATTTCGCCGTATAGGCAAAGGAGCGCGTTGGAACTGGAAAGTCACCTGTGCCTTTTCAACAGCATTGCGGTTTTCCTATCATCTAAGCAGACTCCAGCATCTCATAGCAACGCCTACAGGAAACTGCCTTTCGACCTCGGACCCCCCTTTTCGACCACGTACCCCCCTATTCGCCCACGGG
Organism: Mallotus villosus; assembly: GCA_903064625.1. Taxonomy (NCBI): domain Eukaryota; kingdom Metazoa; phylum Chordata; class Actinopteri; order Osmeriformes; family Salangidae; genus Mallotus; species Mallotus villosus. The sequence goes on from CAEFZP010005097.1 coordinate 225,258, forward strand.
ACTAATACCCATCTGGAATTAGTCAAATTCAGAATCATTGTCATTTACTGTAAATGTGATAATTAAACTGACATGGGCAGGGATGTAGCCTATTATAATTATATCTTTATAGCCTATGTTGGTGGTGGTTCTTAACCCGTCAGACGGGGATTCCATCACTTGGAGATTCTACTACACTGCCATGGCAACAAAACGACTACGACATTCCCATAGCAACACCTAGAAAAAAGAGTTACTCCACTGATGCACAGTGTGGATTTGCATAAAGCTATTTTAGAGTGTGTGTGTAAGTGCTTTGGGAATGAGGGTGCAATATATTGAATGATTCCCAGGAATCACATTGTAAATAATGCATTAAGGACACCTACAGGTGTAACAGCCTAAGGGAGGTACTGAATGACTGATCGTTTTCCACAGGGATGTTTGATTGAACTACCTGACTGACTGTCTAACTGACCCAACACTTCTATCCACCTCTCCCTCCTTGTCAGAGAGGTGTGCATGTGTCTGGGGGAGTGATATGGAATTGTAGCCATGGGGAGGAAATATTCAGACTAACTCCTCCTGTCTCCCCCCAACCACCCACCACCACCACCCCCTCCAGAGAGTGAGGAGGCCGTGTCTGGGGCTGCCGGTCCCAGAGAGAGAGCTCCGCCATGGGGAAGGATTACTACAAGACCCTGGGCATCCCCAAGGGCTCCAACGAGGATGAGATCAAGAAGGCGTACCGCCGCATGGCCCTGAGGTTCCACCCGGACAAGAACACGGACGCCAACGCCGAGGACAAGTTCAAGGAGGTCGCCGAGGCCTACGAAGTCCTCAGCGACCCCAAGAAGAGGGTCATCTACGACCAGCTCGGGGAGGAAGGTGAGCGTCTGGATTCAAAATGTCCCTGTCGCAGATATCGGTGTTTTCCTGACTCTCTGAGTGGGTGGGAACTCCACATTCCCCCAACTAACCCGGAAAGTTCCAGAGACAGTATGTTCAGACCTGTTTAAAAGACCTGATCAGACACAGGGACCAAGGACGAGCAACACCTAGAACAGTTAGTTTACTTAGCACAGCTTGGCACACTCAGCACAGCTAGCGACACTTATAACTGCTAGCAACACCAAAATACTGCATCTCAAGTCTCTGAGTCACTTTCTAATACCACACTGATGGGCCACTTTTCTCAGTCTGAAGTGTGATTATAAAAGCTGTGTGTAGTTGTGTGTGTTATTATGTTGCCATAATGTTGGGAGTGTTCACATTGCTTACACAGAGCAGATATCACTCCTTGTTAAGCCACACTTCTCTGTTTTGCTTTGTGTGTGTCTGTGTGTCCGTGAGTGAGTGTGTGTTAGTGAGTGGGCGATGTTATTAAGCACTTATTAGCGTGCGCATATGTGAGTGTTATTCTGTCTGACCAGCTTTTTCCAGATTGCATTTTCCAGTCTCAGACAGGCAAAAAAATCCATGTGCTGCCGGAGATATGAATAGCAGTGAGGTGGTGTGTGTGTTGTGTGTGTGTGTTGGTGTGTGAGGGGGGGGCTGAACTGTAGAGTTTATTAGTTCCGTTCACAGCAGATCCTGTGGGAGGTCTCTCACCCACATGGTCTCCCTCCCTTGTCACTGACAGTTCTGCTACACGCTTCTCTCAGTCCAACAGTCTGATTTGACCTGGGATTATTTTTTTTTGTTTAGCAGACGCTTTTAACTAAGGCTATACAATGAACAGGGCAGGATTTAAACCTGAGACCTCTTGACCTGCAGTCAAATACTCTAACCATTAAGCTAAACCCTCGCCTGAAATCTAGGTTCATCGTTGCCAGGAGACAGATGTGGCACTGTTCCTGTGTGGTGGTTCAGCACAGTGTCTGGTTGAACAGTCGGCTACTGTCTGCGTTTGCCAGATAATTCATAATACTTATTGACGCATTCGTAGTTCTTTTCTATCACCTGAGGTCATCCATGCCAGTGCTAGGAGAAGTGTGTGTGGGCTGGTTTGCGTTAGGGAAACACGAGGTTCATGTGTGTGTCCTTGTCTTCAATGTCCATGTGTAGGCCTCAAGTACTGTATGTGTTGGTCCTCATCTGTATGTACTGTACATGCAGGCTTCTTTCATGTGTGTGTGTGTGTGTGTGAGTTCCACTGCCTCACATCTCTCCCCTCTCTCCCCCGCAGGTCTCAAGACAGGCGGTAGTGGCTCGTCCGGCGGCCCCGGGAGCTCCTCCTACCACTACACCTTCCACGGCGACCCCCACGCCACCTTCGCCTCCTTCTTCGGCGGCTCCAACCCCTTCGACATGTTCTTCGGCTCCAACCGCAACCACAACCACCGCTCCAACGGCTTCTCCTCCTTCCACGACCACAACCACCACGACCAGGAGGCCGACCAGGACATGGAGGACGAGGACCCCTTCGCCCAGTTCGGACGCTTCGGCTTCCCGCCCGGCATGAACGGCTTCCCCGGGGGAGGAGGAGGTGGTGGCGGCGGCGGCGGCGGAGGAGGGGGCGGGCGGAGGAAGGGGGCACAGTCGGAGCGCCTGGGAGGGGCCCGCAGCCGGCAGCAGGACCCCCCCCGTGGTCCACGAGCTGAAGGTCTCCCTGGAGGAGATCTTCCACGGCTGCACCAAGAGGATGAAGATCACCCGGCGGCGGCTGAACCCGGACGGCAGGGGCATGAGGACCGAGGACAAGATCCTCAACATCGTCATCAAGAGGGGCTGGAAGGAGGGCACCAAGATCACCTTCCCCAAGGAGGGCGACGAGACGCCCGAGAACATCCCGGCGGACATTGCCTTCGTGCTGAAGGACAAGGGCCACGCCCACTTTAGGAGGGACGGCTCGAACCTCATCTACGTCTGCAAGATCAACCTGAAGGAGGTAGGGGCGTCCGCTCTTTGTCGCTCCCAGTGTGTGTGTCTCTGTCTCTCTCTCAACCCATCTCTACCTCTTTCTCTCACCCTCTCTCTCTTCCCTCTAACTTTTCCTCTATTTCTGTCTCTTTCTCTCTTTCCCTCCCTCCTACCTTTTTTTCTCTACCACTCTCTCTCCCCATTGCTCCCTTCTTGTGCACTCTCTCACTTTACCTCGCTCTCTCTCTCCTCTCTCGTTCACTCTCTCTTTCACTCTCCCCCTTTACCTCTCTCCATCCTCTCTCTCTCTCTCTCTTCTCTCCATCTCTCTCCATCTCTCTCTCTCTCTCTCCCTCCATCCTCTCTCTCTCCCTCCATCTCTCTCTCCATCTCTCTCCATCTCTCTCCATCTCTCTCCATCTCTCTCTCTCCTCCATCTCTCTCTCTCCATCTCTCTCTCCATCTCTCTCTCCATCTCTCTCTCTCTCCATCTCTCTCTCTCCATCTCTCTCTCTCTCCATCTCTCTCCATCTCTCTCTCCCTCTCTGGTAAACTTGGTGAACTAGCTCTAGGGCAGCAGTGTTGTGTGCTGGTGTTTGAGGCAGGTCTGTCGGGGAGTGGGGGGGGCTGGTCACCGTGGGCCAGCTGGGCACTGCGTCTCTGTCACCGCTGTGTGAGCGGGCCGGAGGGAATGTGGTGTCCCTGTGTGACCGCTGTGCCTCCACTGTTCAATATAGCACGATAGATCATCCGGCCAGGTCTCACACACACACACACAGTCTCATGTATACACACAGGCATGGTTTCATATGCACACACACACACACTCCCTCGTTCAAGCCTGTTTCGCTGTCTCATGCCTGCTTAGACGTTACGCAATAAGATGAAGCGGACGACCAATATTGCTTTGCATCTTCTACACTTCTCTCACTTGGCCCGATTAGGAAACATACACACACACACTCAAAGCTGAATTGTTGTATGAGGGTGGCAATGGCCAGGGCAGCTATCAGTGTGACAAGCAAGACATTTAATTAGCCGTCTCTACACAGGCACCCGGCTCAGACCCGCCTGTGAAATTAAACGGTCTGTAATAGCTTTAATCACTGCCATTCAGCCTGCCCTATTGATAGACCGGCCGACAAAACAGGACCCTGGAGGGTTAGGGTGAGTCCGGAAGTATCCGTGAGACTGGAGTACATCCTAAACACATAGACCCTCACGATGCCTTTCCAGCCTTCTTCTCCTCCTTTGTCTCCCCTTTGTTCTTCTTCTTCTTCTTCTTCCTGTGTAGTTAACGTGGTTGTTTGAGTCCTCCAACGGCGGGCTGCTGTGCGTCCCTCTGTGTTGTTGTTCCGCCGCCCGGCCGCTTCTCTCGTGAACAAATTGGCACATGGCTGCCTCCGCTCTGAGGTTTATATAAGAGCTATATCTGGAGACAGCGGCCCAGTCAGGGGGAATCAGACAAGAGAGTTAGGGGGGGGGGCAGCTGCATCCTCTCTGACAATGCCCCGAGAAGGAGCGAGGCCCGGGGAAGGAGCGGAGGTGGAGGGAGGAGAGAGGAGGAACGGGGAGGGGGGGTGGGTGGGAGAGGAGGATGGCGTGGAGGCGGTGTGGGGGAAGTGGGTCATCTGAAGCAGTCTCCAAAGCAAATAAGAGCTGTGTTTCCAGTTGTGCTTCCAGGAGCTGTGGAGAGGTGGGATTACTCAGAGGTGGGTCTGTAAACAGAGCTGACATCACATGAAGGCCGCAGGGATGGATCCTTCTTTCCTCCTCTCCTTCTCCTCTGCTCTTTCCTCCTCCTCCTCTCCTCTCTGGTCCTGTCCTCTTTCCTCCTCCTCCTCTCCTTCTCCTCTCCTCTGCTCTTTCCTCCTCTCCTTCTCCTCTGCTCTTTCCTCCTCCTCCTCTCCTTCTCCTCTCCTCTGCTCTTTCCTCCTCTCCTCTCCTCTGCTCTTTCCTCCTCCTCCTCTCCTTCTCCTCTCCTCTGCTCTTTCCTCCTCCTCCTCTCCTCTCTGGTCCTCTCCTCCTCCTCCTCTCCGCGGTGATGACACAACCAATGTCACATGCAGCTACGTCAACAACCTTAAAACAAAGCCCCTTTGCCCTGCCAGCTAGATAATAATGAGCAGGCCATCTATCTAGCTTCCTCATGATGTTGTTGTCTACTGAAGCTGCCGAGTCACAGTACACAGGGCGCCCAGCCAAGCCCAGTCCAGCCACAGTTAGCAGGCTAACTCTAGCTGGGAGGTCTCAGAGGCAGAGCAGTTTAGCAGGCTAACGCTAGCTGGAGAGCTCTCAGAGGCAGAGCAGTTTAGCAGGCTAACGCTAGCTGGAGAGCTCTCAGAGGCAGAGCAGTTTAGCAGGCTAACGCTAGCGGGAGAGCTCTCAGCGAGGGACAGCAATGTGTCATCTGACATCACAGGCCCCTCTGGTTCCTTTGTCTTTATCTGTCTGCCCAGAAACACACATGTCCAGCATAGCAAAATATGCAGACTACTGGCGTTAGCAGAAGGCAGACATCCCAAGTCTCCTGGAAGTGCCTGATAGGTTAGTAGAACAAAGACGGACCGATCAGTTGTTTTGGTAGGCAGGCTTTACATTCGGCCGGGTGGGCGGTTACCTCCCTGAATTGCAGGTTGAGATGTTTGAGAAGGGGTTGACTGGACCAGCTGGAGACTAATGGAGTGTTACATATCCCTTGTGTGGGTGTGTGTGCGGGTGGCTGTGTGTGTGTGTGTGTGTGTGTCAGTCTGGACATTTCGAGAGCTTTTTTGTCTGAGCTGAGGCTTATATAATCAGACTGTGGCCTGGGTCAGCTGGGTATGTGTCTCCTCGCTGGCATGGCGACCAGTCTGTGTCCTTGGCAGGGTATGGCCAGGGTCAGGGCCGGGGTCCGGGGGGGTCAGGGGTCAATGTGTGGACCAGGCGCGTCACAACCGCGGCTAACCCACGGTGCTCAGAGAGGCCATGTGATGGGGTAGTCGGCGGTACTGTTGTTCTCTTCAGTTCAGACAGGCAGCTGCCGTGTAACTGCCCCGCCCCCCTCCCCCCCCATGCTCACCCCCACACGCGGTTGTAACAAGCCCCTCCTAGATCACAGCAGCCCAGGAGGGTGACCAGCCCCACTGTGGTTATTCTGGTCCTACACGAGCAGAGCGAGGAGAGACTGGGGTGTTTTGAGCCGTGTGGGGTTGCTGTCATTCCAGGACATGTGGACAGATTTCCCTCACGACACACGTTCAGACAGGAAGTTGGACTTCTGGAGACTGGCTATAGGATCTGCAGCAGTGTGGGAAGGCTTTATTCCTTTGGGTAATAGGCCCACTCATCCTCAAACTCTCTTTCTTTCTCCTCTTATCCTGGCCCTGGCAACGAGCAGACAAAGCTGCGTGTGTGTGTGTATTTGTGTGTGTGTGTGTGTGTGTGTATTTGTGTGTGTTCCACCTCCTGTCCCAGCCCATCTGACAAACCCTCCAACTATTTACGAGCTCAGCTGATTCCTGTCTTACTTCATTAGCTCTGGAAATGAGACCACATCTAAAATTAGTCTTCTGCGGACCCCACCACCCTCTGCTACGGCATGCACACACACACACACACACACACTCACACTCTCAACCAGCCTGTGCCAACGCACACACACTCTCAACCACCCCCTGCTAACAAACAAACACACATGCCTACAACACACACACAAACAGATCGGAGCTTCCAAAATGAGTTTCATTGAAATGGGGGAGAGAACATTCTAGCTGAGGTTCTTCAGCTCGCTGCCCTGTTCATCTGAAGTCATGTTCTCAGAATGTTCCCAGAGGGTTGGAGGTTTAAATAGCCCATAATAATTATTCTGTCCTGTTCTGCTAGCTTGTCAACATAGTATTGGGAAATAACAGACCAAAGCAGCAGGCAGGAACTGTGCTTGGTGAAGACAGAGTGAGTGGATAGTTAAGAGCCGTGGATCACCAGGCCCTGGTGTAGATCTTTATACTCTGGTGTATTCACAGATACAGACTCACAATAAGTCACAGAAATCCAGTCTGAGATGTTGATTTTGTCCCCTCTTTTTCTTCCCTTCCCTCCCCCCCTCCTCCTCTCCCTGTCCTCTCCTCCTCCTCCTCCTCCTCCTCCTCCTCCTCCCTCTCTCTCTCCTCCTCCTCCTCCTCCTCCTCCTCCTCCTCCTCAGGCTCTGTGTGGCTGCACGGTCAACATTCCGACGCTGGACAACCGTGTCATCCCGCTGCCCTGTCACGACATCATCAAGCCGGGCACGGTGAAGCGTCTGCGAGGGGAGGGGCTTCCGTTTCCCAAGAGCCCGTCGCAGCGCGGCGACCTGGTGGTGGAGTTCTCCGTCCGCTTCCCCGACCGCATCCCGCCACAGTCCCGGGAGATCATCAGACAGCACCTGCCCCAGTCGTAGGGGGCCGTCGGACGTTAGGGGCCCCCGACTCCCCCCCCCCTCACACGCACCCCACACACAGCCCTCCCCGGCCCCTCTACACCCCTCTCCTGGAGGGTTAGACAGCATTCTGTCGATACCGCCACCACCTTGCCCTCGTCCACCAGCATCCCCCGCCCCCTCCCCCCCCCTGTGTGGACTGCTCACAGGAGACTGAAGTGCCGAGAGAAACTGACGTTTTTTTGTTTTTTTCCCCCCACTCATATTTTCTTTTAGTTTGTGTTCCGGACTGTGTTTGTATCCTGCGTCCAGCTCTGCTCCAGCGTGAGCTTGAACTTCCCCCGACACTCCTCTCATCAAAGGTTTAATCAATCTTCCTGCCACCTATACCCCCCCCCCTCCCCCGCCCCCTCCTCCCCCCGTTCTGCATCGTCCTCATTGGATGAAGGGGATGATTCACTAGTCTTTTTTTATTCCCCCCCCGCTGGGAGGTTTGAAACCGGATTGATTCCCGCCTCCTCCAGCCGAGCCAGCGTCCGTGCGCTTGTCGGATCAACCGCCGTCCGTCACGCCCCCAGAGGTCACGTGATCCAGGTGGTCACCGCTCATCTTCTCCCCACATGTTTCCAGAACTGTATTCTGCGATATGGTGGCCATGCCCGGTCTGATGATGTGGGTTATATAGTAAACACACAACATGACTCTCTGTCTGAACAGGAGAGTCGGTGCACACTTTAGTCCTAAAACTACGACTCTGTTTCACATGGTTTCAAAAACACAACGTTCCCTCCATAAGTGTTGGGACAAAAAATACATTGTTGCCATTTTTTGGCCGTACACTCAAGGCATCTGAAAAACACTATTAAAAGCTGAATGTGAGGCTTAAAAAGGGGGTATGGAATTCTAAAAGTACTATTCAATCTTAGTTGGTAAAACATGTGTCGAAACAGCCAGAAATAAGGGTGCGGGGCACTGTCTTTGGCTCTGGAGCTGATAACATCTCAGACAATCTCAGACTGGTCCGACCACTAGGTAATCCAGGTTTCCAGGGCCTTCTAACTGAATCCAGGTGTCTGCTATAGGTGCTTTCTGTATAATCCACATGATGTGAAATCTAGCTAATCTGGGTGCTGTTCACTCTGAAAGTGTGTCTGTTCTGTCACACAGAGAGGGACTGTCCAGTGCCTTAACCTGGAGACACACATTCTGAACACACACACACACGCGCTCGCACACGCACAGAGAGAGACACACACAAGTAAACACATCCACAGAGAGACATACACACACACACGCACAGATAAACACCGACACACTCCCACAGCACATTCTGTACAGATAAAGCACAAATATACCTGAGTAGAGCTCGACAGGAGAACAGAACTCTGCTGGTATCACTGTGTGAAGCCATGTCTGGATGCTACTCTGGATGCTACTGAACTGTGCTAAAGCTCGTTTTGGTCGTTGGCGCGCCACAACGGCTCCACGGTCGCTAGTTTCTGTGCCAAGACGATACTTGTTAGACTGTATTTGTTTCGTGTCATTGTTTGAGTTGAGACAGGCCACGTTTTTGAAAGGTCTCTTTCTTTCAAGTGGAGGAAGATCTTAGCGTTTCTTTACCCTGCCTGCAGATAGGGGATCAAAGCAAACCCCCCGCATCAGCACGTTCTTAGACTGATTATGTGAAGGGTTTGTGACATGTGAATGGTTAACAAACAAACACACACACACACGCACACTGATGATCATCAGGTCAGAGGACTTCCGTGAGCACTTAACCCAGAGACAGAGGCAGTGACAGAGGCAGAGGTGAAGACGGAGGCAGTGACAGAGGCAGAGGTGAAGACAGAGGCAGAGGTGAAGACAGAGGTAGAGGCAGAGAGGGAGAGAGGGAGTGGAGAGAGAGGTAGTCAGGGGTCAGATCCAGGTCTGGTTCCTCAAACCCAGATGAAGCCCATAGTCTAGGACTGAGAAAACCATCTAACACCATCAGACGCATGTACTCAACAGTCAGCTGGTAGATGTACTGTAACCAGGTGTGTGTGCTGTGACCAGGTACTGTAACCAGGTCTATGTACTGTTACCAGGTACTGTAACCAGGTCTATGTACTGTAACCAGGTGTGTACTGTAACCAGTTACTGTAACCAGGTGTGTGTACTGTAACCAGGTCTGTGTACTGTAACCAGGTGTGTGTACTGTGACCAGGTGGATGTCTGGTACCAGTACCGTAACCAGGTCTATGTACTGTAACCAGGTGTGTGTACTGTGACCAGGTAGATGTACCGAAAAGCCCTGTTCTGTGACATGACATCCAATAAGGGGTTAACAAACATTTTTTATTCTAGCATGTGTGCGTGCATGTAGGTGTGTATGTGCACTTTCGGGGTGTCTGTGCGCATGTGTGTGCGTGTGTTTCTGTGTGTGTGTGCGCGTGTGTGCGTGTGGTAGCCAGAGAAGTGTCTAGAAGCCCGTTTTGTCCGAATGTTTGTACTATAATGCTACTGAAAGACTCACAGAGGCTGTACTGCTTCTGTACTTTTGACAACATTTCTGATTGAAACCATTTTACAATGACAAATAAACCAAATATCTGATGTTCACTTGGTACTGTGTGTATCTGGGGGAGCTCTATCAGAAGAACAGGCAATCACTGGCACTCTGCTGCAGCTCATTTTCGTACTTTTCCTTTTTGAAAAGTCTTCTGTCTCTGTGTGTGAGTGTTTGAGTGAGTGCTGTATTCCTGATCCTCTGTAGATATTTCCCCCCCAGTCAGTTTAACAAATCAACAGCTCCCGCCAGACTTTGACCTTGCTCTGTTTAACTGTCCCCGGTCCCTCCGTCACGGGCACAGACACCGTCACACAGTCACACGGTCACACAGTCACTGTCGTCCCCTCTCCCCACCAGCTCTCTCCTACCCAGGTAAGCAGGGGCAGCATTTCTGTGACTTGTCGTCAACTAGCCATTTGCGTCTCCTTTCCTCTTCTCTGTTCTGAATGATTCGTTTGTGCTGCTGAACTAGAGAGGCGATTGGTTGTACAGATGTGACACTGCCGAGGATGGTCATGTGACCGGGTTCTGCCGCATGCAGGACTGTGCTCAGGAGGGCAGGCAGGGGGGTGGACAGCTTGTGTTGGTGTCCAACTGTTCCCAGCTCTCAGACAGACTAGCTGCGTACAGTGGCCTTGTTAAGCAGTGGACGGGCCGTGTGTGAAGAGTTTATCACTTTCCTGAAATAAACTCAGAGTAGAGAAAGTCCAGCAGGGAACAGAGTAGAGATAAGAGAGGGGAGGTGATTTGGCTCCAGACATAATTACATCATGTAGCCTATGTTTCCACAAGGGTAAGACTGGGTATTCCCAGTTTCCCCCACATGTCTGTGCTTGTGGTCAGGGTGACACGGATGACACACACATACAAACATCCTCTCACAAGAGTCCATTGCCTTGCCAAAGTTAATGAATTCAGACGCGTGTGACAATCAGTCACACAGCATCACAAGTGGACTCATGGTGACTTGCATTTCTGCAGGGGTCAGGAGTCACGGACAGGAAGTTTGACCGACTAACCAGGGACGTCGGTTTGGCCCTTTTTACTGGGGCACCTGCCACAGTATAAATCTGCTGTGTCAAATCTAAAGTTTGAGTTTCAACAATTTACTTTATTATTCAGTGCATTCATTTAGATTGATAATCCCAACCAACGCTTGTAAAATCAAAACTGTTTAACCGAAAACACAAACTGATGCCACAGAACTCCATGTCAGCGCACTTTTCTGAGCTTGCCACTGCAGCACGCAGACAGAAGTCCAGGTGTCGGACTCGGCACACAATTATTGAGGTAGGCTAAGAAAACATTACAAAACGAAAGAAAGTTTCTAAATGATATGCCTACTGATCATCTTATAACTAAAATCTAGCTATCTATCTAAAACATAAAAACAATATAACATGAAGCTCAAAAATCAGTAGGTTTGCGCTCAAATGAATGTGAACAAATATGTGCGCGCTCGCATTAACTATTGATGTCCCTGCCAAAGCTGATATCAAACTTGCGTCCCTTAACTGTTGTATAGTGGGTTAAGCAAGAACTACATTGTTGTTTTTAAATTGAGTAAAAAAAAATTACGATCACCGGAAGTCGGTAATTTAATTGAACCAGGCACAGGTGTGCAGCTGGAAGACGCCAAACCACTGTCTTTTTTCACCCGCTCGCAACCACGCGAAAATGACTTCGTTTGTTGAACCTTTTCAGTTCTTTGATACATTTTTGAATACTTTGGATACACAGACTTTAAGATGCATGCATCCAACTCTAATGTATTTGATCAACGAAAGCGAAGCGTGCGAAGGATAACGCCCTGCACGCTCACTCATTCTTTCATCATTTCATTCATCAGTCATTCGCCCTGCTGCAACCCGAGCCTTCAATCAGCCCAGCTCAGCAAGTAAGTCATAGTTACATGTTATCACTGCGCTGACAGCAAGTAGCCTAACTATAGGCCTCTATTAGGCTGAACTATTTTGAACAACGGAAAGACATGATTGTGTTGTGTGTGTGTTTCTTTCTTTAGAGTACTGTAACTGCCTCATCCCGTGAGCTGCGGTCATGAATTCCTTTGTGACTCTGTCGTCAGGTCAGAAGATGCCCTTGGTAGGGCTGGGCACCTGGAAGAGTAGCCCTGGACAGGTCAGCACACACTGAGTGTGATTGTGTCACTTACGAACAAAACATTAATTTTAAATTATTTATTCTCATCACGTCAACTGGACTTTTTATTTGTCACTGAAACTTGGCTTAATGTTGGAGATTTAGGTGCTCTAACTGAACTCTCCCCTAATGACTGTGACCTTTTTAGTTCTCCCAGAGCTATGGGAAAGGGTGGGGGCTTGGCGGCTGTTTTTAAAAATCATTTTAAATGCCGATTATTGCCGGTTGGCAACTCGAGCTTTGAGGTGCAAGTATTCAAAGTTGAACTGGCTAGCCCACTGCTTTGTGCACTTGTGTATAGACCCCCAAAATACAATAAGGACTTCCTCCACGAGTTCTCTGATTTCTTATCATTGATTGTGCCTGACTTTGATAACCTTTTAATCATTAGGGATTTTAATATGTTTGTTGTTCATCAAAGCCATTGGTTAGCCAGTTTTTACAACTTGTGGACTCCTTGAATTTAACTCAGTCTGTGGCCGTACACATGACCGTGGCCATACTCTCGACCTTGTTCTATCTTTTGGTTTTCCTGTCTTAAATGTTGAGTTGTTGTATATAGGGGTATATCCTATGAGATATTGAGAGATTGCTTAGGATCGTATCTCCCCAATATTGGCCTCTCTTCACTGGTTGCCTGTCAAATATAGAATTGATTTTAAGGTGTTGTTACTTGTTTTTAAAGCTTTACATGGATTAGCTCCATGTATATTTCAGATCTCCTTACGCTGTACCACACTTCCAGGCCCCTTAGATCATCAAACCAGTCCCTTTTAGCCATTCCACAGACTCGGATGAAAACCAAAGGTGATCGGGCCTTTTCAGCGGTAGCCCCTACTCTGTGGAATAAACTGCCAATTTTAATCAGGTCATCCCCCACCACCGAGACATTTAAGTCTCGTCTTAAAACATATTTTTATTCTTTGGCTTTTGAGTCAGTTTAGGGTCACTCGTGCTCACTGTAATTGTGTTATTTGTCTGTTGTTTTTAGTTATTGTTGTACTGCTATATTTTATGATTTTGTAAAGCACTTTGGTCAGCATTGGCTGTTTTTTAAATGTGCTCTATAAATAAAACTGACTTGACTTGTGTTTGAGAGTACACTTGTGTGTTATTGTGTTTGAGAGTACATCTGTGTGTGTGTGTGTGTCTGTGTCTGCAGGTGAAGCAGGCGGTCCTAGCTGCACTAGACTGTGGTTACAGACACATCGACTGTGCCGCTGCCTACAGCAACGAACAGGAAGTGGGCGACGCCCTGGCAGAGAGGGTGGGGCCTGGGAAGGTGAGAGGGAGGGTCAAAGAGGGCACTAACGGCACTGTTGAATGCTCATATCATTAGATTCTAGATATCACCAACCTTCAACTTTTCTCTTGAAGGTCCACCTGTACATGTTTTGAAGTTAACTAACTCTCCAATAACCCCAACCATCATTTAAACCAGGAAGCATCACAGCAATGACAGTTCATTTCTTCAGTATATGTTCATCAGCAATGGGGAATCTTACAGTAAAGTGAGACAACCAGCAGAGGGATGGGTATAGCTCAGTGGTTCGAGCATTCGACTGCAGATCAAGAGGTCACAGGCTCAAATCCCCCCCTCTGGCTCTGGATGAAAGCGTCCTCTAAATCCGTCCGTCTGTCGTCACGGCGTCCCCAGGCGCTGCGTCGAGACGAGGTGTTTGTGACGTCCAAGCTGTGGAACACCAAGCACCACCCTGAGGACGTGGAGCAGGCCTGCAGGGGCAGCCTGGCCCAGCTTGGCCTCTCCTTCCTGGACCTCTACCTCATGCACTGGCCCATGGCCTTCCAGTGAGCAACACACACACAAGACATTCCCACTCTGTAAAAGTCAGAAATACTGGATGTTTCTTGTGTTTCATTGTGTGTGTGTGTCCAGACGTGGGACAGAACTCATGCCTAAGAGGGCGGACGGGAGTGTGTGTTACGCCGACACGCACTACCGGGACACCTGGGTTGCCATGGAGACTCTGGTAGACAAGGGTCTGGTGAAAGCCATCGGATTGTCTAACTTCAACGCGAGACAGACCGATGATGTCCTCAGCATTGCCAAACACAAGCCTGTTGTCAACCAGGTAAGAGAGAGAGAGAATGTGTGTGTGTGTGTGAGAAAAAGAGAGAAGGGGAAAAACTGGGTTTTGAACGTATCCAAATAAAATGGTGTAACTCTGTCCTGGTTGCAGGTGGAGTGTCACCCATATCTGTCCCAGGCAGAGCTGCTCTCTCACTGCCGCTCGGTGGCTGTGTGTGTGACGGCCTACAGCCCCCTGGGCAGCGGGGACCGGCCCTGGGCCTCGCCTAGTGAGCCCTGCCTGCTGGAGGAGCCCAAACTGGGGGCCATCGCCCGGAGGCTCCACAAGAGCCCTGCCCAGGTCATCCTCAGGTAGGCCAACCCAGCCCCAGGCCTCTCCTGGTCAGATACTTACGACCCAACGTCCAGCCTGGTTTAAGGTGTAGTTCACACACACAGGACAGGTGAGGGTTGGAGTGTTCACGTGTGTGTGTTCTCAGGTGGCAGGTGCAGAGGGGCGTGGTGTGCATCCCTAAGAGTGTCACGCCCTCCCGGATCCAGCAGAACCTGCAGGTGTTTGACTTCAGCCTCTCGGAGAGCGACATGGAGGAGGTCGCCTCGCTCAACCACAACCAGCGCTTCATCGTCCCAGCAGTGGAGGTGAGCCTCACAGGACCTGACTCACCTCTGTATGTGCCCTGACCTGCTCACTGGGTGATTCTCCTCTAACTGGTGTCTGTGTGTGTGTGTGTTGTGTGTGATCTTTGCAGAGGGATGGTGAAAGGGTGTGGAGAGATGCAGAACATCCTCATTTCCCCTTCCTGGATTCTTACTGATCTCAAGACACCAAATTAGAATCCACACCTCACTGTGTGGTCTTTGCACTTGAACCCTGTGCTGCCTTCGAGTCACACTGACCACAACGACCCATCGTTGTGTTGCGACAACTTTACCCAATACAAATCTTTTAAAAGACAATGCTTCACTTTATTTTTGTGTGAGGTGAAGTTGTCGCAATACAAAGGGTCACAATGACCCGACAGTAACAAGGGTTAAATGTGTTTTCAATCACTGTTGCAAATGGCCTGAAATGTGTTTGTCTAAATAGATAATACACTGTGATTCAGAGTTGACTATTTTAAATATGTGGATGTAGTTTCATTCCAGTACTGTCCACATGTGTTCAGAATGTTTATTTACAGATGAGAATCACCACTTTGTAGTAAAATGAAGACCCATACCAGATAATCACATTTTAATTCAGTGAGATTTTATTTTCAACATTTTCAAACTTGTCAGACATTATATATGCTACTGTTCATAAAAAATGAAGTTATTAGCAATTTGTTGGATTTTTTTCTTTTTTCTGTTCTTATAATCTACCATAGAATCCCATCTGTAGTCATTCATGTATAGGGTTGTGATATATTCAGAATGAGGCCCAACATCCCCCCCCTCCCCTGTTCTTATCAGCCAATTACATTTCACCTCTACCCTCCCTTCTCCCACATCCAAACCAGAGCAAAAACCAAGCAGCTACATGCTTTTTCCATCAGAGGGGAATCATACAAAAAAGAAAAACACAAAGAAGCACAAAGTCCTAAAAAGGTGGAATCGGGTGAGTTTTTGTACAGGTGTGATCCCGGTGTACGCCACAGTGGGGCGCTGTGTCTTGTCTATCCGTACAGGTCGTCGTCGTTGTCCTCGTTGAAGACCGGCCCTCCGCTGTTGCCTCCTGTGCCCTGGCTGGGACCGCTGCCCCCTGCAGTGCTGGTGGGAAACCTGCCGGGGAAACCAGGTTAGAGAAGGTCTTGCTTTTTACACAACCGTGTAAGACACACATGTACATACACATACCTGAAGCTGCCGAAACCCCTGCTCTGTTGCAGTGTCTGGGCGAACATCTCGTATTTGCGGATGTCGTTGTCGCTGACGGAGCGGCGGGCAAAGCGCATGGCCTCCTCGAAGTGGTCCTTCCTGATCTCTGGGACGGGGTCGTCCTCCTCCACCTCCTGGACACACACAGAGAGAGAGAGACTGATGAAATCACCTCCTGGACAGGCAGGTGAGAGGAGGAGGGGAGGGAGGAGTGTAGGAAGTGTGGAAGAAATTGGGATTCTGTGTGCTTACATTATTCACTAATCAATTGAACTAGTCATTGGATACCCACTTCATTTTACTACAGTCAAAAGTGGTCCCTCCCTCCCTCCCCTCCCTCCACTCCTCCTTCCACTACACTCCTCCCTCCCCTCCCTTCTTAGTGTAGTAAAGGGGGAGGGGAGTGTAGGAAGGAGGGAGAGGAGTGTAGGAGGGGAGTGTAGGAAGGAGGGAGAGGAGTGTAGGAGAGGAAGGAGCAGTACTTACCATGGCGGAGGGGTTGGTCTGCCTCTCCCTCTCCCTCCTGATCTCGTTCTCGATGCTCTCTCTGATGGCCAGCTTACACGCCCGCTGGCAGATCTCCGTCAGGTCAGCGCCGGAGAAGCCATTGGTCATCTTGGCCAGGAAGTCCAGGTCCACGTCCTATCAGAGAGCAGAAGGAAGGGGGTGTTTACCAATCAGCCAGAACATCAAACCCAATCATGTTTTAACCTTCAGAGGCCAGAATTAGTCTCATTAATA
This sequence comes from Mallotus villosus, assembly GCA_903064625.1. Classification (NCBI taxonomy): domain Eukaryota; kingdom Metazoa; phylum Chordata; class Actinopteri; order Osmeriformes; family Salangidae; genus Mallotus; species Mallotus villosus. The sequence goes on from CAEFZP010005097.1 coordinate 241,854, forward strand.
ATGTATGGCTGTGTGTCTGACTCACCTTGCCGATGGGGCTCTTGCGGAGGTTGGCCTTGAGGATGTTGATCCTGCTCTTCTCGTCGGGCAGGGGGATGTAGATGAGCTGGTCCAGGCGCCCGGGGCGCAGGATGGCCGGGTCGATGATGTCGGGCCTGTTGGTGGCGCCGATGATGAACACGTTCTTCTTGCTGGACATGCCGTCCATCTCCGTCAGGATCTGGTTGATGACGCGGTCGGCCGCGCCGCCGCCGTCGCCCACGTTGCCGCCGCGGGCCTTGGCGATGGAGTCGAGCTCGTCGAAGAAGAGGACGCAGGGGGCCGCCTGCCGGGCCTGGACACGCACACAGAGAGAGAGAAGAGGGTTTAAATCTCTCTCGCTCTCACACACACACACACACACACACACACACCTCACAAGCCTAACCCCCTAATCCCTCTGCAGCTATGGTTTCAAGGCCTCACCTTGTCAAAGATCTCCCTGACGTTGGCCTCGGACTCCCCGAACCACATGGTGAGCAGCTCGGGCCCCTTGATGGAGATGAAGTTGGCCTGGCACTCGTTGGCAATGGCCTTGGCCAGCAGGGTCTTTCCGCAGCCGGGGGGCCCGTAGAACAGCACGCCCTTGGACGGGGTCATGCCGAACTTCAGGAACTTGTCGGGGTGCTCCACTGGGTACTGGGGGAGGAGAGGGGGGTGAGTCGGGGGTGAGTCGGGCGTGAAAGAGTGAGTGAGAAGAGTGTGAGAATGAGAGTGAGAGAGAGAGCTCTACCTGGACCAGCTCCTGCAGCTCTCTCTTGACGTCGTCCAGCCCTCCGATGTCCTCCCAGGAGATGTTGGGCACCTCCACCACCGTCTCCCTCAGAGCTGATGGGTTGCTCTGGCTCAGCGCCCACTGGAGACACACACACACAGTCATTACAAACTAGCCTCCTCCAGAAGGAAAACATGTCATGGGCTAAGCTCCACTCCAGGCAGGACCCGGTACAGAAGCTGTTGTGGTTCTCACCCGGAAGTCGTCCATGGTGACGGCCAGGGAGTTCATGACCTCGGCGTCGATGGTCTCGTCCTCCAGGTCGATCAGGTCCATCTTCTTCCTGATGGCCTGCAGCGCCGCCTCGGAGCACAGCGCCGCCAGGTCGGCCCCCACGTGGCCGTGGGTCTCGTTGGCCACCTGAGAAAGGCAGACGCGAGCCGTTACCGTGGTGACAAATTGATGGGTACAGCTGACTGTATTTCCTATGTGTATGTTGCTTTTGATTAAAGAGCCCACATGGGGAATGATTAATACAGGGTGTCTGTGTGTGTTAATAACTCTCCATGTACGTGTTCTACCAGTTTGACTCAGGTAGGCTGGTACTGCTACACGGCATGGCATGACTGGCATGTGGGGCTATTTCTATCCCAGAGGAACAGGACTGACAGGTGTGTGTAGGTCTGTGTGTACCTGCTCCAGGTCCACATCGTCAGCCAGCTTCATGTTCTTGGTGTGGATCTGCATGATCTCCAGTCTGCCTGTGGAGTCTGGGATGCCAATGTCCACCTCCCTGTCAAACCGCCCTGAAAACAACAACACACACACACACACTAAGAATAACACATACACTTTGGGAAACACACACAACCAGACCTTCATATAAAAGCATGATTGGCATTATGAAAATATGTATGTGTGCGAGTATGAATGTGAGTGTCTAACCAAATCTCCTGAGGGCGGGGTCGATGCTGTTGGGTCTGTTGGTGGCTGCCATGACGATGACGTGAGCCCTCTGCTTCAGGCCGTCCATCAGGGTCAGCAGCTGGGACACGATACGCCTCTCCACCTCCCCGTGGGTCTACACACACACACACAAACACACACTTAAACATACTAGCTAACCAACTTTCCATTGCTATCCAGGTTAAGATTCCTTCACACCTGCCTCCCTCTCCCTCCCTCCTCACCTTCTCTCTCTTGGGAGCGATGGCGTCCAGCTCGTCGATGAAGATGATGGCGGGGGCGTTCTTCTCGGCCTCCTCGAAGGCCTTCCTCAGGTTGCTCTCGCTCTCTCCGGCCAGCTTGCTCATGATCTCAGGGCCTGGGGAAACACGACCGGTCAGACCCGTCCTGAAACCAGAGCCCCCAGCCCTGATCCTGCCTGTCTCAGGCCTGAGTGTCCCCTTGGCCTGGGTCTAATCCCTGACCTCCACCAGCGCTGCGACACATCCTCTAAGAATAGCAACAGCAGCTGAGGTCCAGCGACCACTCGGGGACCATTTCTAGAAATACACAGGGTTCTCGGCATACAGGGTTCTAGAGACACACGGTTCTAAAGCATCTCTCACCGTTGATGAGGAAGAAGAAGGCTCCGGTCTCGTTGGCCACAGCCCGGGCGATCAAGGTCTTTCCTGTACCAGGGGGTCCATACAGCATGATACCTCGAGGGGGCTATAGGGGGAGGGAGGTGAACATCTTTCATTTACATCCATTTACCTCTGGTGGAAACAGACAGCAGTGCCCAAAAAGTAAAAGTCTTACTGGTAAGATCCCATGCATCAATAAACATCTACTCTCAGTGACGACATGTTGATCTGTGCCTTCAAGGGGTGTGTGTGTGTGGTGTGTACGTGTGTGTACGTGTGTGTGTCCCACCTTGACTCCGATGGCCTTGAACAGCCCAGGGTGTCTGAGCGGCAGCTCCACCATCTCCTTGATCTGGGCCAGCTGTTTCCTCACGCCCCCGATGTCGTCGTAGCCCACCTCGTTCAGGGACTCCTCCTCGTCCTGCGCACAGTCAACAGAGACACGAACAAGGGGTTTAGAACGCTGCCTGTTTGTTTGTTCGTTTGTGTCTTGTCCTTCGCGGGGGGCCGTTTACCCACCTCTCTCCTGATTGGCTCTCCCTCGCAGTGGATGACGGTGTCCGGGGCGACGATGCAGTAGGGGGAGGGGTCGGTCTCGACCACCTTGAACTCCACAGCTCGCATGCCCCCCCTCACCAGGAAGATGTCACCTTCGCAGGGAGGAGATGCAAATGAGGAAAAATCATTAATTCTGCTGCGAGTCAGGAGAGCTCAGTTAATAACTAAGCCCTCTGTACATGCGTATGTGTGTGTGGGGGAGGGCTGTGTGTGTGTGGGGTAGAGCCCAACCGATAAAGGATTTTTTATGCCGATACAGATACAAATATTTGGTGATTTAAAAATCAGATATTCCAATATAAAAAAATATATAAAAATTCCAGAAACGCTTAACACAACAAACTGATTTCCCTAACAGTAGTTATTTGTAGTTTACATTTAGTCACTTTTAGCAGAAGTTCTTATCCAGCGCAACTAAGTACAGGGACATTCCCAGAGGCAAGTAGGGTTAAGTGCCTTGCCCAAGGACACAATGTCATTCGACACAGCCCAGAATCGAACCAGCAACCCTCTGATTAATAGCCTGATTCCATAACTGCTCAGCCATCTCCTGTTATTATTTCCTCACTAAAAATAGATAATGCAGTTTCTGATAAATAAAATGTATAAAAATACAAACTTAAGATATGAAACTTAAAGTCCTTTGAACAGAAACAGAATTATATATTTTTTAAAAACCTTTGCCGATACCGATAGTTTGGAAAATGCCTAATATCGGTCGATAATATCGGCCCGCCAATATATCGGTCTGGCTCTAGTGCTGGGATGGTGAGAAGGTCGTGTGTCTGTGCTATGCCGCTCACCCTTGCGAATGGGCCGGTAGGCTTCCAGGAAGTAGGGCTTGAGGTAGACCTCAAACAGGTTTCCGGTGATGCCCTCCACGGTGTCGTCGATGGGGAGAACGTGGATCCTCTTCCCGTACTTCACATCTGGACATGGCTGGATACTGCAGCACACAGGAGACACACTCAGTAACCACTCTCTCGTGACCAGCTTTTTTTAGACAGCACTGCCCAGGGTAAAGGCAGTGAGTCTGGATTACTAGACCCAGATGAAAGCTTACCAAGGAGGAGGCTGTGTGTTGAGTATATTTACAAAAGGAGGAGTGTGTTGTGTATGTACAGAGAAGTGCGTGTGGTGGTGTTTATTTGGTTCTCACCTGATGACGTCACCAAGGCGGACCCTCAGGTTGTTGCGGACCACCCTGTTCATGCGCACCTTCTCGTCGGAGCAGGTGTCATCAGACAGGACGATGCACACGGTCTCCCTCCTCTTCTTCCCCTTCATCAACACCGTGTCGCCACGGAAGAGCTGCAGCTCATCCATTTTAGCCTAATATACACACACACACACACACACAGTTATGGTTTCGGTTCACAGCCATGGCATACTTGCCTTGTTGATATAGGTGTTTTCCACAGAAGCAAACCAAAAGTGAAAGCTGTTTTGTTCAGAACCATTCCATTGAATAGCTAACCTGAGAGAGGGAGACCACGCTGTTGTCCTCGTTGATTGACTCATCGACAATCAGTCTGTTAGGTCTGCTTTTCTGTTTCAGGATCGCGGTGGAAAGATCATCATTTTTGGTACTGTGAAAACAGAAAATAATGCCAGATTAGGTCAACTGTGTGTTTACTTTTGACCCCTAACTATCACCAAGCGTTCTTAACCTAGTTTCATTCCCCCCCTGGTCTGCCATTGTTGACCAGTCAACGACCTAAATATTAAATTGTTATTGAGCCGCTAGCTACATTTAGAGTAACGGTAGCTTGCTAGCCGGCTACGTTAGCGTGCTAGCTTGGTGTTAGCTAGCTAGCTCAGATGACACAGCAAAAGGCAAGAACTAATAAGTAGTTCTCTATTAATAATTTAAACTGTCCGCCACATAGTCCACCACCTTTCGCTACAATTATACGTTGGTGTACTAGCTAACCTAGGTAGCTAAAGTATGATGCGGCTAAATCACGAGTGCTATGACAACATGCAATGATTTGGAAATTCTACTAAAATAAGGAGCAGCTAATACATTAGCCTGGTTGCGGCTGTCAATGTTGCAAGGCCACTTACCCGGATCTAACAGTTAGCTAGCGAGCTAGCTGGAGGCCAATGAAGACTTTAGTAAAGTTAACTAACTGTTAAGTCATGTTTATTATAATATGTCAAGACAGCCTGTGACCCATGCGATGCTAAGATATATTGAATGCATTTGGCTGGATAGACAACCTTAGCGAACTCAAAACGGTGCCGGTAGGCCCTGTTCTTATGCAAGACATTGCTTGGTAGCTAGCTAGCCTAGCTAGGTTAGCTTGTAGCTGGCTAGCGTGAGTTGTGCTTTGTCAATGCAGTTGTCTGTCAATCTGGGTGCCTAACAAATAAGCCAACGCAACTATTAAAACGGGTTGTTGGCAAATTGTTTGTAAAGCAGATAGGTCCACACCGGCATACATTTGATGTCAATTGCTTTTGGGATTATATTCCATCCTTGGCTACTGACTGTATTGTAGGGAACAAGCTAGTTTACTATTAGCCGTATTTTGCTAGCCTAGCACGCCATTCTTTCTGCGCAGCTGAGGTAAAATATTGTTAGACCTGACATAGTCGCTAGAAAACATATATTTTCGTCAATATTTCTTTACTTACTCTGCCGCCGAGGCCATGGTGTTCCTCCAGAAATAGTTCGTATAAATAGAAAGCTAACACGCTATTTGTGAAGCTCGGTCGCTAATTTGCTTCACAACGTTCTTTTCCGTTTATTTCCTTCGACTAGCTACAACAGACCGACCGTAGCACATCAAACGCGATGGCGGAAAGGGCTACGCCTACTAAAGGCGAGTACCCAATGAGAGAAATGTTTATTTTCCCGTGTTCTAGAACTTTGTCAAGTTTCAGCCAATTGGATCTCAGATAACATATGTGGGATGTCCTACATCTCATAACGGGTTTCCAATTGGTTCCATTATTCTCCGTATAATATTTGGTAATGCTATTAGGATTGGTCTAGGTGTCTGTCCTCAGACTTCCGTCACCCAATAGAACTCCACCGCGTCTTGATTCGATGTCCCTTTAACTTTTACTGGAAAGCTCTACGTCGTCTTAATTTGATTCATGCTTCTAAAATAAGAATATGAATTCATTTATGCGCCAACCGTGCTGAAACAGCAGTTATCAAAGTTCAACTTGTGTCTTACTACTGTTACAGATCCTCTGAAGAAAACATATGTGTTTGGCACAGTTACATCACTGAAAAGAACACAAATCCCTAATCGTAAAAAATTCAAAGACTTTAAATAAGGACGTACATAAATCACACATCTCCATCAACTTCCAGGAAAAAGGCAGAAGATATGGTGTGGAATGAACAGGACTTGAATGGGTGCAAAGAGAATTTACAGGACTGAGCGAATTCTAGCAACACCTCCCAAACGAGTCCTCAGTCAGTCCGGGTCCTTGACAGCAAGGCTCTGTGATGACAGACCCAGCCTGATTACAGGCACCTCCTATCTCTTCTTCTGGCTTTCAACAAGTCCTAAGTAAGCTTAGGACACCAAATAAATCTACATTCACACCTGGGTCCAAACTTTGTAGACCTCTCCATTCGGTGTGCCAAGCTCACACAAACATTGGTGGATTTGATCCATGATCCAGAGTCTGGTTGTTAGGTCAGTCCTGAAGGTGGTAGGGTACCACCTTGCCCTTCTCAGACCCCTCCAGGGTGGAGAGATAGAGTGAATTCCTCCAGCCTTTGCTGCAGGTCTGCAGGGTCCAGGGAAGGGCCACTCTGGGGGTCCTGAAGGTAGAGAGGGAGGCCCCTGGATGGAGGAGGCAGGGTTGGGGTAGGGAAGATGCGGGGGTCAGGATTAGACAGGGATTCGACCTATCGCTTGACAGTGAGAATGTGATTGTCATGTGTTGATTTAGCGGATGCTTTCATATATTCTACAGCAGGCACTTGCTACATGGTCCTTAACCACGACATGTTACCTCTCAGATCACAAAACCAACTGTGATCAGAAAAGTGAGCTGAGGGGTATCAAGTTATCTTACTCTGGTGGGGGTTCCCCGCTGGAGCCCCAGGCCCTCTGCCAGCTGCCTTTAGCTTCCTGTCTCCTCCCCAGCCTCCAGAGCACCTCCCCCAGCCACAGCTCCGCCTGCATGCACCCTGGAACACAGGAACCCACAACTCTGCCACACCAAAGACACCAAACCCCTAACCTACAAAAGTTGATCATCAGTTGTTATTAAGTCGACCCCTTCACTTCCAAGAATAAACCCTTGCCCAAGCATAGTTCAACAAAACAACCTCTTCTTTCCGCACGCGTCAATGACGTTTCTAGGTCCAGAACACAGCAGAGCTGAGGTGTTTACCTGCAGATGCCTGCAGGCTCAGCTGAAGGTCCCTCAGAGCTTCCCTCAGCTGGTCTCTCTGGGTGAAGCTGATGCCCCTGCCAGCCAGAGCCAGTCCCTTCAGCCTGTGGAGGGCTAGCAGGCCCCCCCTGTGGCGCCCGGGCGCTGGGTCAGCACCTGGGGGCACCGGAGTCCCGTCTAGAACATTCAATAGAGAATATCTGGCTTGTTTTACGCACTGCACTGTCTATGCAGTGTCTGTACACCAACACACACACACAAAAAGTAGAGTGTCATCTCTAAGGTACCACCAAAACTCACCTTTCTGGAGGACACACACCTTCACAACCAAGTTGATGCACCTGAAACACAAAACACACACACACACACACACACTCAATAAGCTAGTACACCCAGGTTCCATACACAAACTGACGCAAATCCCAGCATCCCCACTGCTCCAAACCTCCAGCCCTCCTGACCTGGTGTACAGCTCCACGGCCTGTTTCCAGTCCTTCAGGTGGGCTTGGCAGTGGGCTTGGAGGAGGTGAGCAGAGCCAGTCCAGAGCACTGTCTCCAGCCGGCCCAGGTCCCCAGACCCGGCCTCAGCCTCAGCCCCATCCCCCAACTCCTCCTCCTCCAGGTTCAGCCTCTTATTGGGCAGCAGGTCCAGAGTGGTGTTGATGACCTCATCACACAGTGCCAGGGCGTCGGCCGGTCGCTTGGCGGCGAGGAGGGCGGAGCCAGCCTCCAGGTAGAGCTCGGCTAACCTTGGGAGGGGCGGGGCATCGGCGACGCCCACCTGAGACTGTGTGTACATTTAGCAGACGTTTTCATCCAAAGCAACATACAGAAGGGGGGATTCAAACTGTGACCTCTAGACCTGTCAGTCAGATGCTCTAACCACTAAGCTATATATATATGTCATTTGTGACGTGAAGGAACTGCTTGCATGGACTCACAGTGTGTTGGTCTCCAGACTGGAGTTCAGCCAGCAGGTCCAAGTACAGCTCCGCTCCCTCTGACAGCCTGTAGCACCAGCAGCAAGCACACCACACCACGTTTACATGATTCGTTCAGTGTTGATCCAAAGTGACGTACAAATAGTGCAGAGAAACTACAGCAGAACATCAAGGATCAGAACAGGCCTATCAGTATTTCGGTGCCAACAAAAGGGACAGTTCATGTTGATCCGTTTAATTCCTGAAAGGTTATTCACAGGAAGGACAGTGAGTCTGTTGATGATTGGCCGCTAGTGGGCCCCTTTACCTGCCATGGAGAACGTTCTTCAACGCCAGACTGTGTAGCACGCCGAGGGGGGAGGGGACAGACAGCAGGAAGCTCAGGGATTGGCCGCGGAGAAGAGAAGAAGGGCGGAGCAAAGGGTTTCCGGACTCAACTGCTGGTGGCAACACCAGCATCTGGAAGCAAAGACAAGCACTGTGTATCTCCCCTGCAATGTGTGTGTGTGGATGAGTGTGTAAGTGCATGCGTGTGTGTGTGTGTGTTACTTACTGAATGCAGCAGGTGAAGACCCTGTATCTCTGCCTGAGTGTTTCCAAGCTGCTGATAGACCAGAATGCTTTGGTGCAGAGCAGATACACATCTGGAGTCCACCTCCATCGCCTTCCTAAAGCACTGGAGTGCACTCTGGGGACGACCCTGGAAACACAGACAACACACACTCTAGACACCTGAGGTGACACTGGAAAGCATTAACAAAAAAAACATTGTGAGCAATGGGGCTTAGTAAGAGGTGTGTGTTAGTTTATGTTTCCGTTTGTGTGGGTTTGTTTACCGTGCGTGCGAGGCAGAGGCCTGACAGGAAGTGTGTGTGTGCCAGCTGGACTCTGGGGGCTGGCAAAGAGGGTCCAGTCTGGAGAACACACAGGGCGTCCGAACACCGGCCCTCCACCAGCCAATCAGCACCTGATTTGATATGATCCATCAATGCACAGAGTCAAATGAACTATAGAAAGAGGCAATTAAAAAAGGTTTATCTTACTGATAAGACCGCTATTCATTCAGGCAGTTTTGTGTATTGACAAGAATAGCCCTTTTTTACGACAGTCCCTTTCTATAAGCAATGGCACAGAGCACTGCACAGATGCCCATAGAAGAGCATGTACAGCCCTCAAAGGAGATAAGGGAAAAACTCCCAAGATCAAGGCACATCTCGAGCTAACCAGTGTCGATCTTTGATCAGCGCCGACCAGAGACTGTATATGGTGCAGACCTGTGATTGGTGACGACCTTGAGCGAGAGCTGTGATTGGTGCAGACCTTGAGCAATGACTGTGCAGATTTGCAGGATGTCCCTCAGCTCTCTGGGGTCCAGGACCACCAGCGGCCTGGGAGGGGCGCTCTTCTCCCTCCACGCCACCGCACTCCTCCTCTCACCCACCCCCTCATCTCCCAGACCCTCGGAGAGAGAGAGCAGCACCTCCTACAGCACAGGAGGCATTCAAACAACATCAGATAAACTACATTTTATTTTAACTATACAAATGCTTTAACAGGGTTATCAACTGTAGTCTTGTACACATTACTCTTATATTCATACCCCTGGTTTTTCAGATGTAGTGTAACACTATGTCCCTTAGCCTAATCTCTATGTAACTATGACATGTGCACAAAATATTGACCCAGATTTCCAAAGACAGGTGTGTCTATGTGAGGTAAGTTATTTCCATTGTTTAATAAAGGTTATATTGCATGAAATGGAAATAAGGTTTGTTTCAAGTGAGAGGAATCATTTCAGGTAGTTTATGTAATTCCAGAACAGTCTACAAGAAAACAGACACACGCATGCACACTCAACATTACACACACACACACACACTTAACATTACACACACACACTCAACATTACACACACGCAAACCTGCATGTCTTGAATGATTGCCAGTTGGCAGGTGGCCAGCCAGAGCGCCCAGCTGAAGCAGAGAAGCTGCTGGAGACAGGAGCGTACAGCTGAGCCTACCGGAAGCTTGGCTGAAACGTAACTCCAGAACTGTGCTAGGCCAGCACCTGGAGGAGGATCCCAACCCAACCCCTCTAGACCTGGGGGTCAGAGAGAGGGGGAGAGGTTAAAAGAGTCTCCCAGAGTCATGGAGCCTTTGGTGCATCATTTTTTAATCATTTGACTACAGTTGCAGGCCATTTAAATGTGTCATCAACAAATAAATACAAGTTATGGGTTTGACATACGCCAAGTCATCGACTGATAATCTCTACATAACAACAAAGTAATTGTCTCTTTACCTCTTTTCAAGCCTTGTGTGAGGACTTGCTCTGCCTCGGAGAGTTGTGACTGACTTAAGGAAAAAACACAGCAGTTATACACGACTGTCAGCTCCAACTGGACATGGTCTGTGACTGCAGGGATACCTGCAGGAGTGGGAAGAGAAGAGAAGGGAAGAGATCTAGTGGTGAGACAGTTCAACGATGAACGATGAGGACAGGAAAGTTAGATCGCATGTGCTGGCGGAAGACCTTGGATTTTCCGAAGTAGTTTGTGACTATCCAGATGACATCGTTTCAATAAAGTCTGGATGTTGTCTTGAATAATACTGTCACGTTGCTGAAAATAAAGGAAAATATGTTCGTGTGTAACATAGCTAGAAAGTTACTGTACAGCGAGCACGTTCTCAAATTAAACTCACCTCCCACTTATTTACTATGGCGTTATGTTCTTGTATCCATGTGTCAAGTAATGACAAACGTGTTTCGGCAGTCATCCTGACTTTGAGACACTATTAAACAGCCCACTTATCAGTTTTCTACAAGTGAAAATAACAGCTTTAGCTTCGGTAGTGTTTACATTTTTCACTTTCCCTCTCTTTGCTGTCCAGAAGAATTCTGAATCGCACGAATATATTGCTCCCCCTAACGACCATTTCGATTTTTACAACTACGATAAACTATGATAAATGTCCGTTAGATGGCGCTAGTTGAACGCAATTTACCTAAAAGCAAGCCTGGCTGTCACACAAACAAACACACACAGCATGGTCCAGTACAAGGCAATGCAAGTCCAGGCATAATTGTTATGTAGCTGAGTCAGCCATGAGTGTGCCAGGACAGCTCTGTTCCCCTACAAGGTGAATCCCCCTCCTCCACCTCTCCATTTCTCCTCTCCCTCTCTACATCACACACCTCCATTCTAGCTTCCCTTTCCTTTTCTCTGTCTCCTCTCTTTCCTCTCCTTAGATCTAAATATAACCCTTTTCCTCCCCCACCCACTTCCAGCGTTGAACCCATTTACCTGTAGTGTGGTAAATAAATGGAAATGTATTCAGTTAGCTGATGCTTTTATCCAAAGTAACGTACAGCGTCGGGGGATTTGAACTTGCAACATTTGGATCTGCAGTCGAATGCTCTGTCACTAAGCTCCACCCAGTACATTCATGATGTACCTGTGAGGAAATGAAGGGCCTGGTAGCAGGTTATTGGGCATCCCTGCTGGTCTGTCAGCTGTTGTATCAAATATCCAAGACTTAGTAGTCTAAATAAAGTTTTCTTCTATGGATACAGCGGGCTCCTACTCTCTCTGTCCTTCTTTCTCTCTCAAGGACAGTCAGGGTCATCCTGGCAGAAGCCAAGCATCTCACTCACACAGCACCACTGCAGATTTGTTTCCCAGCCAATCGCAGAAGTGTGAATAATGCATTGGGTTTTCTTAGATGCCTATAATACCACTATGTGTGAGACTCCATAGTATCCTTTATGAGTGTCATGTGACACAGATGTGAGGGTGGTTCACCTCAGTGACGCTGACAGGGGGTGAGGTCGTAGGGAGGCGTGCGAGTCAGGAAGTAAGGCAGCGAAACGATTGGTGGGATGTACGAGAATGGGGTGGGTTGGTAGCATTTTGGTGTGAGGTCTCACCTTTGTGACCAGCCAATCTTGCTGTTAATCCTTCTAATAACGATGTGTTTGTTTAGCAGACACTTTGATCCGACTCGACATACAGAGGGGGTATTGAACCTGCAACCTCTCGCCCTGCAGTCAAACACTCCACCACTGAGCTACACCCAGCCTTTAGACTAACATTTTATAACAGTGAACAGGACCTTTTGTTTTTAGAGTATAGACGTGGATATAGATATAGTTATTATTGTCCTTCAACCGTACAGCAACATTTTGTTCTACTGGCTCCTAAGTAGTGCTCTAACTAAAAACAGTTTATAGAATGTGTTACCTAGCTATTCCTGATATAAGGAAGCAGTGATGCATGCAGTATGATTGTCTCCACCCCTGCCCAGTCATCTCCTCTCTGCTCCACTGGGCCCATAAAGCAGGAACAGCGACCCATTGGTTCATTTTCCATATTGACACTGGGCTGGCCCAATCACATCTCTTAACTATTTTGGTAAACTGGTGGGTGGTGTTCGATTGTTGTGGGCCAGTGAGAGCAAAAATGACATGACAATTTTTTGTCCGAGTCCAGCCCTGCTCATGAGCCTCCCTCAAAGGGCCAGGAGTGAACGCCAAGTGTGTGTGTGTGCTTCGGTTCTGTCAGAGGGCCAGGTGTGGGTCCCAGGTGTAACTGAGAGGAGAAGCAAACTCACATTGCAGCAGTGAATCAGCAGAACATCTTGCTATCTCTCCCTCTGCCCCCCCATCCCCCTCACACTCACATATACCACACAAGCTCTCATGATATTTAGTGTTAAATATGTCAGCCCATCTCAGGCTAAGAGAGGTTGAGACTGAGAAATGGGCTTTCTCCAGCCTCTCTCAGATGTGTCACCCCTGTTTAAAGCTGCAGTAGGTAATATTTAAAATTAAATAAAAATGTGAAACAATGTCCCCATTCCTCGTCTGAATTTCCTCAGTTGTTCAACAAAATAAGCCAAGAAGGAAAAGCCTTCCTCACTTAAATACACCGACTGGAACAGGATTGCTCGAACACCATTACCTGGAAACTGGTGGGCCGCTCCAAAAAGGAGAAATTAACAGCATTCGCATAGTAAGCACATAAGCCCAGTCTGCTACCTGTGCTTGTCTGTAGTGACTGGCGTTGAGAGACCCAGTGACGTGAGGCTGAAACTGCTGTCTCTTTAAGGAAAGCGTGATTCAGTGCTGAGTCGTGAGTTTTTCCTCTCCCTCCTATAAAAGCTCAACATCTCCCCTTCTGCCACATTCACTGTTCCTCCTCCGGACCAGCAAGATGAGTTTTACGGTGGACCACAACTACTATGGCCCGGGGTCATACCGCAAGGCTCGGCCAGCCTCCGTCTCCTCTTCCGGCTTCCAATCTCAGCGCCGTCGTACAGTCAGCAGCCAGCCGTCCTCTACAGACAGAGTGGATGTCTTTACCGGGGACATGTCGAGAAGGAACGAGAAGGAGGTTCTTCAGACTCTAAACGACCGCTTCGCAGGCTACATTGACAAGGTGCGAAACCTCGAGATGCACAACAGTAACCTGGAGGCAGAAGCAGCAGAGCTTAGGCAGAACCAGGCTGGACGTGCGTCTGTTGGAGAGCATTACGATCGCGAGATGAGTGACCTGAGGGGTCTGCTGCGACAGCTGACTGGAGAGAAAGCTCGTGCGGTCCTGGAGCACGAGCATCTGGAGGAGGACATCCAGAACATGCAGGGTAAACTGGAGGACGAGGCACGCACCCGCGAGGAGATGGTGGCCGCTATGCGGGCCATGAACAAGTATGTGGATGAGTGCGGTCATACCCGGGTCGAGCTGGACAAGAAGCTTTGCGCACTACAAGAAGAGGCCGCCTTCCTAAAGAAGAACCATGACGAGGAGGTTGCAGAACTTCTTGTGCAAATTCAAGGCGCCCAGGTGAGCTTCGACTGTCGAGACACTCTCAAAGCAGACGTCACGAGCGCACTGAGGGAGATTCGCGCGCAGCTGGACGGACACGCAACAAAGAGTGCAACACAAGCTGAAGAATGGTTCCAAGGTGAGAATTCTTACTTTCCATACCTTTAATACCATGCACTTGCAGAAAAAACCCTTTACTCGTAATTGCTGCATTTAAACTAACGGGTCCATGGTGCTAAACCTATATTGGCATCTCTAGGTTTGCATTGTGTCAAGCATATGGTTTTAAAGACGTTTTCATTACAATAAGCCAGACGAGACATATGTTTGAGAAAGTATAGAGTTGAAGAAGAGAAGCTGGCTAGCCGAGTCAGAATGCTGACAGACAGGCTGACTGGACAAGGTCACGTCTGATGGTGGTTGTGTGGGCTTAGGGTCCACCGTCACCCTGTGCTCAGGGGAGGTTAGCACCCAGCACCCACAGGCCCCAAGCGAGAATCAAACCCAGGACCTTGGTGTTGCCAAAAGTTACAAAAACTTAGATGTTAACCTGAGATTGAAAGGCAATGGTATAAATTGGACCCAGTGACTCCTTGCTGCATCAGAGGGTTAGGTTTGGACTGGTTCCCCATCGTGGTGGTGTGACAGACCCGCCCAGAACCTACTTCCTCTCTCCTCTAACCTCTGTCTCTTCTGACCCTTGACCCCTGTGCGATACGTTCCTCCCTCAGTGCGCATGCAGCGTCTGTCGGAGGCGGCGCATGACAACACCCAGGCGATCCGCGGCGCCCAAGAGGAGATCTCAGAGTACCGGCGCCAGCTCCAGAGCCGCACCATCGAGCTGGAGACCCTGCGAGGAACCAAGGAGTCTCTGGAGAGACAGTGCATGGACACCGAGGACAGACACAACGGAGATCTCAACTCCATGCAGGCATGAACACACACCACACGCCACGCATGTTAACGTTTTACAATGTATCGCCCCCTAGGGTGGCTACAGTGACACGGCAGTTTTACTGTCGTTAATCAAAGCTGCCCCCCTTCTCACGGTCAATATTTTAAAAGCTGCATTTCTTTCATTGTCTGTGGTGTGTCTGTGTTTTGCATTTCTTGATCTTCCAGGAGACTATCCACCAGCTGAGCAATGAGTTGAAGAGCACCAAGTGGGAGATAGCCAGCCAGCTGAGGGGGTACATGGAACTTCTCAACGTGAAGATGGCTCTGGACATCGAGATTGCTGCCTACAGGTTGGTCTCGGGCACCGTCAGCTCCAACCGGGATCTAGGCATTGCTCTTTGCTCTGTTCCAGTGATACATAGCTGGTCAAACACACTCCTCAGATTGATCCCTAGAGTGGGGAAGAATATCATGTTTTATGGGAGACTGATGCCATGCTGTTTCATGTTGGCACGTCTACTTCCTGTGTTTGCCTTCCACAGGAAGCTGTTGGAAGGCGAGGAAACGCATTACGTTTCGGGGATGGGGCCGTACTCCTACCTGACGCTGAAGGGAGAAGAGATGTCCGACACAGTTATCCTGGAGGAGCAGACCAACGAGACTCAGGTGACGGAGGACGCAGAAGAGGGGGATGACGAGGGAGAGGCAGGAGAGGACGAAGAAGAGAAGGAGGGAGAAAAGGAGGAAGGAGGTGAGGAAGAGGGTGACGAGACCAATGAAGCAGGAGACGAAGTAGAGGTTGAGGAAGGAGGTGACGAGACCAAAGAGGAGCAGGCCGAGGGAGCTGAAGAGGAGGAAGAGGGCGGTGACGAGGGGAAGGAAGAGGATGACAAGTCAAAGTCGCCTGAGAAGGCGGCCTCACCTCCATCCAAGTCACCCCCCAAGTCTCCAGCAGTCAAATCCCCAGAATCCAAGTCCCCAGAATCCAAGTCCCCTAAATCCAAATCACCTATGCCAAAATCGCCAGCAGTCAAATCACCAGCGGACGACAAGTCAAAATCCCCAGAATCCAAATCGCCAGAGTGCAAATCTCCGCAGCCCAAGACCCCCGAGCCCAAGTCCCCCATCGCCGGAACTCCAGAGCCCAAGACCCCCGAGCCCAAGTCCCCCATTGCCAAAACTCCAGAGCCCAAGAGCCCGGAGCCCAAGTCCCCCGTCGCCAAAACTCCAGAGCCCAAGACCCCAGAGCCCAAGTCCCCCATCGCCAAAACTCCAGAGCCCAACACCCCCGAGCCCAAGTCCCCCGTCACCAAAACTCCAGAGCCCAAGACCCCAGAGCCCAAGTCCCCTGTCACTAAAAACCCCTGAGCCCAAGTCCCCCGTTGCCAAAACTCCAGAGCCCAAGAGCCCGGAGCCCAAGTCCCCTGTCACCAAAACTCCAGAGCCCAAGAGCCCGGAGCCCAAGTCCCCTGTCGCCAAAACTCCAGAGCCCAACACCCCCGAGCCAAAGTCCCCCGTCACCAAAACTCCAGAGCCCAAGACCCCAGAGCCCAAGTCCCCTGTCACAAAAACCCCTGAGCCCAAGTCCCCCGTTGCCAAAACTCCAGAGCCCAAGAGCCCCGGAGCCCAAGTCCCCTGTCACCAAAACTCCAGAGCTCAAGAGCCCGGAGCCCAAGTCCCCTGTCGCCAAAACTCCAGAGCCCAAGAGCCCGGAGCCCATGTCCCACATCGCCAAAACTCCAGAGCCCAACACCCCCGAGCCCAAGTCCCCGGTCACCAAAACTCCAGATTCCAAGACCCCAGAGCCCAAGTCCCCTGTCACCAAAACCCCTGAGCCCAAGTCTCCCGTAGCAAAAACTCCAGAACCCAAGACCCCCGAGCCCAAGTCCCCCGTCACCAAAACTCCAGATTCCAAGACCCCGGAGCCCAAGTCCCCCGTCACCAAAACCCCCGAGCCCAAGTCCCCCATTGCCAAAACTCCAGAGCCCAAGTACCCCATTGCCAAAACTCCAGATCCCAAGAGCCCGGAGCCCAAGTCCCCTGTCACCAAAACTCCAGAGCCCAAGGCCCCAGAGCCCAAGTCCCCAGTCACCAAAGCACCAGATTCCAAGACCCCGGAGCCCAAGTCCCCCATCGCCAAAACTCCAGAGCCCAAGAGCCCAGAGTCCAAGTCCCCTGTAACCAAAACCCCCGAGCCCAAGTCCCCCATTGCCAAAACTCCAGAGCCCAAGAGCCCGGAGCCCAAGACCTCCATTGCCAAAACTCCAGAGCCCAAGAGCCCTGAGTCCAAGTCCCCCGTCACCAAAACTCCAGAGCCCAAGACCCCCGAGCCCAAGTCCCCCATCGCCAAAACTCCAGATTCCAAGACCCCGGAGCCCAAGTCCCCCGTCGCCAAAACTCCGGAGCCCAAGACCCCCGAGCCAAAGTTCCCCATCGCCAAATCTCCCCAGCCCAAGACGCTGGAGCCCAAGACGCCCGAGCCCAAGTCACCCGTCGCCAAAACTCCGGAGCCCAACACTGAGCTCAGACCCCCGAGCCCAAGACCCCCGAGCCCAAGTCCCCCCATCGCCAAATCTCCCGAGCCCAAGACCCCCGAGCCCAAGACCCCCCGACCCAAGTCCCCCATCGCCAAATCTCCCCGAGCCCGAGACCCCTGAGCCCAAGACTCCCGAGCCCAAGTCCCCCGTTACCAAAACTCCCCAGCCCAAGACACTGGAGCTCAAGACCCCCGAGCCCAAGACCCCCGAACCCAAGTCCCCCATCGCCAAATCTCCCGAGCCCAAGACCCCCGAGCCCAAGACCCCCGACCCAGTCCCCCATCGCCAAATCTCCCGAGCCCAAGACCCCCGAGCCCAGACCCCCAAGCCCAAGACCCCCGAACCCAAGTCCCCCGTCACCAAAGACCCCCCAAAGGAGGAGAAGAAGCCAGAGGAGACCCCCGAACCGACCAAGCCCGAAGAGGACAAGCCCAGCCCCAAGTACCCGGCCAAAGCCAAGAAAGAAGAGGAGAAATCCACTCCTCCGAAAACAGACGAGCTCCCGTCCGAGGTGAAGCCCGCCCCTAAATGCAGCCACACCCGAGAAGGCGGAGAGCAAGAAAGAGGAGGAGAAACCCGAGTCCAAGAAGGAGGAGAAGAAGGAGGAGAAGCCATCCCCCGAAGCG
Organism: Mallotus villosus; assembly: GCA_903064625.1. Classification (NCBI taxonomy): domain Eukaryota; kingdom Metazoa; phylum Chordata; class Actinopteri; order Osmeriformes; family Salangidae; genus Mallotus; species Mallotus villosus. The sequence continues at coordinate 259,945 of CAEFZP010005097.1, forward strand.
GCCGACAGCAAGGACGCAGGGAAGACGATCGAGAAGTCTTCCAGCACGGAGACCAAGGAGAGCAAGGAGTAGAAGGCCAAGAAGTGAGTCCGAGGTGATGCGTTTGGACTCGGGTTGAGGTGAAGTGCATTTCAACCAACTCCTTGAGAGTGTGTAGAGGTACAAAATGTCAAAAAAAAGATTGTTTGACAAAATAATATATTACATATGTACTGTATATTTATGAAGAGATAGATCAAACGTGTTATATTCTATGTATGTAAGTTATGGATATTTCCACTGTTGAATAAACATTATATTGCAAGCAAAGGAAATAAGGTTTGTCTTAAGTGAGAGGAATCATTTCAGGTAGTTTATGTAATCCCAGAACAGTCTACATAAGCAAACAGACATACGCACACACACACACTCAAAATTACACACACACACTCAACATTACACACACACACCTGCATGTCTTGTATGATTGCCAGTTGGCAGGTGGCCAGCCAGAGTACCCAGCTAAAGCAGAGCAATTTAAGGAGAACACACAGCAGTTATACACAACTGTCAGCTCAGACTGGACATGGTCTGCGATTGCAGCGATACCTGCAGGAGTGGGAAGTGAAGAGATCTAGTGGCAGGGGAGAATCTACCGGGGTGACCTGGGGTGGCAACTGCCACCCTAAAAATAGCCTGGCCACCCCAGCTGCATCCCCAGTTTGCCGCTTTGAATACAAAGAAAAGTTACGGCTCATACGACATTTGCAAGAGCGAATTTCTGATATCCCAATGCAAGTGAATGCAGCACTGGACGACTCCAACCACCCTCCCTTCTCCGCCGAGTCGGACGTCTTGCGAGAGTGAATTTCTAATATCCGAATGCACACAGCAGATCGAATTTGCTTTCTGACCATAGAAGGCTCCAACTCTAGGAAGCAATCGTCGGCATGGACAGCAGACCACACCAGAGGAATAAGCAATTATCTTTTAATGACAACAAATAATTAGAAAAGTGCCGGGCTAACAGAGTTGCAACGTTAGCTAACAGAGTTGCAACGTTAGTTTTCCTGTTGAATTAATAACTCGTAAATGCTTTGGGAAAGCAACAACAAAGATGACCGTGGTAAAGCTGGTTTGAAGTTCGATATTCAACCGATATTTCGGATGCCCAGTATTGTTGCACAGTAAATCTTCAAACTTCAATAGCTTTTTGGTCATGTGACCTACAATCCTCAAATGCATTTCTGTGTTCACTGACTATGCATACATGTTGCACAGCCTTTACTTTTTTTTTATCTCACACACTTGTGCCACGGGGTGCCACCCCTCAAACTCTCCTGCCACACTCTTGCCACACCATGAATAGTTTGCTAGATCCTGATGTCTAGTGGTGAGACAGTTAAGAGCCTGTGCGTGGGTAATTTAGCTAGCAAGGTTACTGTACAGCTAGCACGTTCTCAAACTCTTAGATTGGGATGATTCCTTGATCATCATAAGCACGCACATTGCTCATCACCCAAACCATAACCCTAACAGTTAACTAGCTTGCACAAACAGCTAAGATCACTTAACAAACTAACTGTCCTCCCAGTTTTTTTACAATTGGCGTTATTTTTTGGTTTCATATGTCCAGTAATGACAAATGTGTTTCGGCAGTTATCCTGATTTTACGACACGAGATGAAACAGCCCACTTATCGGTTTTCTACAAGTGAAAAAGCCAGCTATAACTTCAGTACAGTTTACATTTTTCACTTTCCCTCTCTCTGCTGTCAAGGAACCTTCAACGAATTCTGAATCTCACGAATATATTGCTCTCCCTAACGACCAACTCAACTTTGACAACTACGATAGCAACTATGATAAATGTCCGTTAGATGGCGATAGTTGAACACATGAGTTTATGTGCAAGCCTACACTTTTCCTTAAATCAAGCCGGGCTGTCACACACACACTAACACACACCATGGTCCAGTACAAGGCAATGCAAGTCCAGGCATAATTGTTATGTAGCTGAGTCAGCCATGAGTGTGCCAGGACAGCTCTGTTCCCCTACAAGGTGAATCCCCCTCCTCCACCTCACCATTTCTCCTCTCCCTCTCTACATCACACACCTCCATTCTTACTCCTTGTCTCTTTCCTCTCCATAGATCTAAATATAACCCTTTCCTCCCCCACCCACTTCCAGTGTTGAACCCATTTACCTGTAGTGTGGTAAATAAATGGAAATGTATTCAGTTAGCTGATGCTTTTATTCAAAGTAACGTACAGCGTAGGGGGATTTGAACTTGCAACATTTGGATCTGCAGTCGAATGCTCCATCACTGAGCTCTACCCAGTACATTCATGATGTACCTGTGAGGAAAAGAAGGGCCTGGTAGCAGGTTATTGGGCATCCCTGCTGGTCTGTCAGCTGTTGTATCAAATATCCAAGACTTAGTAGTGAGACTGATGGATAAATAAAGTTTTCTTCAATGGATACAGCGGGCTCCTACTCTCTTTGTCCTTCTTTCTCTCTCAAGGACAGTCAGGGTCATCCTGGCAGAAGCCAAGCATCTCACTCAGACAGCACCACTGCAGATTTGTTTCCCAACCAAAAGTGTGAATAATGCATTGAGCTTTCTTAGATGCCTATAATACCACTATGCGTGAGACCGCATAGCATCCTTCATGAGTGTCAGGTGACACAGATGTGAGGGTGGTTCACCTCAGTGACGCTGACAGGGGATGAGGTCGTAGGGAGGCGTGAGAGTCAGGAAGTAAGGCAGCGAAACGATTGGTGGGATGTACGAGAATGGGGTGGGTTGGTAGCATGTTGGTGTGAGGTCTCACCTCTGTGACCAGCCAATCTTGCTGCTAATCCTTCTAATAACGAGGTGTTTGTTTAGCAGACTTTTATCAGACACAACATACAGAGGGGGTATTGAACCTGCAACCTCTCGCACTGCAGTCAAACACTCCACCACTGAGCTACACCCAGCCTTTAGACTAACATTTTATAACAGTAAACAGGACCTTTTGTTTTTAGAGTAAAGAAGTGGATATGTTACCTCACTATTCCTGATATAAGGAAGCAGTGATGCATGCAGTATGATTTTCTCCACCCCTGCCCAGTCATCTCCTCTCTGCTCCACTGGGCTCCTCCTTCCAGATCTGCAGTGTGAACCTGCATGCCCTCCAATCGACTGCCCTGTCCAGGAGTGTGTGTGTTTGTGTGTGTGTCATTGTGTGTTTGTGTTGTGTGAGTGTAATTCAGCGTAAATCTGTGTTCGTGTCTGAGTCAGTGTGTGTGTGTGTGTGTTAAGTAAGTGATTGAGGAGATGGTAATCAATAGGTGCTGTAGGGACAGAATCTGCCTCCTCACAGCAGGGACATACCCTCTGTTTAGAGGTAGTGTGTATGATGGCTGACTGATAAGAGAGTGTGTGTGTGTGTGTGTCCCATGAGCAGGCCTGGATTAGTAATCTGGCCGATGCACTTGGGGCCGATAAGATTTTTCATATATATTTATATACATCTTTATATAAAAATATAAAAACTGGCCAACGACCGGCCCATAAAGCAGGGACAGCGACCCATTGGTTCATTTTCCATATTGACACTGGGCTGGCCCAATCACATCTCTTAACTATTTTGGTGTACTGGTGGGTGGTGTTAGATTGTTGCGGGCCAGTCTGAGCAAAAATGCCAGGACCATTTTTTGTCCGAGTCCAGCCCTGCTCATGAGCCTCCCTCAAAGGGCCAGGAGTGAACGCCAAATGTGTGTGTGTGTGCTTCGGTTCTGTCAGGGGGCCAGGTGTGGGTCCCAGGTGTAACTGAGAGGAGAAGCAAACTCACATTGCAGCAGTGAATCAGCAGAACATCTTGCTATCTCTCCCTCTGCCCCCCCCATCCCCTCTCACACTCAAATACACCACACAAGCTCTCATGATATTTACTGTTAATTATGTCGGCCCATCTCAGGTTAAGAGAGGTTGAGACTGAGACATGTCCTTTCTCCAGCCTCTCTCAGATGTGTCACTCCTGTTTAAAGCTGCAGTAGGTAATATTTAAAATTAAATAAAACATTTGAAACAGTGTCCCCGGTTCTCGTCTGAACATCCTCAGTTGTTCCACAAAATAAGCCAAGAAGGGAAAGCCTTCCTCACTTAAATAGACCGACTGGAACAGGATTGCTCGAACACCATTGCCTGGAAAGTGGTGGGCCACTCCAAAAAAGAGACATTCACAGCATTCGCATAGTAAGCACATAAGCCCAGTCTGTTCCATGCTACCTGTGCTTGTCTGTAGTGACTGGCGTTGAGAGACCCAGTGACGTGAGGCTGAAACTGCTGTCTCTTTAAGGAAAGCGTGATTCAGTGCTGAGTCGTGAGATTTTCCTCTCCCTCCTATAAAAGCTCAACATCTCCCCTCCTGCCACATTCACTGTCCCTCCTCCGGACCAGCAAGATGAGTTTTACGGTGGACCACAACTACTATGGCCCGGGCGTCATACCGCAAGGCTCGGCCAGCCTCCGTCTCCTCTTCCGGCTTCCAATCTCAGCGCCGTCGTACAGTCAGCAGCCAGCCATCCTCTACAGACAGAGTGGATGTCTTTACCGGGGACACGTCAAGAAGGAACGAGAAGGAGGTTCTTCAGACTCTAAACGACCGCTTCGCAGGCTACATTGACAAGGTGCGAAACCTCGAGATGCACAACAGTAACCTGGAGGCAGAAGCAGCAGAGCTGAGGCAGAACCAGGCTGGACGTGCGTCTGTTGGAGAGCATTACGACCGCGAGCTGGGTGACCTGAGGGGTCTGCTGCGACAGCTGACCGGAGAGAAAGCTCGTGCGGTCCTGGAGCACGAGCATCTGGAGGAGGACATCCAGAACATGCAGGGTAAACTGGAGGACGAGGCACGCACCCGCGAGGAGATGGTGGCCGCTATGCGGGCCATGAACAAGTATGTGGATGAGTGCGGTCATACCCGGGTCGAGCTGGACAAGAAGCTTTGCGCACTACAAGAAGAGGCCGCCTTCCTGAAGAAGAACCATGACGAGGAGGTTGCAGAACTTCTTGCGCATATTCAAGGCGCCCAGGTGAACTTCGAGGTTCGAGACACAATCAAAGCAGATGTCACAAGCGCACTGAGGGAGATTCGCGCGCAGCTGGACGGACACGCAACAAAGAGTGTAACACAAGCTGAAGAATGGTTCCAAGGTGAGAACTCTTACTTTCCATACCTTTAATGCATGTAATACCATGCACTTGCAGAAAAAACCCCTTTACTCGTAATTGCTGCATTTAAACTAACGGGTCCATGGTGCTAAACCTATATTGGCATCTCTAGGTTTGCATTGTGTCAAGCATATGGTTTTAAAGACGTTTTCCTTACAATAAGCCAGACGAGACAGATGTTTGAGAAAGTATAGAGTTGAGGAAGAGAAGCTAGCTAGTTGAGTCAGAATGCTGTCACCTCTGATGGTGGTTGTGTGGGCTTAGGGTCCATCGTCACCCTGTGCTCAGGGGAAGTTAGCACCCAGCACCCACAGTCCCCAAGCGAGATTCAAACCCAGGACCTTGGTGTTGCCAAAAGATGCAAAAACGTAGATGTTAACCTGAGATTGAAAGGCAATCCCTTGCTGCATCAGAGGGTTAGGTAAGAATTGGTTCCCCATCGTGGAGGTGTGACAGACCCGCCCAGAACCTACGTCTTCTCTCCTCTAACCTCTGTCTCTTCTGACCCTTGACCCCTGTGCTCTCCGTTCCTCCCTCAGTGCGCATGCAGCGTCTGTCGGAGGCGACGCACGACAACACCGACGCGATCCGCGGCGCCCAAGAGGAGATCTCAGAGTACCGGCGCCAGCTGCAGAGCCGCACCATCGAGCTGGAGACCCTGCGAGGAACCAAGGAGTCTCTGGAGAGGCAGTGCATGGACACCGAGGACAGACACAACGGAGATCTCAACTCCATGCAGGCACACACACCACATGCCACGCATGTTAACGTTTTACAATGTATCGCCCCCTAGCGTGGCTACAGTGACACGGCAGTTTATTGTTGTGCAAAACCGGGTCCGACACTCCCCCCCGCCACATCACGGTCAATATTTTAAAAGCTGCATTTCTTTCCTCGTCTTCCAGGAGACTATCCACCAGCTGAGCAATGAGTTGAAGAGCACCAAGTGGGAGATGGCCAGCCAGCTGAGGGGGTACATGGAACTTCTCAACGTGAAGATGGCTCTGGACATCGAGATTGCTGCCTACAGGTTGGTCTCGGGCACCGTCAGCTCCAACCGGGATCTAGGCATTGCTCTTTGCTCTGTTCCAGTGATACATAGCTTGTCAAACACACTCCTCTGATCGATCCCTAGAGTGGGGAAGAATATCATGTTTTATGGGAGACTGATGCCATGCTGTTTCATGTTGGCATGTCTACTTCCTGTGTTTGCCTTCCACAGGAAGCTGCTGGAAGGCGAGGAAACGCATTACGTTTCGGGGATGGGGCCGTACTCCTACCTGACGCTGAAGGGAGAAGAGATGTCCAACACCATGATCCTGGAGGAGCAGACCCACGCGACTCAGGTGACAGAGGACGCAGAAGAGGGGGATGATGAGGGAGAGGCAGGAGAGGACGAAGAAGAGAAGGAGGGAGAAAAGGAGGAAGGAGGAGGTGAGGAAGAGGGTGACGAAACCAAAGAGGAGCAGGCCGAGGGAGCTGAAGAGGAGGAAGAGGGCGGTGACGAGGGGAAGGAAGAGGATGACAAGTCAAAGTCGCCTGAGAAGGCGGCCTCACCTCCATCCAAGTCACCCCCCCAAGTCTCCAGCAGTCAAATCCCCAGAATCCAAGTCCCCTAAATCCAAGTCACCTCCATCTAAATCACCTATGCCAAAATCGCCTGCCAAGTCTCCAGCAGTCAAATCACCAGCGGACGACGAGTCAAAATCCCCAGAATCCAAATCCCCCGCTGCCAAATCGCCAGAGTGCAAATCTCCGCAGCCCAAGACCCCCGAGCCCAAGTCCCCCATCGCCAAAACTTCAGAGCCCAAGACCCCCGAGCCCAAGTCCCCCGTCACCAAAACTCCAGATTCCAAGACCCCGGAGCCCAAGTCCCCCATCGCCAAAACTCCAGAACCCAAGAGCCCCGAACCCAAGTCCCCTGTCACCAAAACCCCCGAGCCCATGTCCCCCATCGCCAAAACTCCAGAGCCCAAGAGCCCGGAGCCCAAGTCCCCCACTGCCAAAACTCCAGAGCCCAAGAGCCCGGAGCCCAAGTCCCCCACTGCCAAAACTCCAGAGCCCAAGAGCCCGGAGCCCAAGTCCCCCATCGCCAAATCTCCCCAGCCCAAAACTCCAGAGCTCAAGACCCCCGAGCCCAAGTCCCCCATCGCCAAAACTCCAGAGCCCAAGACCCCCGAGCCCATGTCCCCTGTCACCAAAACCCACGAGCCCAAGTCCCCCCATCACCAAAACTCCAGATTCCAAGACCCCAGATCCCAAGTCCCCCCGTAGCCAAAACTCCAGAACCCAAGACCCCCAGAGCCCAAGTCCCCCGTCACCAAAACTCCAGATTCCAAGACCCCGGAGCCCAAGTCCCCCATCGCCAAAACTCCAGAGCCCAAGAGCCCTGAGTCCAAGTCCCCCGTCACCAAAACTCCAGATTCCAAGACCCCGGAGCCCAAGTCCCCCATCGCCAAAACTCCAGAGCCTAAGAGCCCGGAGCCCAAGTCCCCTGTCACCAAGACCCCCGAGCCCAAGTCCCCCATCGCCAAATCTCCCCAGCCCAAAACTCCAGAGCCCAAGACCCCCGAGCCCAAGTCCCCTGTCACCAAAACCCACGAGCCCAAGTCCCCCATAGCCAAAACTCCAGAGCCCAAGAGCCTGAGCCCAAGTCCCCCATTGCCAAAACTCCAGAGCCCAAGAGCCCGGAGCACAAGTCCCCTGTCACCAAAACTCCAGAGCCCAAGACCCCAGAGCCCAAGTGCCCCGTAGCCAAAACCCCAGATTCCAAGACCCCGGAGCCCAAGTCCCCCATCGCCAAAACTCCAGAGCCCAAGACCCCCGAGCCCAAGACCCCCCATTGCCAAAACTCCAGAGCCCAAGAGCCCTGAGTCCAAGTCCCCCATCACCAAAACTCCAGAGCCCAAGACCCCCGAGCCCAAGTCCCCCATCGCCAAAACTCCAGATCCAAGACCCCCGGAGCCCAAATCCCCCGTCGCCAAAACTCCAGAGCCCAAGACCCCCGAGCCCAAAGTCCCCCATGGCCAAATCTCCCCAGCCCAAGACGCTGGAGCTCAACACCCCCGAACCCAAGTCCCCCGTTGCCAAAACTCCAGAGCCCAAGACCCCCGAGCCCAAGTCACCCGTCGCCAAAACTCCGGAGCCCAAGACCCCCGAGCCTAAGTCCCCCATCGCCAAATCTCCCCAGCCCAAGACCCCCGAGCCCAAGACCCCCGAGCCCAAATCTCCCAAGCCCAAGACTCCCGAGCCCAATTCCCCCGTCAGAAAACTCCCCAGCCCAAGAAGCTGGAGCTCAAGACCCCCAAGCCCAAGACCCCCGAGCCAAGTCCCCCCATGGCCAAATCTCCCCAGCCCAAGACGCTGGAGCTCAACACCCCCGAACCCAAGTCCCCCGTTGCCAAAATTCCAGAGCCCAAGACCCCCGAGCCCAAGTCACCCGTCGCCAAAACTCCGGAGCCCAAGACCCCCGAGCCTAAGTCCCCCATCGCCAAATCTCCCCAGCCCAAGACCCCCGAGCCCAAGACCCCCGAGCCCAAATCTCCCAAGCCCAAGACTCCCGAGCCCAATTCCCCCGTCACGAAAACTCCCCAGCCCAAGAAGCTGGAGCTCAAGACCCCCAAGCCCAAGACCCCCGAACCCAAGTCCCCCATCGCCAAATCTCCCCAGCCCAAGACCCCCGAGCCCAAGACCCCCGAGCCCAAGACCCCCGAGCCCATCCCAGCCCAAGACTCCCGAGCCCAATTCCTCCGTCACGAAAACTCCCCAGCGCAAGAAGCTGGAGCTCAAGACCCCCAAGCCCAAGACCCCCGAACCCAAGTCCCCCATCGCCAAATCTCCCGAGCCCAAGACCACCGAGCCCAAGACCCCCAAGCCCAAGTCCCCCGTCACCAAAACTCCCCAGCCCAAGACGCTGGAGCTCAAGACCCCCGAGCCCAAGACTCCCGAACCCAAGTCCCCCCGTCACCAAAGACCCCCCAAAGGAGGAAAAGAAGCCAGAGGAAACCCCCGAACCGGCCAAGCCCGAAGAGGACAAGCCCAGCCCCAAGTACCCGGCCAAAGCCAAGAAAGAAGAGGAGAAATCCGCTCCTCCGAAAACAGACGAGCTCCCGGCCGAGGTGAAGCCCGCCCCTAAAGCGGCCACGCCCGAGAAGGCGGAGAGCAAGAAAGAGGAGAAGAAACCAGAGTCCAAGAAGGAGGAGAAGAAGGAGGAGAAGCCATCCCCCAAAGCGGCCGACAGCAAGGACGCAGGGAAGACGATCGAGTCTTCCAGCACGGAGGCCAAGGAGAGCAAGGAGTAGAAGGCGGAGAAGTGAGTCCGAGATGATTTGTTTGGACTCGGGTTGAGGTGAAGTGCATTTCAACCAACTCCTTGAGAGTGAGGAGGAGTGTTTAGAGGTACAAAATGTTAAAAAAAAAGATTGTTTGACAAAATAATATATTACATATGTACTGTATATTTATGAAGAGATAGATCAAACGTGTTACATTCTATGTATGTAAGTTATGGATATTTCCACTGTTGAATAAACATTATATTGCAAGCAATGGAAATAGGGTTTGTCTTAAGTGAGAGGAATCATTTCAGGTAGGATATGTAATCCCAGAACAGTCTACATAAGCAAACAGACATACGCACACACACACACTCAAAATTACACACACACACTCAACATTACACACACACACCTGCATGTCTTGTATGATTGCCAGTTGGCAGGTGGCCAGCCAGAGTACCCAGCTAAAGCAGAGCAACTTAAGGAAAACACACAGCAGTTATACACTGTCAGCTCCGACTGGACATGGTCTGCGACTGCAGGAGTGGGAAGTGAAGAGATCTAGTGGCAGGGGCGAATCTACCGGGGTGACCTGGGGGGGCAACTGCCACCCCTAAAAATAGCCTGGCCACCCCAGCTGCATCCCCAGTTTGCCGCTTTGAATACAAAGAAAAGTTACGGCTCATCCGACATTTGCAAGAGCGAATTTCTAATATCCCACTGCAAGTGAATGCAGCACTGGACGACTCCAACCACCCTCCCTTCTCCGCCGAGTCGGACAAACTCAGAATTGGGATGATTCCTTGATCATCACAAGCATGCACATTGCTCATCACCCAAACCATAACCCTAACAGTTAACTAGCTTGCACAAACAGATAAGATAAGTTAACAAACTAACTGTCCTCCCAGTTTTTTACTATGGCGTTATTGTTATTGTAAGTGAAAAAGCCAGCTATAACTTCGGTACAGTTTACATTTTTCACTTTCCCTCTCTCTGCCGTCAAGAAACCTTCAACGAATTCTGAATCTCACGAATATATTGCTCTCCCTATTAACGACCAACTAGATTTTTACAACTACGATAGCAACTATGATAAATGTCCGTTAGATGGCGATAGTTTATGAGCAAGCCTACAATTTTCCTTAAATCAAGCCTGGCTGTCACACACACACTAACACACACGATGGTCCAGTACAAGGCAATGCAAGTCCAGGCATAATTGTTATGTAGCTGAGTCAGCCATGAGTGTGCCTGGACAGCTCTGTTCCCCTACAAGGTGAATCCCCTTCCTCCACCTCTCCATTTCTCCTCTACATCACACACTTCCATTCTTACTCCTTGTCTCCTCTCTTTCCTCTCCTTAGATCTAAATATAACCCTTTTCCTCCCCCACCCACTTCCTGTGTCAGTGTTGAACCCATTTACCTGTAGTGTGGTAAATAAATGGAAATGTATTCAGTTAGCTGACGCTTTGTTCAAAGTAACGTACAGCGTAGGGGGATTTGAACTTGCAACATTTGGATCTGCAGTCGAATGCTCCATCACTGAGCTCTACCCAGTACATTCATGATGTACCTGTGAGGAAATGAAGGGCCTGGTAGCAGGTTATTGGGCATGCCCTGCTGGTCTGTCAACTGCTGTATCAAATATCCAAGACTTAGTAGTGAGACTGATGGATAAATAAGTTTTCTTCTATGGATACAGCGGGCTCCTACTCTCTCTGTCCTTCTTTCTCTCTCAAGGGCAGTCAGGGTCATCCTGGCAGAAGCAAGCATCTCACTCACACAGCACCACTGCAGATTTGTTTTCCCAGCCAATCACAGAAGTGTGAATAATGCTTTGGGCTTTCTTAGATGCCTATAATACCACTATGTGTGAGACCGCATAGCTATAACATCATCATCCTTCATGAGTGTCAGGTGACACAGATGTGAGGGTGGTTCACCTCAGTGACGCTGACAGGGGATGAGGTCGTAGGGAGGCGTGAGAGTCAGGAAGTAAGGCAGCGAAACGATTGGTGGGATGTACAAGAATGGGGTGGGTTGGTAGCATGTTGGTGTGAGGTCTCACCTCTGTGACCAGCCAATCTTGCTGTTAATACTTCTAATAACAATGTGTTTGTTTAGCAGACACTTTGATCCGACTCGACATACAGAGGGGGTATTGAACCTGCAACCTCTCGCCCTGCAGTCAAACACTCCACCACTGAGCTACACCCAGCCATTCAACTAACATTTTATAACAGTGAACAGGACCTTTTGTTTTTAGAGTAAATAAGTGGATATGTTACCTCACTATTCCTGATATAAGGAAGCAGTGATGCATGCAGTATGATTTTCTCCACCCCTGCCCAGTCATCTCCTCTCTGCTGCACTGGGCTCCTCCTTCCAGATCTGCAGTGTGAACCTGCATGCCCTCCAATTGAGTGCCGTGTCCAGGAGTGTGTGTTTTTGTGTGTGTGTCAGTATGTGTCTGTGTGTGTGTTAAGTCAGTGATTGAGGAGATGGTAATCAATAGGTGCTGTTGGGACAGAATCTGCCTCCTCACAGCAGGGATATACCCTCTGCTGAGAGGTAATGTGCATGATGGCTGACTGATAAGAGAGTTTGTGTGTGTGTGTGTGTCTCATGAGCAGGCCTGGACTGGTAATCTGGCATATGTCCGGTGGGCCGATGCACTTGGGGCAGATATTATATTTAATATGTATATATATATATAAATCTGTATATAGAAATATAAAATTGGCCAACAACGGGCCCGTAAAGCAGGGACGGTGACCCATTGGTTCATTTTCCATATTGACACTGGGCTGGCCCAATCACATCTCTTAACTCTTTTGGTGTACTGGTGGGTGGTGTTCGACCGATTGGGTTGGGCCAGTCTGAGCAAAAATGCCAGGACAATTTTTTTGGTCCCAGTCCAGCCCTGCTCATGAGCCTCCGTCAATGAGCCAGGAATGAATGCCAAGTGTGTGTGTGTGCTTCGGTTATGTCAGAGGGCCAAGTGTGTGTCCAAGGTGTAACTGAGGATAAGCAAACTCACACTGCAGCAGTGAATCAGCAAAAACACAATTCTGATTCTGATTCTGACAAGCTCTCATGATATTTACTGTTAAATATGTCAGCCCATCTCAGACTAAGAGAGGTTGAGACTGAGACATGGGCTTTCTCCAGCCTCTTTCAGATGTGTCACTCCTGTTAAAGCTGCAATAGGTAATATACATTTAAAAAAATGCTCCAAAAATGAGAAATTCCAGCATTCGCATAGTAAGCACATAAGCCCAGTCTGTTCCATGCCACATGTGCTTGTCTTTGGTGACTGACATTGAGAGACCCAGTGACTTGAGGCGTAAAACTGCTGTCGCTTTAAGGAAAGCGTGATTCAGTGCTGAGTCGTGAGTTTTTTCCTCTCCCTCCTATAAAAGCTCAACATCTCCCCTCCTGCCACATTCACTGTTCCTCCTCCGGACCAGCAAGATGAGTTTTACGGTGGACCACAACTACTATGGCCCGGGGTCATACCGCAAGGCTCGGCCAGCCTCCGTCTCCTCTTCCGGCTTCCAATCTCAGCGCCGTCGTACAGTCAGCAGCCAGCCGTCCTCTACAGACAGAGTGGATGTCTTTACCGGGGACACGTCGAGAAGGAACGAGAAGGAGGTTCTTCAGACTCTAAACGACCGCTTCGCAGGCTACATTGACAAGGTGCGAAACCTCGAGATGCAAAACAGGAACCTGGAGGCAGAAGCGGCAGAGCTGAGGCAGAACCAGGCTGGTCGTGCGTCTGTTGGAGAGCATTACGATCGCGAGCTGGGTGACCTGAGGGGTCTGGTGCAGCAGCTGACCGGAGAGAAAGCTCGTGCGGTCCTGGAGCACGAGCATCTGGAGGAGGACATCCAGAACATGCAGGGTAAACTGGAGGACGAGGCACGCACCCGCGAGGAGATGGTGGCCGCTATGCGGGCCATGAACAAGTATGTGGATGAGTGCGGTCATACCCGGGTCGAGCTGGACAAGAAGCTTTGCGCACTACAAGAAGAGGCCGCCTTCCTGAAGAAGAACCACGACGAGGAGGTTGCAGAACTTCTTGCGCAAATTCAAGGCGCCCAGGTGAGCTTCGACTGTCGAGACACTCTCAAAGCAGACGTCACGAGCGCACTGAGGGACATTCGCGCACAGCTGGACGGACACGCAACAAAGAGCGCAACGCAAGCTGAAGAATGGTTCCAAGGTGAGAACTCTTACTTTCCATACCTTTAATACCACTTGCAGAAAGAACCCATTAGCCGTAATTGCTGCATTTAAACTAACGGGTATCTGTCGATGGTGTTGAACCTATATTGGCATCTCCAGGTTTGCATTGTGTCAAGCATACTGGTTTTAAAGACGTTGTCCTTACAAGAAGCCTGCACGAGACAGATGTTTGAGAAATCTCTAATGTTAGCATAGTTCTGCGTTTGCTACATTTGAACACACTACTTTGAAATCAGGTTCTCGAACCTTCCTGCTTGTCAAATCAATGGAACACTTAGATTTCCACTAACCCCACACATTTGACTCACCTACCCTTGAGGATGGCAGCCTGTCTGCCAGTGAGCGTGACCCGATGTTGAGGACAACTCCAGTGTAGCCCTCATACACGCTGAGGCGAGTGAGGACTGCCAAGCGGAGGGAGTATGCTAGCTCATAGCCTGCCTGTCATGTTTGAGACGACTCGTCTCATAAACTCGTATTCTTACTCTCCATGTTGTGATGAGGACTTTTGTGTGAGCCTAACAAACCATCAATAGCATTTATATTTAAACTATACTTTAATTCCAATGGTAGTATACGTGCACTATACTTAAGTATAGAGTTGACTTGGTTATAGTCTATACTTAAGCCTAGAGTAGAGGAAAGGAAGCTAGCTAGCTGAGTCAGAATGCTGACACAGGCTGACTGGACAGGTTCACCTCTGCTGGTGGTTGTGTGGGCTTGGGGCCCACCGTAAACCCTGTGCTCAGGGAGGTTAGCACCCAGCACCCACAGCCCCAAGCGAGATTCAAACCCAGGACCTGGGTGTCGCCAAAAGATGCAAGAACTTGGATGTTAGCCTGAGATTGAAAGGCAATCGTCTGAAATTGGAGCCAATGATTCCTTGCTGCAAACACTGCATCAGAGGGTTAGGCGTGGACTGGGTCCCCATCTTGGGGGCTGTGACAGACCCAACCAGTACCTCCTCTCTCTTCAAACTATGTATCTGGCGACTTCTGTCTCTTCCTCCCTTTGACCCCCGTGCTCTCCGTTCCTCCCTCAGTGCGCATGCAGCGTCTGTCGGAGGCGGCGCACGACAACACTGACGCGATCCGCGGCGCCCAGGAGGAGATCTCAGAGTACCGGCGCCAGCTGCAGAGCCGCACCATCGAGCTGGAGACCCTGCGAGGAACCAAGGAGTCTCTGGAGAGGCAGTGCATGGACACCGAGGACAGACACAATGGAGATCTCAACTCCATGCAGGCATGAGCATACACACCCCACCCCTGATACGCACCCACCCTAGGGTGGCTCCAGTGACACTGCAGTTTATTGTCCTGAATCAAAGCAAAGGGATCCAATACTCATTCCCTACCCTGTTTTTGCTCTACACTTTCCTAATTCACTGCCCCCCCCTCCCCGTCACGGTCAATATTTTAAAAGCTGCATTTATTTCATTATCTGTGGTGTGTCTGTGTTTTGCCTTTCTTGATCTTCCAGGAGACTATCAACCAGATGAGCAATGAGTTGAAGAGCACAAAGTGGGAGATGGCCAGCCAGCTGAGGGGGTACCAGGAGCTGCTCAACGTGAAGATGGCTCTGGACATCGAGATCGCTGCCTACAGGTTGGTCTCGGGCGCCGTCAGCTCCAACCAGGATCTAGGCATCGCTTTTTGCTCTATTCCAGTTATTCATAGTAGAGCCTGACCGATTTATCGGCGGGCCGATATTATCGGCCGATATTAGGCATTTTCCAAACTATCGGTATATAATGGCCAATCTTATTATTATGGCTTCACAATACAAACCCTACAACCAGCTGATCCAGCCAGAGTCGGGTAGAGTGTTGGGGAAATCTGTTTATGTTTTGTTACGCGTTTCTGGATTTTTTATATTTGTATACATCAGCCGATATATCGGAATATCGGATTTTAAAATCACCAAATATTTGTATCGGTATCGGCCTTGAAATCCATTATCGGTCGAGCTTTTATACATAGCTGGTTAAACACACTCCTCTGTTCGATCCCTGGAGTGGTGAAGCGAGGAAGGAAGCAATATTGACGACAAACAAAATGCATAAAGAATACCATGTTTGATATGAGATTGATGCCGTTTCACATTGACACTTTACTTCCTGCGTTTGCCGTCCACAGGAAACTGCTGGAAGGCGAGGAAACTCGTTGCGTTTCGGGGATGAGGACGTACTCCTACCAGACGCTTAGGGGAGAAGACATGTCCGACACCATGATCCTGGAGGAGCAGACCCACGCGACTCAGGTGACAGAGGATGCAGAAGAGGGGGATGGCGAGGGAGAGGCAGGAGAGGACGAAGAAGAGAAGGAGGGAGAAAAGGAGGAAGGAGGTGAGGAAGAGGGTGACGAGACCAAAGAAGCAGGAGACGAAGTAGAGGGTGAGGAAGGAGGTGACGAGACCAAAGAGGAGCAGACCGAGGGAGCTGAAGAGGAGGAAGAGGGCGGTGACGAGGGGAAGGAAGAGGACGACAAGTCAAAGTCGCCTGAGAAGGCGGCCTCACCTCCATCCAAGTCACCCCCCAAGTCTCCAGCAGTCAAATCCCCAGAATCCAAGTCCCCTAAATCCAAGTCACCTCCATCCAAATCACCTATGCCAAAATCGCCTGCCAAGTCTCCAGCAGTCAAATCACCAGCGGGACGACAAGTCAAAATCCCCAGAATCCAAGTCCCCTGCTGCCAAATCCCCCCAGCCCAAGACCCCGGAGCCCAAGTCCCCCATCGCCAAAACTCCAGAGCCCGAGAGCCCGGAGCCCAAGTCCCCCGTCGCCAAAACTCCAGAGCTCAAGAGCCCGGAGCCCAAGTCCCCCATCGCCAAAACTCCAGAGCCCAAGAGCCCGGAGCCCAAGTCCCCCGTTGCCAAAACTCCAGAGCCCAAGAGCCCGGAGCCCAAGTCCCCCATCGCCAAAACTCCAGAGCCCAAGAGCCCGGAGCCCAAGTCCCCCATCGCCAAAACTCCAGAGCCCAGAGCCCGAGCCCAGTCCCCCGTCGCCAAAACTCCAGAGCCCAAGAGCCCGGAGCCCAAGTCCCCCATCGCCAAAACTCCAGAGCCCAAGAGCCCGGAGCCCAAGTCCCCCGTCGCCAAAACTCCAGAGCCCAAGTCCCCCGTCGCCAAAACTCCAGAGCCCAAGAGCCCGGAGCCCAAGTCCCCCATTGAAAAATCTCCCCAGCCCAAGACGCTGGAGCTCAAGACCCTCGAGCCCCAAGCAGAAGGACAGGAAGTAGAGGGTGAGGAAGGAGGTGACAAGACCAAAGTAGAAGGAGAGGTTGAGGAAGGAGGTGACGAGACCAAGGAGGAGCAGGCCGAGGGAGCTGAACAGCAGGAAGAGGGCGGTGACGAGGGGAAGGAAGAGGACGACAAGTCAAAGTCGCTTGAGAAGGCGGCCTCACCTCCATCCAAGTCACCCCCCAAGTCTCCAGAATCCAAGTCCCCTAAATCCAAATCACCTCCATCCAAATCACCTATGCCAAAATCGCCTGCCAAGTCTCCAGCAGTCAAATCACCAGCGGACGACAAGTCAAAATCCCCAGAATCCAAGTCCCCTGCTGCCAAATCGCCCGAGTCCAAATCCCCCCAGCCCAAGACCCCCGAGCCCAAGTCCCCTGTCGCCAAAACTCCGGAGCCCAAGTCCCCTGCTACAAAATCCCCCCAGCCAAAGACCCCCGAGCCCAAGACCCCCGAGCCCAAGTCCCCGGTCACCAAAGACCCCCCCAAAGGAGGAGAAGAAAGAGTCCCCCGAGCCCAAGACCCCCGAGTCCAAATCCCCCCAGCCCAAGTCCCCTGTCGCCAAATCTCCCAAGCCCAAGATGCTGGAGCTCAAGACCCCTGAGCCCAAGTCCCCCGAGCCCAAGTCCCCCGTCACCAAAGATCCCCCAAAGGAGGAGAAGAAAGAGCAAGTGAAAGAGGAGGAGAAAGAGAAGCAGGACCCGAAGAGCAAGGCCGAGGACAAGGCCGACAAACCGGAGGCGAAGAAGGAGGAGAAGCCAGAGGAGACCCCCAAACCGGCTAAGCCCGAAGAGGACAAGCCCAGCCCCTAAGTCCCCGGCCAAGGAGAGCAAGGAGGAGAAGGCCGAGAAGTGAGTCCAAAATGATGCGTTTGGACTCGGGGTTGAGGGCCAATCAGGGGTGGGTGGGAGCATATCAGCAGGCTTTTATCTCAAGTGCAGGTGGTCCAAAGCCAAGCAGGGTGACAATCCTGTGCATAAGCAATACTGAGTCTTAGCAAATTAACCTCGGATACTTGATGTATCTTGACATGACGCTTCTAATGTTTGCCTAGTGAATGCAGAAAGCTGTTAAAACTCCTCCCTGAATGTGACGACTGCCTCTAAATCGTTCTCATAGTGCATTCAAGTGCATTTCAAACGACTCCTTGTGAGTGAGGAGGAGTGTGTAGATGTACACAATGTAAAAAGAAAACAATAGATTGTGTGACAAAATAATATATGAAATATGTATATTTAAGAAGAGATAGATAAAATGTGTTATATTCTATGAATGCAAGTTCTGGATATGTACACTGTTGAATAAAAGTTATATTGCAGGCACTGGAAATAGGGTTTGTTTTAAGTGAGAGGAATCATTGGGATTATGTAATCCCAGAATAGTCTACATAAGCAAACAGACATACGCACACACACACACACAACATTACACACACACAACATTACACACACTTACTCAACATTACACGCACACACCTGCATGTCTTGAATGATTGCCAGTTGGCAGGTGGCCAGGCAGAGTGCCCAGCTGAAGCAGATAAACTGCTGGAGACAGGAGCGTACAGCTGATTCTCCCTGAAGCTTGGCTGAAACGTACTGTGCTAGGCCAGCACCTGGAGGAGGATCCCAACCCAACCCCTCTAGACCTGGGGGTCAGAGAGAGGGGGAGGAGGTTAAAAAGGTCTCCCAGAGTCCCAGAGTGCATCATTTGTGTGACAGTTGTGAATCCTTTGACGATAGTTGAAGGCCATTTAAATGTGTCATCAAAGTACTAGGTTTGACATACACCAAGTCATCGCCAGATAATCTATACATAACAAAGGCATTGTCTCCTCACCTCTCTTCAAGCCTTGTGTGAGGACTTGCTCTGCCTCGGAGAGTTGTGACTGACTTAAGGAGAAAACACAGCAGTTATACACGACTGTCAGTTCCAACTGGACATGGTCTGTGACTGCAGGGATACCTGCAGGAGTGGGAAGAGAAGAGAAGCGAAGAGATCTAGCGTTAGTGGTGAGATTCAGTGAAACGCTGAACGATGAGGAGGACATGAAAGTTAGATTGACTTTCCAGATTACATCGTTTGAATAAAGTCTGGATGTTGTCTTGAATAACAATGTCACGTTGCTGAAAATGAATGAAAAGATGTGCGTGGGTAATTTAGCTAGCAAGTTTACAGTACAGCGAGCACGTTCTCAAACTAAACTCTTAGTTTGGGATGATTCCTTGATCATCAAAAGCATGCACATTGCTCATCACCCAAACCCTAACCCTACCAGCGTGCACAAACAGCTAACAAGCTAATTTAACAAATTAACTCACCACCAACTACTAGGGCGTTATTTTCTTGTATCCATGTGTCCAGTAACGACAAACGTGTTTCTGCAGTCATCCTGACTAAGATTAAACAGCCCACAGCCAGATATAACTTCGGTACTGTTTACAATCACTTTCCCTCTCTGCTGTCAAGAAATCTTCAACGAATTCTGAATTGCACGAATATATTGCTCCCCCTAACGGCCAACTCGTTTTACTAACTACAATAGCAACTATGATAAATATCCGTTAGATGGCGCTAGTGGAACACATGAGTTTATGAGCGAGCCTACAATTTACCTAAAAGCAAGCCTGGCTGTCAGACACACACACACACGAATACACACCATGGTCCAGTACAAGGCAATGCAAGTCCAGGCATAATTGCTATGTAGCTGAGTCAGCCATGAGTGTGCCAGGACAGCTCTGTTCCCCTACAAGGTGAATCCCCCTCCTCCACCTCTCCATTTCTCCTCTCCCTCTCTACATCACACACCTCCATTCTTACTCCCAAAGGGAGCTTCCGTTTCCTTTTCTCTGTCTCCTCTCTTTCCTCTCCTTAGATCTAAATATAACCCTTTCCTCCCCCACCCACTTCCTGTCTCAGTGTTGAACCCATTTACCTGTAGTGTGGTAAATAAATGGAAATGTATTCAGTTAGCTGACGTTTTTATCCAAAGTAACGTACAGCATAGGGGTATTTGAACTTGCAACATTTGGATCCGCAGTCGAATGCTCCATCACTGAGGTCTACCCAAAACATTCATGATGTACCTGTGAGGGAATGAAGGGCCTGGTAGCAGGTTATTGGGCATTCCTGCTGGTCTGTCAGCTGCTGTATCAAATATCCAAGACTTAGTAGTGAGACTGGTGGATAAATAAAGTTGTATTCTATGGATACAGCTGACTGTCTCTCTCTCCATCTTTATCTCTCTCCATCTCCCTCCATCTCTCTCTCAAGGGCAGTCAGGGTCATCCTGGCAGAAGCCAGGCATCTCACTCACACAGCACCACTGCAGATTTGTTTCCCAGCCAATCGCAGAAGAGTGTGAATAATGCATTGGGCTTTCTTAAATGCCTTTACCACTATGTGTGTGACAGCATAGCTATAACATCGTCATCCTTCAAGAGTGTCAGGTGACACAGATGTGAGGGTGGTTCACCTCCGTGACGTGACGCTGACAGGGGATGAGGTCGTAGGGAGGCGTGCGAGTCAGGAAGTAAGGCAGGAAAATGATTGGTGGGATGTACAAGAAGGGGGTGGGTCGGTAATATGTTGGTGTGAGGTCTCACCTTTGTGACCACCCAATCTGGCTGTTAATCCTTCTAATAACGATGTGTTTGTTTAGCAGACACTTTGATCTGACTCGACATACAAAGGGGGTATTGAACCTGCAACCTCTTGCCCTGCAGTCAAACACTCCACCACTGAGCTACACCCAGCCTTTAGACTAACATTTTATAACAGGGAACAGGACCGTTTGTTTTAGGAGTGTAAAAGTAGATATGTTACCTCACTATTCCTGATTTCACAAGTTCAGTAATCACAACATATATTGAATAGATAGCTTTTATTGAAGCAGAGCTGGTAGAAGAGCCAAGCCCGATGGTGGAGGAGGCTGGTAGCAGAGCCAAGCCTGGAGCATTTTGTGGAGGCCGGTAGCAGAGCCGGGCCTGGGGTCCGGGCATGGACTCGGGGTGTGGCGGAGAGTCCTCACGGCTGAGCAGCAGCTCAAGCAGATCCCCTGGGAAGCCTGGATAGATGACAGAGAGAAGCAGGGAAGGGTGGGAGGGTGACAACAACATGCTATCACAGGGACCAGAGGATGGAAGATACTTTATACAGAACTCTTAACCCTTTGAGGCCTAACTCCATATTAGGAAGCAGTGATGCGTGCAGTATGATTGTCTCCGCCCCTGCCCAGTCATCTCCTCTCTGCTTCACTCGGCTCCTCCTTCCAGATCTGCAGTGTGAACCTGACTGCCGTCTCCAGGAGTGTGTGTGTTTGTGTGTGTGTCAGTGTTTGTCTGTGTGTGTTGTGTGAGTGTGAGTCAGCGTATGTCTGTGTGAGTGTCTGTGTCAGTGTGTGTGTGCGTGTGTGTGTTAAGTAAGTGATTGAGGAGGTGGTAATCAATAGGTGCTGTTGGGACAGAATCTGCCTCCTCACAGCAGGGATATACCCTCTGCTGAGAGGTAATGTGCATGATGGCTGACTGATAAGAGAGAGTGTGTGAGTGTCTCATGAGCCTCCGTCAAAGGGCCAGGAGTGAACGCCAAATGTGTGTGTGTGTGCTTCGGTTCTGTCAGAGGGCCAAGTGTGTGTCCCAGGTGTAACTGAGAAGATATGCAAACTCACACTGCAGCAGTGAATCAGCAGAACATCTTGCTTTCTCTCCCTCTGCCCCCCCCCCTCACACTCACATACACCACACAAGCTCTCATGATATTTACTGTTAAATATGTCAGCCTATCACATGTTAAGAGAGGTTGAGACTGAGACATGGGCTTTCTCCAGCCTCTTTCAGATGTGTCACTCCTGTTTAAAGCTGCAGTAGGTAATATTTAAAATAAAATAAAACATTTGAAAAAGTGTCCCCAGTTCTCGTCTGAATTTCGCATCTTCCTCAGTTGTTTCCACAAAATAAGCCAAGAAAGAAAACAAAATCGATCGACTGGAACAGTCAGGATTGCTCAAACACCATTGCCTGGAAACCGGTGGTCCGCTCCAAAAATTAGAAATTCACCGCATTCGCAGAGTAAGCACATAAGCCCAGTCTGTTCCATGCTACCTGTGCTTGTCTGTGGTGACTGGCGTTGAGAGACCCAGTGACGTGAGGCTGAAACTGCTGTCTCTTTAAGGAAAGCGTGATTCAGTGCTGAGTCGTGAGTTTTTCCTCTCCCTCCTATAAAAGCTCAACATCTCCCCTCCTGCCGCATTCACTGTTCTTCCTCCGGACCAGCAAGATGAGTTTTACAGTGGACCACCACTACTATGGCCCGGCGTCATACCGCAAGGCTCGGCCAGCCACCCTCTCCTCTTCCGGCTTCCAGTCTCAGCGCCGTCGTACAGTCAGCAGCAAGCCGTCCTCTTCAGACAGCGTGGATGTCTTTACCGGGGACATGTCGAGAAGGAACGAGAAGGAGGTTCTTCAGACTCTAAACGACCGCTTCGCAGGGCTACATTGACAAGGTGCGAAACCTCGAGATGCACAACAGTAACCTGGAAGCAGAAGCGGCAGAGCTGAGGCAGAACCAGGCTGGACGTGCGTCTGTTGGAGAGCATTACGATCGCGAGCTGGGTGACCTGAGGGGTCTGGTGCAGCAGCTGACCGGAGAGAAAGCTCGTGCGGTCCTGGAGCACGAGCATCTGGAGGAGGACATCCAGAACATGCAGGGTAAACTGGAGGACGAGGCACGCACCCGCGAGGAGATGGTGGCCGCTACGCGGGCCATGAACAAGTATGTGGATGAGTGCGGTCATACCCGGAACGAGCTGGACAAGAAGCTTTGCGCACTACAAGAAGAGGCCGCCTTCCTGAAGAAGAACCACGACGAGGAAGTTGCAGAACTTCTCGCTCAAATCCAGGGCGCCCAGGTGAACTTCGAGGTTCGAGACACAATCAAAGCAGATGTCACAAGCGCACTGAGGGAGATTCGCGCGCAGCTGGACGGACACGCAACAAAGAGCGCAACACAAGCTGAAGAATGGTTCAAAGGTGAGAACTCTTACTTTCCATTAATACCACTTGCAGAAAGACCCCTTTACCCGTAATTGCTGCATTTAAACTAACGGGTCTCTGTCCATGGTGCTGATTCATATTGGCATCGCCAGGGTTTGCATTGTGTCACACATACGGTTCTAAATTCTTTATAATAAGCCTACACGAGACAGATGTTTGAGAAAGCTTTAATGTTAGCATAGTTCTGCGTTTGTTACATTTGAACACACATCAACTTGGAAATCAGGTGTTCTGAACGGTGTTTTCCTGCAAAAATATAGTAATGAAGAAACTTACGTAAGTATGCAGATACACGATCGGTGCCGACGGTAACTGTTGTCCTGCGACGTTCGTGTATAGCTTAATGGTCACTTGTGGTATTAGATTTTGCAGTTGGAGGTTTGCCGCAAGCTACGGTGATTCAGCAGATTTTCAAGGGTGATGTCGTAGTCAGTTCTCGAACCTTCCTGCTTGTCAAATCAATGGAACCGTTAGATTTCCACTAACCCCACACATTTGACTCACCTACCCTTGAGGATGGCAGCCTGTCTGCCTGTGAGCGTGACCCCGATGTTGAGGACAACTCCAGTGTAGCCCTCATACACGCTGAGGCAAGTGAGGACAGCCAAACGGAGGGAGTATGCTAGCTCACAGCCTGCCTGTCATGTTTGTACTTATTTAAATTAATAGTTTACATACTCTATACTTAAGTATAGAGTTGACTTAGTTACAGTCTATAAAGTTGAGGAAGGGAAGCTGGCTAGCCGAGTCAGAATGCTGACAGACAGGCTGACAAGGTCACCTCTGATGGTGGTTGTGTGGGCTTAGGGTCCACCGTCACCCTGTGCTCAGGGGAGGTTAGCACCCAGCACCCACAGGCCCCAAGCGGGAATCAAACCCAGGACCTGGGTGTCGCCAAAAGATTCAAAAACTTACATTTACATTTAGTCATTTAGCAGACGCTCTTATCCAGAGCAACTTGCAGTAAGTAGAGGGTACATTCCCCCCTCGAGGCAAGTAGGGTGAAGTGCCTTGCCCAAGGACCCAACGTCATTTGGCACAACGTAATTTGGCAAAACTTGGATGTTAGCCTGAGATTGAAAGGCAATGGTCTGAAATTGGACCCAATGACCCCTTGCTGCAAACACCGCATCAGAGGGTTGGGCTTGGACTGGGTCCCCATCGTGGGGGTGTGACAGAGACCTTCCTACGTCCTCTCTCTTCAAACTATGTATCTGGCGACCTCTAACCTCTGTCTCTTCTGACTTTGACGCCTTGGCTCTCCGTTCCTCCCTCAGTGCGCATGCAGCGTCTGTCGGAGGCGGCGCACGACAACACCGACGCGATCCGCGGCGCCCAAGAGGAGATCTCAGAGTACCGGCGCCAGCTGCAGAGCCGCACCATCGAGCTGGAGACCCTGCGAGGAACCAAGGAGTCTCTGGAGAGGCAGCGCATGGACACCGAGGACAGACACAACGGAGATCTCCACTCCATGCAGGCATGAACACACACCACTCGCCACGCATGTTAAAGTTTTACAATGTATCGCCCCCTAGGGTGGCTACAGTGACACGGCAGTTTTACTGTCGTTAATACAAAGCAAAATGGGTCTACGCTCTCCTAATTCACTGCCCCCCTTCTCAAGGTCAATATTTTAAAAGCTGCATTTCTTTCATCGTCTGTGGTGTGTCTGTGTTTCGTCTTTGTTGATCTTCCAGGAGTCTATCCACCAGCTGAGCAATGAGTTGAAGAGCACCAAGTGGGAGATGGCCAGCCAGCTGAGGGAGTACCAGGAGCTGCTCAACGTGAAGATGGCTCTGGACATCGAGATCGCTGCCTACAGGTTGGGCTCGGGCATCGCTTTGTGCTCTGTTCCAGTTATACAGTAGAGCCCGACCGATTTATCGGATTATCGGCGGCCGATATTATCGGCGGCCGATATTATCGGCCGATATCAAGCATTTTCCAAACTATCCGTATCGGCATTAATAATGGCCGGATCAAGGCTCATAATGGCCGATAAATGAATAGTAAAAAAAACACAAAAAGAAACGGACGAAACACCCTTCAACCAATGTTATGAGTGTTGGTGTTGCATAGTTTGTCCACCAGAGGGCACTCTACAACGTCCCTGTTGGCAACACTCTTGTTTAGAACACCACAAACCCTACAACCTCACCCTTGTATGAGATTGATGCCGTGCTGTTTCACGTTGACAAGTCTACTTCCTGTGTTTGCCTTCCACAGGAAGCTGCTGGAAGGCGAGGAAACTCGTTTCATTTCAGGAATGGGGCCCTACTCCTACATGAAGCTGAAAGGAGAAGAGATGTCTGACACCGTGATCCTGGAGGAGCAGACCGACGAGACTCAGGTGACGGAGGTGACGGAGGACGCAGAAGAGGGAGATGACGAGGAAGAGGCAGAGGAGGACGAGGGAGAGGAAGAGGGAGAAAAGGAGGAAGGAGGTGAGGAAGAGGGTGACGAGACCAAAGCAGAAGGAGAGGATGAGGAGGTGACGAGACCAAAGAGGAGCAGGCCGAGGGAGCTGAAGAGGAGGAAGAGGGCGGTGACGAGGGGAAGGAAGAGGACGACAAGTCAAAGTCGCCTAAGAAGGCGGCCTCACCTCCATCCAAGTCACCCCCCAAGTCTCCAGCAGTCAAATCCCCAGAATCCAAGTCCCCTAAATCCAAGTCACCTCCATCTAAATCACCTATGCCAAAATCGCCTGCCAAGTCTCCAGCAGTCAAATCACCAGCGGACGACAAGTCAAAATCCCCAGAATCCAAATCCCCCGCTGCCAAATCCCCCCGGTCCAAGTCCCCCTGAGCCCAAGTCTCCCGTCACCAAAGACCCCCCAAAGGATGAGAAGAAAGAGCAAGTGAAGGAGGAGGAGAAAGAGAAGCAGGACCCGAAGAGCAAGGCCGAGGACAAGGCCGACAAACCGGAGGCGAAGAAGGAGGAGAAGCCAGAGGAGACCCCCAAACCGGCCAAGCCCGAAGAGGACAAGCCCAGCCCCAAGTCCCCGGCCAAAGCCAAGAAAGAAGAGGAGAAATCCTCTCCTCCGAAAACAGACGAGCTCCCGGCCGAGGTGAAGCCCGCCCCTAAAGCGGCCACGCCCGAGAAGGCGGAGAGCAAGAAAGAGGAGAAGAAACCCGAGGCCAAGAAGGAGGAGAAGAGGAGAAGCCATCCCCCAAAGCGGCCGACAGCAAGGACGCAGGGAAGTCTTCCAGCAAGGAAGAGAAGGCCAAGAAGTGAGTCCGAGATGATGCGTTTGGACTCGGTGGTTGAGGGCCAATCAGGGGTGGGGAGCATATCAGCAGGCTTTTATCTCAAGAGCAAGTGGGCCAAAGCCAAGCAGGGTGACAATCCTGTGCGTAAGCAATAGTGATCCTTAGCAAATAATACTTGAAATAAATACTTGATGTACCTTGACATGACGCTTCTAAAGTTTGACTAGTGAATGCAGAAAGCTCTTAAAACTCTTCCCTGAATGTGACGACTGCCTGTATATCGTTCTCATAACAAGTGCATTTCAACCAACTCCTTGAGAGTGAGGAGGGGTGTGTAGAGGTACACGATGTCAAAAGAAAACTATAGATTGTGTAACAAAGGAATATATTAACATATGTATATTTATGAAGAGATAGATCAAACGTGTTATATTCTATTTATGATTATGAATCGGTTGAACGACTGAACTTTGCTTGTTGTGCACTGCAGATTCCCCTGAGGTGCTCCATGCTAGGCTGTAAACGCACATGACGATGACTGTATTGTAACTGCTGAGAAAATGTAACATGAAACTGACAAATAATAATAAAGGTTGCAACAAAAAGGAAACAAATGGAAAGTGTTTTGTCTTTGCTCTAGGAGCCCGGACTCCTTGGAGGGACGCTGTTCGTGTAACGCTGCTAAACTTGTTCTTTATCCTGCAGGATATTAGCTCAGAGTTTTTCCTCTGCATTTTACATTTACATTTACATTTATTCATTTAGCAGACGCTTTTATCCAAAGCGACTTCCAAGAGAGAGCTTTACAAAAGTGCATAGGTCACTGATCATAACAACGAGATATCCCCAACATTGCAAGTTTTTCCTTCATGTGCAAGTCTGAGTGTGTGTGTGTGTGTGAAAGACTGTGTGTGTGTGTGTGTACGAGCGAGTGAGTCAGCAAAGAAGGTGTGAAGAGAAGCAGAGTCAGTGTGTGAGAGATGAAAGATTTGGATTCTTTCCTCTGAGAGAGAGAAAGACAGAGAGAGAGAGAGTGTTTGGTGCTGCATTGCGGCTGGGCAGAGAAGGGGGCAGGGTTGCACCCTCCCAAATTTGCCACCCCACCCTGTGCTGGCGTCTTCTTCTCTCGTCACAGCCTCATACATAAATCAGGACACAAAAGCGTAGTGGAGAAATAGAACTGCTTACAACCCTCCTCTACCTGCTTCACTGCGCAAACACATATATATAGAAGTTTGTGTCCAGCTAAGCTACATCCTATCAAGTCGTGTAATATGTTTTCCTGGGGTTCAGTCAGATTTTTGATGAGGTATTCTTAGGGTACATTGGCATGAAGTTGGACTCATTGGCATGAACAACCGACGGCTCAAGTCAACCTCCAAAAGCTTCATCACACACTTAAAACACCATCATCAATCTGCTTAAAACACTCTGAACAATATCCGAAACACTCAAACAATCCCACTTTAACACCTCCACAAAACAGGCCACCTGTGACAGGCAGGCACGGTAGAACCAGACCTCCGATAGGGGTCTATGACCCAGCACCAGCAGGGCCTGTCTGGGACAGAGCCAGGCAGGGGGCCCCGTCATGCAGCTGGGTAACCATGGAGGACGGAGAACAACCTGGACGGCTGTTGCCTGGTCGTCAGATGATCAGCTTGGTCGCTGGGGGAGACGAGAGGTACATTGTGCATTCCTGTTTCCTTTTAGCCATGACTGGGGACAAGTGAATTTACGGAGATGTGTGAGGTGACAGAGTATGTGTGTGTGTAGGAGTGTGTGCGTGGGTGTCAGTGTGTGTATGGGTGTGAGTGTGTGTATGGGTGTGTGTGGGTGTGAGTGGGTGTGTGTGAGTGGGTGTGAGTGTGTGGTGTGTGAGTGGGTGTGAGTGTGTGAGTGGGTGTGATGGGTGGTGGGTGGTGTGTGAGGTGTGAGTGTGATGAGTGTGTGTGAGTGGGTGTGAGTGGGTGTGAGTGGGTGTGTGAGTGTGGTGTGTGAGTGGTGTGTGGTGGTGTGTATGAGTGTGTGTGTGTGAGTGTGTGTGGTGGTGTGAGTGGGTGTGTGTGTGTATGAGTGTGTGGGTGTATGCGTGTGTGTAGTGAGTGTGTGTATGAGTGTGTGTGGTGTGTGTGTTGGGTGTGATGTGTGTGTGTGAGTGGGTGTGGTGGGTGTGTGTGTGTGAGAGTGTGTGAGTGTTCTATGGCATTCTAGGCTCAGAGGGAATGACTCAGCGTGGAGAGCAGAGCTGGGCCTCGACAGCATAATGATCAGCTCTGGTGCAGATGACTATTTATAGACATGTGGGGGGGGAAAGAAGAGAGGACATCAGAGAACGACCGGAGGGGAAGGAGGAGAGAAGAGGGGGGCCGGAGAAAGAAGATCCAAAACAGACGAGGCCAGCAGGAGACATTAAAGAGAAGGAATGTTTTCGATGAAAATAACACAATTTTATTGTCTAAATGACGCATTAAAAAAAAGGAAACTTGTATGAGTCCTAAACTAGTTAGAGGACACATCACGGGGTGCAGAGGACAGAGGGCGGGTTGAGGGGCGGGTCAGCGGTGACTGAAGAAGCCCTGAGGATGGTTATACTTGAAGGGCTTCAGACGATTGGGACCCCTACAGGCAGACACGAGACAAAAGAGTGTGTACACGTCAACGTGTGTGTGTGTGTGTACACATGAAAGCAATACACTGTGTGACACTTTACCACAGAGCTATACCTCTCCCCCTGGGACCGTGTGTGTGTGTGTGTGTGTACCTGACGGTGCGCAGACACATCTTCTCGCGAGGGAACTCCCGCGGGCCCTCCACGCTGTCGTCCTGCCCGTCCGTCTCCAAATACACGTCCAGACAGACGCACAGACGAGCCAGCTGATTGGTCAGCAGCTGGTGTCCCGGGTGGGGGCCCTGCAGCTCCGCCTTGAACACGTTCACCTCGCTCTCGATGGCCTGGGATAGGGGACAGAGATGTCAATCGCGGCCCCCGAAAGCGACGGTGGAGCGTCTGCGGGGGGGGTGGGGGGGGGCGAGGTGCTCACCCTGAGGTTGTCGTCGGAGCGGCCGCTGCGCTCGCCCTTCCAGCTGAGCGAGAGAGAGAACAGGGGAGAGACTTCTGGGTAGCGAGGGTTCAGCACCACTGCAGCATGGAGACGGGCTGAGGGAGAGAGAGAGAGAGAGAGAGAGCGGATAGAGAGAGGGTGACAGAGACAGAGAGGGGGATCGAGTGACAGACAGGGAGAGAGACGGGGGGATAGAGAGAGACGAGTAGAAAGAAAAAGAGAGAGAGGGAACAGACACAATCCGTGAGTGAGTATCGGACATCTCCGCCGCTAACGGCCCAGCTCCACCTATGACAGCGGTGCGGCGAGGTGCAGGTACCTGTGCCTCTCTCCACCACGGCCAGGAAGAACAGGTCCGTGTCCCGGGCCAGGCCCGCCTCGCACACGTGCTGCGTGTGGCTCAGCTCCTGCGGAACACAACCTCCACGTCAGACCAGACCACATGACGCACGACAACTGCTCTTACTGTGTGTGTAGGTGACGGGTCAGTCCTGCTCTGTGTGTGTGTGTGTGTGTGTGTTTACCGTGTACTCCTGGTGGGTGATGGTTGTCCAGCGGGCCAGGCGAGAGAGCACCTTAGCAGGAAACAGTTGCTGGCACTCGCTGGAGACTGGAACGATGCTGTGCTCTGGGAGGAACGACATCTCCGTTAGACATGAGGGCCTGGCGAGCCAACATGCTACCTGGTGTGTGTAGACGTATGTGTGTGTGTGTGGTGTGTGTGTGTGTGTCACCAGCAGTGGTGTTCGACCTACGTGTGTGTGTGTGTGTGTGTGATATGTGTATGTATGTGTGTGTATGTGTGTGTGTGTGTATGTGTGTGTGTGTGTGTGTGTGTGTGTACTCACCCAGTGAGGAGAACTGCTTGTGCAGGGCCAGGCGTGACTGGACTCGTCCTCTGAGCAGCTTCATGGTGGTCTCCATGTGACTAGCACTCAGACAGCTGCCCGCACGCGCACTCTGACACACACACACACACAGCAGAGTCACCACTAGCACGCGCAAGTTGTGGAGCACATATGTGCATTGTTACAACACCTCGGGGGTCAGTAAAACACACACACACACACACACCTGTGGGGTGTCGGAGGGGAACTGCAGTCCTCCCAGGTTCTGGACCCAGACGTAGGGGTGGCCGTGCTCGTCCACGTAGTCCCCGAACGTCGTGATGCTGGGAGAGAAGCAGAGACATTCACCATCGCCTGCTGCTCTTTACAGTTCTACTGAACACCTAGTGGTTAGCGCCTGACCTGCTAGCCGTTAGCATCCTTACCCCACTTTATCAAACTGATAGCGGTTAGCATCCTTACCCCACTTTATCAAACTGATAGCGGTTAGCATCCTTACCCCACTTTATCAAACTGATAGCGGTTAGCATCTTTACCCCACATTATCAAACTGATAACGGTTTGCATCCTTACCCCACTTTATCAAACTGATAGCGGTTAGCATCCTTACCCCACTTTATCAAACTGATAGCGGTTAGCTGGGTTGGGCGTCTCCTGTCCCTGGTCGTTAGCAAAGAGGCAGTTCAGCAGTGTGTCGGAGTTCAACAGCTCCCTGTAAATACAGGAATATCACATTCATGTAGGGACACACACACACAAGCTGATGTACACGAACACCGACACGCAAACCGTCACAAGACACAACTCCAGATGCCGATCTACACACACACACACGTTCATAAATACAGACATACACACACAGAGCCAGACTGACCCTGCGCTGATGGCCGAGGTGAGGTCCACGGTGGTGGAGACCTTGGCCTTCACCGTCATGATGTGGAGGTTCATCAGGTAGTAGAAGGACAGCTGG
The DNA here is from genome assembly GCA_903064625.1 of Mallotus villosus. Taxonomy (NCBI): domain Eukaryota; kingdom Metazoa; phylum Chordata; class Actinopteri; order Osmeriformes; family Salangidae; genus Mallotus; species Mallotus villosus. The sequence goes on from CAEFZP010005097.1 coordinate 291,057, forward strand.
AGAACACTGCCGTCTGGGCACACCGCCGAGGAGAGAAGGAACAGCTTAGTGTGTGTGTGTGCCTGTGTGTGCGTGTGCCTGTTTGTGTGTGTGTGTGTGTGTGTGTGCCTGTGTGCACTATCGAGAGGCAAGGTCAGCGGTCGGCGCTTGGCCCTCGGTTCTGCAGTGAGAGAACTCAATGACACTTGTCATCACACACACACACACACACACACACACACACACACACACACACACAGGTGGCTTTCTCGCCGCAGTAAACAACAACAAAATCAGCCACAAGCTGCATCAGAGGACACTGGGGGACAGAGAGGGAAAGAGAGAGAGAGGGGGAGGGAAAGAGAGAGAGGGGGGGAGAGTGAGACGGAACGAGAGGATAATGAAAGGCATGAAAATGGGCTTTGTGTAAGTGCTGCATCCTCATAACTCTGCCAGCTCTCCAAAATATCCCTCCCTCCCTCCCTCAATCTCTCTCTCTCACACACACTAGAGTTGCGCCTGCAATGCAGAAGCCTCTTCCCAGCCAGTCAGGAGCCTCGCCGTGACCACCAGGGGGGCAGCGGAGGAGCCTATGACATCACAGCAGCCTCTGGATTGGACCTTGGGGCGCTGGTGTGTGTGCGTGCGTGTGCCTACCTTTACACTTGATGTCCAGGCGGAGGGAGAGGGGGTGTCTCTTCAGCATCACCCGGCGCTTGTCATCCAGCTGACCCCCTGTCGTGGCCCTCCTCCTCTTCTGAGAGAGAGAGAGAGAGGGAGATAGAGAGAGAGGGAGAGAGAGAGGGGGGGTTAGTCACCCCCACAGTGACACTAAACTGTCCATTGCTACCTCATTGAAGGCTTGCATGAAAACCTGCACACTGAAGACTTGGGGCTGTTCAGGTCTACTCTGGGAGTGGGGCGGGAAGCGAGAGATGAAGGAAGAAAGGAAGGATGGAAGGAATGATAGCATAGGAAGGAGGATAGAAGGGAGAGGATAGGAAACAGGAGGATAGAGGGAGGGAGGATAGGAAACATGAGGATAAAGGGAGGGAGGATAGGAAACATGACAGATAGAAGGGAGGGAGGATAGGAAACATGAAGGATAGAAGGGAGGGAGGGGGCGAGAGTGAGAGCTGAGGTGAACGGGGACAGCGCAGCAGTAATGTGATCAGGCTGGTCACCGTCAGACAGGCCCACAAGGAGAGATCGGAGTCTCCTTCAGCAAAAATGGAACCCAGAAATAAATCATTCATAATCAACCGTGTGTGTGTGTGCGTGCGTGGGTGTGTGAGAAAGAGAGAGACGGGAGTGTGTGTGTGCGTTGGTCTTGGGTTACAGCCCAATAGCCACACCTCTCAGTTATTCCCATAATCCCCTGAGTGGCGGAGGGCCTGAAGCGGGAAGAGGCTGACGGCTCTCCTTTCCTCTCCCTCAGACGGGTGTGCCGGAGAGGGAGGTCTACAGAGGCCAGGTGAACTGGATGACACGTGGAGGCAGTGTGTGTGTGTGTGTGTGAGGGGGAGAGCGTGGAGGGACAGTGACCCCTGGTGGAGGGACGGGGTAAGGGACAGGCGTCACTCACCGTCTTCTCCTGCTCTTCCTCAGCGTCTGAGTCACTCTCGTCATCTGGACACACACACACACACACACACACACACACACACACACACACACACACACACACACACACACACACACACACACACCACACACACACACACACACACACACACACACACACACACACACACACACACACCACACACACACACACACACACACACACACACACACACACACACACACACACACACACACCACACACACACACACACACACACACACACACACACACACACACACACACACACACACAAACACACACACGCACACACACGCACGCACGCACACGAACACAGAGACAGGTAGAGGTCACGTCAGAACAGTCATCCACTAACACTACTTTCCGCCATATCTCCTGCAGGAAACTACTAATGAGGAGTGTGTATGTGTGAGGAGTGTGTGTGTGTGTGTGTGTGAGTGAGCGAGCATGTGTGTGTCGGTGAGAGGGGGTGTGTGTGTGTGTGTGTGCATGTGTGTGTGGGTGAGAGGAGTGTGCGTGTGAGCTGCTTACCCTGGGAGTCCTCAGGAGGCTTAGACAGGGCCTTGGCCTCGTCCACATCTCCAACAATAGACACACTCAGGTTCTTCTCTGAAACACCACACACACACAACCTCGTCAGACCGTAGTCAGTGACCAACAGTATGAGCAATGAACACACACACATCACAGGAGCTACACTTCATAACTCTGGTAGTAAAGGAGCAGAGGCGCGCGCACGCACGCACGCACGCACACACACACACACACTCACCGCAGGCCTGTCCGTAGGCGCTGGCCTGCACCAGCAGGACGTAGAGAGGCGGGGGGAGGTGGCGGGCGATCTCGGTCTGCCTCTGAGTCTGCTCAAACGGCATGGACAGATACTCCTGCACTGGGAGGGACGCCTGGAGGGGGGAGGGAGAGAGGGGTGGAGGGAGGGAGAGGGGTGGAGGTAGGGGAGGGATGGGAGATTAAAAAGATGATATCAGAGATGATTAAGTTCGAGGGATATAGAGCCGATTCACGTACACTAGACAAGCAGACTTGTAGGTCACTTTGGTTGAAAGTGTCTGCTAAACTACATAGATGAGATAGCGGCATACTACAGAGAGTGCGTGTGAGCCTGTAGGAAGACTGAGTGTGTGTACCTGCAGGCACACACTCTCAGGTGTGTGTGTGTGTGTGTACCTGCATGATGGCGTTCAGTCCAGGCTGTAGGCTGTTCAGGTGCTCCTTCTTCACCTCGATGGCCTTCAGGATCTTCTCTTTAGACGACTGGGAGTTCCTGTACTGCTCAGCCAACCTGGCAACCCACACAACACTGCTCAGCCAACCTGGCAACCCACACACCACTGCTTAGCCAACCTGGCAACCCACACAGCATTCTTCTCCAGTGTGTGAGTGATAATGATACGTGTGTGGGCTAGCTTGTGTGTGTGTGATAGTGGACATGTGTGGGCTAGCGTGTGTGTGTGATAGTGTATGGGCTAGCGTGTGTGTGATAGTGATAGTGTACGTGTGTGGGCTAGCGTGTGTGTGTGATAGTGTACGTGTGTGGGCTAGCGTGTGTGTGTGTGATAGTGTGCGTGTGTGGGCTAGCATGTGTGTGTGTGTGCACCTCTTCCTCTGCTCCAGCTCCCAGTCCAGGCGTGCCAGGGTGAGCTGGTGGGGGTCGTCCCGGGTCAGGGAGGGCCGGGCGATGTCCTGGGGAGCGTCCTGGTAGAAGTCCTGCACACTCACCAGGTCTATCTCCTCGTGTTTAGACCTGGGGGCGAGAGAGGAGGGGTTAGAGACAGAGAGAGAGACAGAGAGAGAATTCGGACACAGCGAGGTTTAATAACGGGGATTCCTGCAGTGGGGCCCCAGTCCAGATGTTTACAGGCTAAATGATAAATCACATGACCACGGTGTTCCAGTTACGGAGCAGCCGGGACTCACTTGAACTCCAGACACTTGCTGATTTCCTTCTGCAGATGCATGACTTCGTAGAGCAGGTTCTGCAGCTGCAGGTGCAGCCCGTCCACTTTCTGCTTAGCCTGGAGGGGGGGGAGAGGGGGAGAGGGAGAGGGAGAGGGAGAGAGAAGGGAATGACGGAAGAGACAACAAACATCTTTGTACATTCACAGTGCCTCCCAAACCTCCCAAGTATCTGTGTGTGTGTGTGCGTGTGTTACCTCGTGAGTCTGGTCTCTGCCTCTCTTCAGCCTCATGTGAGCCAGGCGGTTGAGCTTCTTCAGACTCATGAAGTGGATGCAGCTCTGCATGCGTTTCTCCTCCACCTCTGCACACTGGTGGGGCCAGACAGAGCAGGGGTCACTCCACCTCAATGACTCAGTTTGAACGAGAGCTGAATCGCAATGAATCGAATCGCGGGTGATTCCATTGACTGGGCTGGAATGTAGTTGCATGTGGGATTTGGTTGTTAACGGTGACGGGAGTGTGTGTGTGTGTGTGTCTCACCCCATCCTTGGCTCCTTGGGCTTTCAGATCCTGGATTTCCTCCATGAGTTTGGCAAGACTGTCACATGTCTGCTTGTATTGCTGGTAGTCCTTCTCAGGGTCGCGGCCATCTAACTCCACCTCCTCACTGTACACACGCACATCCTGCCCACACACACACACGCAGTTTCAATCAACAACTGCACAACTGTGTGTTGGTCTTCTTAGTGCTTAGCAACCACAAGACATGTTCTACAACTTTTAGGACGTTGCCCTTGACCTATGTGACGTTATGTGCCACAGGCAAACGTCACACCAGGGTAGCCTCTTGGGTTATAACTTAACTGACTGTCCGAAAACATGAAATGACGCTTGTTTACCTGGTCCCCCTCTCCGCGTCCTCGCTTCCCTTCCGGAGTGCCTGTCTCGCTGCGGACCACCTTCGCCTTGCGTTTCTTCACAACAACGTCGGAGGACGACATGGCTTTCTAATACAAGACCCTGGGTAAAATAATTGACCAATTTTTGTGATTACGCCATAATACAAACGGCTCAAAAATAAATCCATATAGTACAAAACCCGACGCGCTGTAATATCATTCATACTCAACAGCCTTGTTAGCCATTTCTTTTAGCTAGTGCTAACATTGCACACCAGCTGAAGTTGTTATATCTGCTTTTCATCCGCTACTACTACTAACTAAATACAGTACGTAGCTGCTTAGATGCTCAATATTGTGCACTCACCTGCGAGAGAGGTAAAAACTGAGTAACTATACAAAATAGTTTTATATTTATAAAAACAATTGCGTCTAAAATGAGTTGTAATCAGACGGTCTTCGTTCCCGCAAAGCACCGTGGGATCCTGGAGGCTTCCTCTGTGGTAACTCTAGCTCGCTCTAAAAGCGTATTGCGCCCTCTGGCGGACTTTGGACAAAGGGCTTCAAACTGATCAACCATTTTTTCAGCCAAAATTTCCCCCCAAAATTTGAGACAGCTCCAAATGTGTTTTTACATTAACTAAATAAACTCAAGGCATTTACAAACCAAGGCAACTCAAGTACAAAAGTCAAAAAAGCTTTTTATTCATGGTTCCAGAGACGTCATTCATACATGTATTCCAAACAAAAGCAACAAAAACACACAACACGTGGATCTTTCCTTCTCCTCTCGCCCTCCCCACGCTCTCCCCGCCCCTCACTTGGCCATGTCGATCAGACTCTGCAGCGACGTGGGCACCCAGGTCTTCTCCCCCTGCACGAACACCACCCCTCGGTCGATGTAGATGACGATGCGCCCGAACGTGTACAGCTGCTTGCCCTCGTGCCTCTTGGCCACCAGCGGCATGAACACGATGTTGTTCTCCTCGGCCTTGGCCTGGATCAGGTCCTTGAAGTTGGTGGGCAGGCTGACGCCGATGCCCCTCTGGGCCACGCTCTCGGCGTCGCGGCGCTCCTGCAGGGCCTCGTACTGGAAGTCCTTCCGCCTCTCCGTCTGGGTGAGGTAGGCGATGTTCTCCCTGGCGCCTGGCTGCATGTACCCGCCTGGGGGGAGGGAGAGAGAGAAAGAGAGAGAGGCAGACAGAGAGAGAGAGAAAGGGGGTGGGGAGTTAGATAAGGAGGGGTTTCGTGTTAACTTCCGAAGGTATGGTTGAGAAAACACTCACTGTTTGTGTGTGTATGTAAAAAAAAAGCTACGTCTCTCAGAGCAGAACGAGCGTGTGTGAATCCCCAACTGACCCATGCCCGTGGACACCGCACGGTTCATGATGTCCAGAGCTTCGTTGAACTTGTCCTTGACCAGCGGCTGGGCCAACACTGCGTCACTGAACATGGTCTTCCAGCCCAGGTACCACTTAGTGATCTCCTCGTAGTTAGGGCTGTTACTGAGCCATGAACACAGCACCTACACACACACACACACACACACACATATTTACAACATGGAAATACAGAAAGCTAGCAGCTACAGAATGCTCTGTAGTGGACACACACACACACCTGTAGCCACTTGGGGAAGAAGTGTTTGTCCATCAGAGAGACCAGGCTGGAGGGAGACAGCATGCCCTCCCAGTCCATCACCCAGTGGAAGGGCTCCATCTGCTGCTGGTGAGGGTTGATCACCAGCTCCCCCAGACACAGAGCTGGAGAGGAGCGAGAGCGAGAGAGCAGGAGAGAGAAGAGAGAGAGCAGGAGAGAGAGAGAGAGAGAGAGGGGATGAAGAAAGACAAGTGAGGAAAGGATGGCGCGGAGTTGAGCGATCTTGGCGAGGCCGTTTGTCTGAGCGTCTAGACTACGTGGTGCCTGAGCGACCCTCACATACCCAGTTTGGGGATGATGTTTTTGACCAGGAAGGCCTCCCAGGCGCCAGGCGTGAACACGTCCTTCCAGGGCTGCAGGATGAGGCGGGCCGAGGCGTCGCTGGGATGCCAGCGCTGCAGGGCATTGGCCAGTTTACTGCGGATCGGCGGGTACAGAGGCTCCAGCCGTGATTGGAGCAGAGGCAACCAGGGGTGGAGCCAGGAGTGGATGGGCACCGTGTCCGTCAAAGGGTTCCAGTTGTCCACCTGTGAATCCAAACGTAAACACACAATGTGTGTGAATGTGCGTTCATATATATATATATATAATATATTAAAACTGAGTGTCTGAATATGTTATGTCTACATAACTGCTCACATCTGTGTCAACATTGGAGAATGTGTGTGTGTGTGTCTGTGTGTGTGTGTATATAGGCCTCACCTCTCTCTGCAGCCGGGGGAAGATGAGCTGTTCCAGCAGATGGTCCAGTGTCCAGAGAGGGAGGAGGGGGGCCCACACCTCCACACAGTCCACCATGGGGCCCACCATACGGGGCTGCCAGCTCAACACACACACCCTCAGCACCGGCATCCACACCTCCCACAATAGCCTAGTGTACACGCACACACACACACAGTTATAATAGGGCCTAGGAGGTGTGAATCCTAATATGCATGTTTAGTATTGATGATCGATGTGCGTGCTTGTGCGTGTGTGTACCTGTGGTAGGGATCCATGTGTGTCTCAGGGGTACTGGAGTGGAACTGTCCAGACTCTAGAATGGCTCTCCACTGACCTACCTCCTCCAGCCCATAGGAACTGTCCTACAGGGGGGAGACACGGAGGGGGGGGGGTAAGTAAGTAGAAGTCTTCTGGTGTGCACGTGACACTGTGTGTGTGTGTGTGTATCTGTGTGTGTGTGTGGGGACTGAATACCTTCAGAGGGTCCCAGGTGCGGAGCTTCTCCCTGAGCAGGGGGTGCACCACGGCCACCGCCAGGTCTCCCAGGCCCATGGTCTTATACTCCTCGTAGTACTCCGTCTGCAGGGTCTCGAAGATGCGTGCGCACTCCTGGAGAGCACAAGCCCCCACGTCCCCCCCCTGGTCACAACCAGCCCCTCACGGACAGAGCTTCCACAAAAAACACAGAGCAGTCTAGGGGATGTGTTTATGGGCAGGTGGGTGTGGGTAGCTACCTGGAGGCTGGGTCCGTCCCCGGGCGCCGTCTCCCCGCCCTGGAAGCGCTCCACCAGCCCCTAGCACGGCCTCCAGCCTCTGGATGCTTCCGCGCTCCGCCTCCAGGCGCGTCTCCAGGCCCGCCGACTCGTGGCTCAGGGACACCACCACGTCCCGCTCGTGCTGCAGGCGCCTCGCCGACTGCAGGCGGGAGGAGAGGGGGAGAGGGAGTGAGAGGGGGATGGGTGGGGAGAGAGACATAGAGAGAGAGAGGAGGACAGTTGGGAGAGAGTGAAAGGAGAAACAGAGAGGGCGAGTAGAGAGAGGAGGGAAGACAGGAGGAGAAGGAGGAAAGAGAGAGAGAGAGAGAGAGAGAGAGAGAGATGAGAGAGAGAGAGAGAGAGAGAGAGAGAGGGGATGTCCTACTGCATCTGTCCCAGTATGCAAGCCAGCATACATTTCTTGCCATCAAAATGGTGCGTTTTGAGACGCAGGGCTTCTGGGGTGTTCAAAAGGTCACCTGCAGGATGTCCTGCTCCGTCAGGTCGATGAGCAGCTGCAGGTTGTGCTCCAGCTCGGGGAGGGCGAAGCCGGAGGGCTTCTGGTCGCGGGCGGCCATGCTCAGCGGAGCCTCCTCGGGAACACTGTGCTTGTTGGTCATCTGGCTGTAGCTGTAGTACACCTTCTGCTCCCTGCCTGTCATGTCGATCACCTGGAGGGCAGGGAGGGAGAGAGAGAGACCGTGTTCATGTTAATATGGAGCTCTGCATTGAGTGTGTGTATGTGACTAGTATGTGAGCGAGTGTGTATGTGTGTGTGTTCCCACTTCACCTTCACTTGGGCCAGCTCTCCGGCGGGTGTGTGTGTGCTCCGTCCGACCAGCTTGCCTTTAGCCTTCAGCTCGTCCACAGTCCTGTAGGAGTACTTGGGCTTCTTCTTGCCCCCCGCGCCTCCTGGATCTCGACGCCATTGGCCGAGCTCCTTCTGGAACTCCTACGCAGAGAGATAGAAAGTGAGGGGTACAGGAAGTGAGGGGAAACAGGAAGTGAGACCACCGCTTGTCACTCCCACTGGCTGACGGGTCGTCACAGGGGGATGGGAGGGATCGAGCATGTAGGATATGAGGAAAGCAGGCATGTGAAGGACCCTACCTTCTCCTCCTCCTCCTCAGAGTCCACCACGGGGAAGTCCTGAAGGCTCTGCTGGGTTCGCTCGTTGCCGTAGGCACCCACTGCCCCCTTCCCCTTCCGGACCTTGGCCTCGATGGGGGTCACGATACCTACACACACACACACACACACATGTCCCAGCACATCATTCACTTGATCTGACACGACTGTCTGTTTACCTCCATCTGATCCTCTTGTGATCAGAACAGTGCAATCTTACTCACCTTGGGCATTTTTGCCAAGTCCTTTCCCCTGTACATATCCCATCTTCTGGAGGAGTTTCTGTCCAATCCCGCGCGTGTGTTTTTCCCAGGTGCCTATGTCCTGTCCTGCCCGGATACCGGCTGCGAAGGTCCTCTGGGATTGGTTGACTCGGAAGTTACCTCCCTGGAACAAGACACGGGTTGTAGGGAAGGAACGCATGCAATCAGAACAACACGCATGAAACCCTCTCTCCCTGTCAAATTTCTCCTGACGATGACGGCGTTGAAACGCACCGTCTGCAGTTTCTTGGGGGCGGGGACCCGGGAGGGGGGAGGGGCCGGCGCGGGGGGCGGGTCGTCATCTTCGTCAGAGTAATCCGAGCTTCCTCCCTCTCTCGGCTGCTGGGTCTTCTCCTCGGCCGCGGGCTTCCTCAGCCCCGCACTCACAAAACTCACTGGGGCGGTGTAGTCCTTGGACCTGACACACACACACACACACACACACACAGTCATTCACATGTCATTTAATAACCTAGCCAGGTGTAACATATACTACATGTACCTTTTAGTCATTTAGCAGTGACCTACAATAATTATGTTTGTCCATTGTAAGTAAATTGTGCTGTACATTCTTATCCGGCCACAGTTGTCCGACAGACTTCATAATGAATATCTGACTATGTAAGCCACAGTAGGAGTATCCTTGTGGGCGAACTGTATTTCGTTTTTCAGCCATCTTCTTTAAAAAAACAACACACAGACCTCTTTCCCCCAAAGCTGGGTCTCTCGTCATCGGAGTCTCTCTCAGCCCAGACTCCGTAGATAGTGTCCTCCTTCGTCTGTTTATGTCTGCGGCGCTCTGGGTTAAATTCATTGGCCAGGTCCCAATCTGTCACTTCGAAGCTCTCAAACTCAACCCCGTCCTCCTCCTCCCCTGCTCTCCTCCCATAGAGATGGGACATAGACATGACGGACGCTTTGTTTGCATAAAGAAAAACAATAATAGAGGGGTTCATTCAGTTAGTTTAACTTTATAAGCGTCATGGCAGTATGTTGCTAACTAATATTGCACAATGATTGCACGTCTGACAGATGCGGGCTAGCTTTGCACATTAGTAGCTTTGGCTATATTCAAGCTTTGTAAGCTCACTAGATAATATTGTACAATTAAACACAATCTGCTGGCGCTAACACACAGACTGGCATTAACACTACCAGCTAAACTACCTAGCTTCACGGGTACAGTTAGCTCTAGCTACGAGCCAACATGGAGTTGCGCATATACCGAACATTCTGGTTTTTAATCGTGCTAGACAACTAACAGACATGAAGAAACATTTGGCATTGGTTAGTTACCTTGCTCGTTCAGTAAGTTATTAGATCAAATAAGTCTTCAATTCCAAAATTGTAGTACAAGCTGTAGCTCACGTTAACGAGCTAGTTCAAAAGGATGTATTGTGGCCGAGAGTACTTCCGGGCCATGACTTGTCGCGGTTTTTCAAAATAAATGTATTGGCCTTAAATGTAGTTCAGACAATTAGGAATCAAATTGGCACTGCACAAATCTACAGATTTTTAGCCTACGTTTGGTAATGCAATCGGTCGTCATCTTCTGGCATAAAAACGTGAGTCCTGATTTAAAATGTAGGTATTTAGGAGTAATAGAACCAGACACGAAAGTCAATCAGAAAAAACAAAAGCAAATAGATGAGTTCTCAGCCAAGTAAAAAAAATGAAATCATTTTAATCGAAAAGAAATCTGACCATTACAGTTTGATCATTTTACACAATCTCAAAATGATAGTCCATCATTATGAAGTTCATAGGCCTATAGTGACAAATGTTTTAAGTGCTGAGATAAGAAAATGATATATTCTTTTTAACATAATCATCAAATGTGGACTAACTCAGTTTAGTTAGGTATGCCCTGAAAATCCTTAAACTCTGTTTCAACACATACTCGAAAGAAAAAGGATCGCTTTATAAATCTCTCTCTTGAACCGGTAAAATGAGATAAGTACAGTATTTTGTGTGAGGGGTGCATCAAACCACACACTCCCATCCTCTTCCCCAAAACGACCTTGCATTCAGCATTGAAACCGATGAGTCCAACAAAACTAAGAGCAATTAAGGTACTGTCAGTATTCATCCAGGTTGTCTGCTTTGGGAACGGACAGGCCTCTATCCTTCAGGGCTAGCATCTTCACCTTATCCGTCTCCTGCTTGGCCTGCTGCTGCGATCGCTGCTCCTCCAAGATCTCCTCTATGGACACCTGCTGTAGTACTGTGTCGCATGGCTTGTCCATGTCCTGGGAAAAGATAGGAATCCTGGTCACACAGAGTAACATTTGTTTTGTATCCCATGCAGGGATATGTATACTAACTGTATACCTACTCAGGTGTATACTGTTGCAACACTGAATGCCATGAGGTGCAGTAATGTGAGGTGAGGGAATCATACACAATACACATAAAATGGCGATTTGGTGGTTATTGTGGATACTTACTATCTCCCCCAGAAGGACAACATTTTCTCCTCTCACAATGAATATTCCTCGAGGAATATCTCCAAACTTTTTCCCCACATGGATGCGCTCCACAGTTTGGTGGAAAACTAGATTGGCTGCGAAAGAATCCAAGAGTTACGGAGCAGCAAGTATCCGCAAAAAAATCCGCATTACATCGCCTTTCTTTGGGAACTCATATTTTGTGAGATTTAGATATAGTTTATATATTCTACATGAAACGTTACAATTGCGGGGAATGCAGCCAAACAGTTAACTTGACATACCAAACTGGTCAATGCTTCGAAGATACCCAATCAACGTTCTTCCATCACGAAGCAATACAAGGTGTTTCTCTGCAAGAGAGAAAAGAAATATGTTTACAACCTATATATACAACGTAAACGATCCCAAGTGTACCCAAACCTTTGTGATACAATGTTGCAAGGTCGCCCTAGACCAATATAATTATACACGCACGTTGTCAAGCCAGTCAAATTGATCAACAACCCATAGCTAAGTCTCTGGTTTTGAACATTGTTCCACGGTGTCTGCAACATCTCAACTTACTATCGACATCATCGATTAGACTCGCTGTCCCCGGCATGTAATTCATTTTGAGCGTGTGTAATTATGTCTGCAATTATAATCTTTGTATCTTTATGTTATCAAGCCATGAATTTTGTATGTGAAGTATCCCAACAGGAAGCACATGAGTACACTTCAGAAAGACTTCCTGTGGAATTTTAACCTCGCAATCTTTTTTTTCTTTATCGCCATTGAGAGTTATAATGTGTGCTATTGATGTATGTAGAGATATAAATACATTAAACCACGAAGTTATGTATATTATCGACGATCAAACGTCAGAATTGTTGTACATTGATTAAAAACGTCCATTGGAGTCTTATTTCAATTTCCGCGTTGCTCCATTGTTATTGGATAAAAAGATGCACTGGACACAATTAGCTGTTAAATCTGAATACCTATTGGCCAAACAGGACTCAATTCTATGACGCACATATAAATTAAAGTGACAGTACCTCACTATAATACTAGAACTTTAACATTTCCTGCACATTACATCACCTAAAAGAACCTGTACTTTTGATTTATCCATGATTTTGGTTTTACAGGTCAGGGCTAACTTATTGATACTAAATTCAATAAAGGTGTATTTTTGTCGTGTACAATGATAGGGGTACAAGGGACAGTCGAGTGATGCATCATCATCAAATGCAGTCCACTCCCAACTCCGCCTGGCCTGCGAATTACAACTCGGAAAATAATAACGTCAACTAGAATAACGCTATGGTAAGTGGATATCGAAAGTTGATTTTACTAAGCTGTCAATTGTACTGAATGAAACTAAAGCCATCTCAGCAAGCATTTTAAAATCGTACTATAGATAGCTAGCACGAAATTAGCCTAATCCTTTCTTATCTAGCTAGCTAGTGTAGCACTACAGCTATTTTGCAAGCTAGCTAGCACCCATTGATGGATGCTTATATAATAGCATGCTGGCGAGCTGATACTTTTGCTTTATTGCACGTTTTATCCTGACGTGACAACTTGACATATTATGGGCAATAATATTCCAGCAGATCTTTTAGTTGATAATGAATCAGTGTAGAAGTCGTAATTAGTCAGTCTTCTATAGCCACATTCTGTATGCGGAAAACCTTGTCAGTAGCTACTAGTAGGCTAAGACTATAAATATGCATTAATTAAACATTTCCCCCCAGAAACAAATTTCACACAGTTCGGCATCCATTTCAGAGTTCAGCTCATTAACAAATGATGTGACATACTCTCCGAAAATCTTACGAAAACAAGCTATTGCATTATCGTCTATGGCCTCTAATGTTGTGTTTTTAGGACGCTTCACAATATCCTGGGTACCCTTCAAACTACTGGTACCCCCAGTCCCAATGCACAGGGCACTATGCTAATGCCTATCCTGCCTCGGGATCAGAACCACAGCCTCCTTACAATCCCCAGGTATGCCTGCATGTTATGTCACAGCCAGGCTTATCCAAAGACTCTTAAGTTCCGTCGCCTTTCTCTGACACCTCTATTCAGACCCACAGACATGACGGGTCATTCTCTCTCTCTCTCGATCTCTCTCCATTCCTCCCTCACTATGTCATTCTCTTAACCTTTCTCCGTCTCCTTTTCTCTACCCCTTTTTGTCCTTATTTTCCTCTTCATAAAGGCAATGCCAACGTATCCTAGCGGCCATGTCTACAGCCCTGGTCAGGGCCAGTATTCGCAGAACGCTTTCCACCCGTCCAACCCTTTCTACTGCGCCGACCAGATGCCTCCAGGGCAGCAGCAGCCAGGGCCGTACCCTGCCCAGTGCCAAGGCTGCCCAGGGCCGGAGCAGAGCACGGGGGGCTCCGGACAATCACACGCCCCACACCACCATCACCACCACTATCCCGCTCCACACTGTCAAGGGGTATGTTCTTCCCAACACTGGTCTGAGATGTTGAGTAGAGCCATGGAAGGGGTTGACCATTTGCACTCGTTAATCCCAATCAGTAGATGACTTTATAACCTTATGTTATCCATTGGTATTTTCATATTGTTGTGTGGTGGTCTTCATGTTACTATGTTGATCCATTTCGATCAATATATAAGTAGGCCCTTATCACATGATGTACAACGACTGTTTTTCCTGTTTGAGAGTCTGCTTTTGCTGTACAGCAGTTGTTCTATCTTATCTCAGTGTTTTTAACATGCTCGACATAAAATGAGCTCTCTGACCTTTTCTACCTCAAGGAGACCTTGCAACAGACCTTGCCTCTGTAACATCTACCTCTCTCTACAGGCTCCTGGATATCCCCCTGGGTCTTATCCCCACTATGGGGAAGGGAGTCACGCCGCGTTAACCCAAAACCCACCATACCCTGCTGGGCAGGGTCTTCACCCCAGGTCCCAGGTTGAGGCCTGGGCCCACGCTGGTGGATACGGGCCCTCCCACCCACAGCAGCAGCACCCGCAGCAGCACCCGCAGCAGCAGCAGCAGTTGCAGCAGCAGCCACAGCAGCAGCCACAGCAGCAGTGGCCGCCTGGCACCCAGCCCCACAGCCACTATGGGAACCCAGTGCGTCCTGCCCAGCCCCCAGCCTGGCCTGGGACCGGCACTGGAGCCCCCCCACCGTACCAACCCAAGGTGAGAGCTCTTAGGAAGCTAAGCCCCTTGTTACAGCCAACTCCTGTTTTCAGACCACTCTTATTACTGTAAATACGTGAGGGGGGGGAATGAGCCAGAGAGGGTATTAGAGGCTCAAGGGCTTTTCAAATTGAATTTGATCCAATACTAATTCTAACCCTATTACTTATTTTGTAATTTCCTTTCTCTTCTTTTAATGCGTCAGGACCAACACTACACAGGACCCCAGCCTCACCAGCATCAACGAGCCCCACAAGTGGGCCCCCAACCCCGGCCGGCACCCTCCCCAAACCCCCCCAACGGGAAACCTGTAGACTTCAGCTCCCCGCCCCAGATGTACAACAGAACGGTGAAGGGGGGCGGACCGACGGAGCCTAGGCCATCCCAGGGTGACCCTTCACCCTGTGGCCCAGCCCCTCAGCCCCCAGGCCCTCAAGCTCCACCCCAGCCGCAGGGTCCGATAGGGCCCCAGCCCCTGAGCGACAACCCCAGCCTGGCCAAGGTTCAGCAGATCATGGCTCGGGTGCTTCTGCTCCAAGAGGACGTTGACGAGTTTGTGGGTAAAAAGTCGGAAAAGAGTTACCGGTACCTGGAGGAACTGCTGACCAAGGAGCTGCTGGAGCTGGACTCTGTGGAGACGCGGGGACTGGACACGGTCAGGCTGGCCCGCAAGGAGGCCGTGAAGAGGATCCAGCTCATCCTGGACCGTCTGGAGAGGAAGGCTTTCTGAACTGGACCAACTCCCTCGCTCTGAGCATTGGACCGGTTCTGGGGCTCAGGGTGTGAGACCGCCTCATCAAGTTCCTTTTTTTCTTTCTTTATCGTGACAAATCTTCCATTGACAGATTGAGCAGCTAGTTTGATCCAGACATCTTCCTTACAGCCCACGATGAAGCCTAAACACGGTTGACGATTATATTAATGTGTAATTTAACCTAATTAAACCCGTCACTGGAGGCCTCGTTGTCCTTCTCCACTATAAGATGTGGAAAGTTCTGGAAGGCTCCAGGGGATAGGGACGTGATAGAGAGACTGGACTGGAATTAGGCCTGTCTGTGTTGGCTAGTTTATGCTGTCAAGAGTCCAACATAGGAAACCCTATTCAGGTTTATCTCTGCTAACCCTTCAGTGTTTGCCATAGGACAGTAAATGGGATTTGAAAGTGTAGTTGTCGGCCATGATTACAGCATGTTATATATCGGTCTTTTGGGCAGCAGAATGCGAGCTTTCCGAGAGAAACTTCATGAAGAGTCGCCATGTTATGGTTTGAGAGAGGGAGAGGCCTCCTTTGACCTCTGACCCTTCCCTGTCTCGAAGTTGGGACTCGACTGTAGTCCAGAGCTCACGGCCAGAGACACATGTTCTTTACCCGCTCATACAGATACACCTCAAATGTCTTTGTCAGGCCACACCCGGTGATGACGCACAGTACACATAATGGGTAACTCTGTGTGCTTTGGGCTCAAGGCCCATTCTCAATCCATTCATATTCCCTGTACCTGTTAGCCTACTCCTATTGCCCCGCCCCCTTTCCCCCAGCTCATAGGTCAGTGTAGAGAGCAGTAGTGTCAAAGGAACAGGTTTAAACAATAAAGTGGAGAATCCACGACCAATCAGATGGCTCGGTTGAAGATGGACAGGAAACGTGACGTATGTTTTCAGTTCTCTGTAGCGGACGGACCAATCCGCTTCTAGATCGAAGCTCGAGCAATGTCTACCTCACCAGGGTTCCTGTCACTAAGGGTTTGTTTTACATGTCTCCTATTAGTTTTGCGATGCCATGAGATTGCCCCTTTTAGACCACCCCCACCTTCTAGGTCATCAGAGCCATTGCTGGGCACCCTGTCAGAATGCTGTATGTGTTCCTATAGTCTTTTAAGTCGCCACAGGAATGGTGGCATTGTTTTTTTTCCTCCAGTCATCTTTTATCATGCATGCACTGTCATATCACCTGTATCTCAGATGGCACGGGGGGGTTTGAGGTTAGTGCTTGAACCGGTGCGATGGGAAAATGGGGTTTACTAACTTGTCTTGCTACATCAGCAAATTGTTTGTCCTCGCTCTCTATTGAGTCACCAAAAGAATCACTTTTCTGTAGACAGTGTGATCCACACGTCCTTGTTGAAATCACTCAAGACGTCTCGTTTCTGTGAGGGAGGGGGGAAAATGTGCCATTTAAAGAGGTGGGCGTTTTTATATTGTTAGAAAAATAAACACAATCTCTTTAAGCTTTGCATGGAAGAAAATGTTATTTGTTTATTTTCTGTGTTAAAATTAAAGCATCATTGTAAATTAGTTCACTATTAACTGAAAAAAATCAATATATATTTGTAACATAGAGGACATGTAAAATAAAGAAAATAGGAATATAAGAACCAGGAATAAAGAACAATATCATGCCTGTACAGGTTTCTGATGTAATGCATGTTTGCACCACCAGATGACAATGTTTCCCTGACCAATTTAGAAATGGCCATGACTCAAGACTGAGAACTGAATTAAATGTCAGGACAATTTTGTATCTCATTGCTGGTTTTTGTGTGTTCCTGTGTTAGGTGGGGAGATTTTCCGAAATGTACAAGGAATTTGAAGTCTTGTAGCCAAATCAAACCACAAGAAAGGCGAAAAAGAGTCACTCGTCTGTTGAATTTAGACATCTGTGGATGTCCATTCACACGGCCAGCCAGCTAGAATTCACAGCTTTAAATAGCCTGCTCTTTTAATGGAAAAGCATAACAGGGCTCTCGGAAACCCTGCAGAACACGCCTCGTATTTGATTAGCAGGACAGAGCACCAGAGCACCCTGGTGACTGTAGGGAACAGCAGCGGCTCTGGTCACAGCACTCCTGGTCGGACTGCAGAGACTCACTCACAGGTCGGTGTAGAACGGCTCGACGCGGCCTCACATATTTCAGAATCAGAAAGGGTTTTAATCGCCATGAAAGTTTGCACAGACAAGGAATTTACTTAGGCAGGAAGGTGCATACAAAACATATAGGAATCTTAAAACTTAAACATGTGGTTAAACTATACAAAAGGTACAAAGTCTAGCTGATATTAAGGGGATTTAGAATAAAATATAAAGCAGCCATAATTTACAATATAAAAATACAGACAGTACACAAAAAAATACAAGAGATACAAATAGTGCAAATTGCAAGGTGTCATTGTGCAGATTGTGATTTACTACCCGAGCTAACATTAGCAGAGACTACAAGCCTGCCCTGGCTAATCCACCAGAAGACCGCTTCAGCAGATCAGCCCTCTCCACGGCCACAGGACCAAGTGTCATCTGCCGGCGGCTGGATCCCGGGACGAAACGGAGCTCATGTCTTACACTTCCAAACTCCCGCCCTCCTGGAACGACAAGCCGCCTCCTCGCCAGGTGGAGATTGACCTGAGCTCCCCGGGCCTGGCCATGGTCGAGCTGGAGAGGCTGCTCTTTACAGGGAAGGCGATAGTCAACCATGCTGACGAGGTCTGGCCCAAGCTCTACATTGGAGACCAGTAAGTGACTGGCTGGCTGGCTGGTTGTCTGTCTGACTAACATGCTCACTAACTCGCTAGCTAAGTCCTGATTGTGGTCCATGCACAGGGGAAAAAGGTAGCCCATCGTAAATCTGTTCAGAATGCAGGCAGTGTAACTGTATCCGTCTCCAGCTGGGCTTTGCTCTGGGAGCCTGTGGTGACATGCGTTCACTGAGTTTCCCCTGTTGACCTCTTGGGATCTGCTACTCCTCCCAGATATTCACAGTCAAACGGTCTCCATTTCCTCTGGCCTGGCTGGGAGGCTTGATTGGGTCTCCATTCCAGAGGCTTCCATACATTGGCATGTATGGCAGTTAAAGCTGCACTTCCAGTCAAAATGTTTGTACTAAACTACAATACTGAGCCAACTGCCATCTCTATAACTATTGTACTAAACTATAGTAGGCCTACTGAACCCACTTGATTCAAAGTTATTGCACAATATTACAGTCTTAACACCAATTATATTGTCTCCATTCATGATTTCAACCGAATGCTAACCGTCGGGTGTTTTGGTGTAGGAGCAGCGCGGATAACCGAAGCGGGCTCGCCCTCCACCGCATCACACACGTGTTGAACGCGAACCACCGCAAGCTGAGTGGAGGGCCAGAGACCTACCAGGGCATGAACATCACGTACCTGGGAATCGAGGCCCGCGACAGCTGCGACTACGACATGAGCACCAACTTCCAGACAGCGGCAGACTTCATCTACAGGGCAGTCAGTGGAGGAGGTGAGAGGGAGGAGGGGAGAGGGTGGAGGGGATGAAAGGGTGGGGAGGAGGTGAGGGAGGGTCGGGAGGAGGGGAGAGGGTGGAGGGGAGAGTGTGGGGGAGGGAAAAGAGGAGGATGTGAGAGTGAGGCAGGGTGGGGAGGAGATGAAAGGAGGGAGAGGAGGTGAGAGAGAGGGAGGGATGAGATGATTGTTGGATTCACACTGTTTTAAACCTGATCTTACTCTCTGGCGCTCTCTGTTGGCTGTCTCAGGTACAGTTCTGGTGCACTGTGCGTTTGGCGTGAGCCGCTCGGCCACACTAGTCCTGGCCTATCTCATGCTGAAACAGCAGCTGACCCTGGTGGAGGCCATATGCGCAGTGAAGGACAACCGGGGCGTCATCCCCAACAGAGGCTTCCTCAGACAGCTCATTAAACTCGACGCCAAGATTCACGGAGAGCACCGTCAATCGTAGTGGAGGAGGTGGGGGTGGCGGGGGAAGGGTTCTTTGCCGAATCACTTGTTGTGGGTTTATAAATCTTATAGGTTTGCAATGGGAACACGTTTCAGTTCATGCAGTCACTGCTCTACCAAACAGAATTTGATACTGTGTTTTGAATTTGCATTTCATGTAGACTAAACTACATTTAAAACTGTTAGTGGGTTGTTTACATGTGGTATTCTGTATATGTGTCTGTATGTTTATCATGATGACTTTTGTGTAATTTCTGTGCACACTTACAGGGTGAATCTGGGGTAATCTGGGACATGTTTAGCATGCATTTTCTCACCGGAGCTTCCTGATTGACTAGTGCCCTGACCCTTTCTGTGACACCAATCACGTTTTGTCACATTTGACATTGTCATGGCTGGGAAGAAAACGCTCTGGAGTTAGGTGTCAACATTACCCAATGTCCCAGATTACCCAAATGCACCCTATGTATTTGTCTGGCATTAGTTAATAAACATTTTGAACTTCCCATTTTCAATGACATTGCGAAATGTTGCTGACTTGTTGTAAGCCCCGCCGCGCACGTTGCCATGAGAGGACTTACATAACCGGTTATGACCTGAAAAGTTTTCACATTTAAAATGCAAACTGCTGGTGGCCAACCAATTAACACATGACAGGATGATGTTGTGGCCTAGAAACACAGTTCTGATCTTGTGCTGTTTACACATTTGATAGCTGACTTAATTGCGTGCTTGCCGCCATGGTGTCACAACAGAAGTCCATAGGCCTACTTTCGCAAGCGAGGTTTTCCAGGTGTGTGGTGCATTACCAACTCTGTAGCTGAAAAACACGCGTGTGTGACTTCCTTTGGTTGTGTGAGAGAGATTGTGTATGTGAGGGAGAGATTGTGTAGGCTATGTATGGAACTTGTGGAACTACATACCGCAGATGAGACACATTCGTCGCAGGAATATCACATGACACTGCAGGGCATTCCAGACTTCCTCTATATAGCACGTACTTCCTGCACACTTAAGCAGCTATAAACAGTTTCCTTGATGTCTCCCTAGACATCGTAACAGGGAAACCTACCTGCAATAAATAAATAAAAACTATAGGCCCTACACAGGGATTTGCAATGTTTAGCGCAGTTTTTCTCCTTTGCTGTCAACTGTGTGTCAGTTGGAGCAACGCAAGGCCGTCTGCACGGAATCTAGGCCCAATGAACAACAGACCTATTATCGGTGAGTCCGTGACCGAGATAGGCTTCATCGTAGCCTACGTAGTACTAGTTTATGATAACTTTTTTCCATAGGCCTACATGTTCTTAACTTCTTGACCTTATTTATTTACATCTTATTTTAGAGCTCGTCTGTCAACTCTGATATCTCGTTCTTACTTCTAAACATTGTTTTGTTTCCCAATAATTTTGCAAAGGTATTCTGACGCAGGACGTCGTGGACGATGAAATGAAACCGTTCGGGAAGACATACATACCCTCTTCATATGTGAAGTATTTAGAATCCGCGGGGAGCCGGGTTATGCCCATCAGGTACACAGCTATACCTTGCAGCTATACCTTTGTGATTTTCGGCGTACTGGGTGTGGAGATCCAGTCTTGCTATGTCACCTGATCAAGGGTTTCTTTGATAGGTTGACCCACACCCCTGAAGAGTACGAGGACATCTTCAAGCGCATCAATGGGTGAGTTACAGGTGTTACAGTACACAGTTACAGCTAGCCCAGTGCTGTCATTTTCAGCTCCATTGTCATACATACTGTAGTTTTGGTCCAGTTCAATCTGTTTCATAATACTGCAATATGGATTGTTATACATAGGGTATATGTTTGCCAGTCCTTCTCCAATCTATTTTGCTCAAGGGGATGGATGGATACATAAAGGAATGGATGTGTGGATGGATGGATCATTGGTAAAGAAACTGAAGGAATGGATGGATGAGTTGATAAAAAAACAAGTATAGATGGATGGAATAAATACATGGATGGATGAAGGAATGGACAGACGAATGGAGCAGTTTAGAATTCCACTGACTGAACTGTTCTCCAGCCTGTTGCTGATCGGAGGAGCTTCGAATCTGCAGACGTCTGACTTCTCCAGGGTGGCTGAGATCTTCTACAGGCTGGCCCTGACGGTCAGTGCTCCAGAAACGGACATCCCATCATTGACTACTTCTATGATCTATAAAGTTGGGCAGTTTGTTTATAATCCACACCCCTTTCTTTCCTTTTTATCTACTCGCCTGCCTGCCTGCCTGCCTGCCTGTCTGCCTGTCTGTCTGTCTGTCTGTCTGTCTGTCTGTCTGTCTGTCTGTCTGTCTGTCTGTCTGTCTGTCTGTCTGTCTGTCTGTCTGTCTGTCTGTCTGTCTGTCTGTCTGTCTGTCTTTCCTCAGGCCAACGATGCAGGGGATGTGTTCCCCATCTGGGGCACCTGTCTGGGGTTCCAGCTGCTGACCTACCTAGTGACAGGAGAGAACCTTCTAACCAAAACCCCGGCTGAGAACATGGCACTCCCTCTCAACCTCACAGCAGGTGGGCCCAGCACCAGTAGCCTGAACTACCCGATAGCATCAAGTTAGCATCAAGGGCTGTTTAAATACGGGAGCCTCAGAGACTCCCAGAAGCAGTAGAAGGAGAGTTCTCTTTGTCACCAATCGACGGAAACTGCAGACATATATGATATATGTGTCAGTGACCCACCAGAGGTCAGTAGACTTCTCAAATTGAAAGAACAAGCAAGATATTTTATCCAAGTACTGTTTACATACTGAGAGTGCAACTAAAAGCAGTTTCTTTATCCAGTATCTGTATGCCTCTTGAGAGATGAGATATCTAACCAACTTTCTCACTCTCTCTTCTCTCTCTTTCGCTAGAGGCCCATTCCAGTCAGATGTTCCGGAGTTTTCCCCGCGATGTTATGACGGCTCTAACCCAGGAGCCTCTGACTGGGAACTTCCACAACTACGGAGTGACAGAAAAGGTATATAGTGTACCTTCATCTACCCTGCAGTGGGCAGGTTCAGGTCATGTCTCACAGCTGTTTCCTTCTTTTAAAGACTTTCGTGGAAAATAAGGAGTTGCAAAGTTTCTTCTCCATCCTGTCCACTAACGTTGCGTCGAATGGGGCTGTCTTTGTCTCTACAATGGAAGGTTGGAACTCAATCGATTGTTACGGAATCAGTCAATAGAATAATCTGCTGTAGTACTGTAATACTAACACTATACTTTGGGCTGTAACATAAAAGTTAATCATGTATTTTTTTGCAATTATATAATCTATGTTGTGACCGTGTAACAGCGTCCATATGAAAGTGTGATTAGGGTGTTTTTCTGACGACTACAGGGAAGAAATATCCATTTTATGGAGTCCAGTGGCACCCGGAGGTGAACCGTTTCATGTGGAATACCAAGAGTAACTTCCCTCACTCTCCTAATGCTGTGAGAGTGTCCTCTCTACTGGCTGAGTTCTTTGTCAATGAAGGTAGATATTTTGTGCTCCAACTTGTACAGTTTATGGACAAACTGTGAGGTTGTGGCACCATTGATTCTCTATGATTCACCTGTTCTATCGGACTGTATTATTTAATGTTATATTTGATTCCAACAATTTCTATTTCCATGGCAACAACTCTTGTCTATTGAAGGCAGAAGAAGTTGGCATTCCTTCAGCTCACCTGAAGAGGAGGCTGCATCGCTGATCTATAACTACACACCAACCTACTCTGCAAACTTCACAGACTATCAGCAGATCTACTTTTTCTGACCGGCTGAACTGACAGGAAGACAATTTGATCCCGTGCCCACATAGGAAAAGAGTCCTTCTATAAAAACAAGTTTTTATATTTGTACAAGTTTTATATTCAGGCAAATGTTGCTGGCTTGTGATGCAGTTCAATAAATATTGTATTGTTCTGAAATTGAAATACACATATTAAAAAGAAACAGTGTTTCATGATCGTTACCTTGCATGTTGTCGTTGTTGACATATAGGTTATATCATTAGGGCACAGAAGAGAGTCTTAACCATCCTTTAGCCACCCCCACATGTACCATCGCCGTCACAACACAGGCAGACCACTGACACCCTACTGAGTTCAACAACGATTGGTTCCTACAGTTGTCGGTCGCGGTTGCGGGGGCGGGATGAGCGATACAGCCGCTCCAGTTCCTTTTATATGTAGAAAATGATACTGGGTGAGTATGTCGTTTTACAGTTAAAGACCGTTGCATCAACGATAGATTAGCCGTACCTTTGCAGTTTCTTTGAAGTTATGATGTAAAATGCACGTTCTAGGAAGAGACACTGACACACCGAGTTGCTGGGGAAGCCTTGCGTCTTCTGTATAGGCTGGTAAAGGACAAAGCCCTCTGTCCTTCTAGCTTTTGTGATAACTTTAAATTGGATCTGAACCATTGTGTCGTTGGATCCACGCCGATTTTGTCTTGCTACTCTGCCCTTACCTGGGAAGTGTGAACAAAATAATACTATCACTCCTGGATTCTGGACTGGGGCACGGAACGTTTTTATTTGTAGGCTATTTGTTTATTTTATATAAAAATCGTTTCTTATCAACGGTCATCTCTGGTGCATTAATGCACCCGTTTCAGTGGTGTAACGGTGAGTCATTTTCGTTGTCCCCATTGATGTGACGCTACCAGCAGCATCTCTATCACGGATCCATGTGATGTTGTATGTTCATTTCTCTGTCCACCCCTCCCTCGCCGCCCCCCCAGCCCTGTTAATCGCTATGGTAGGTTGTGACTCGTTTTGGTCGTAGCCTGTTTTAAATTTCATGATTACGTTGTAATTCTTTCATGACTGTAGCCTGTGTCGAATAATCAATTATAGATGTCCTTCATACTTTATTTAGCCTACTCAGCACGTTCCCAACTCCTACCTATAAAATCAGATTTGAAGTTGTTACCGTAATTGCGGCCAGCCATTGACCTCATTTGACTAACTAGCCAGCACAGTGTATAAATGGGCCCATAGACTGTGGTGAGCTTATAAAAGGGTTGGAGTTGAGGACTGGGGTGTCATTCATACCATCTGTCCGAGTCTCTCTGTGGAGCCACTGTTTTCACCTCGTGTTTTTTGGTCACATCTTGAGTTTACGGTATTCAACACAGATAGCTCTGTATGCCTTTGGGCAGATGGGGTGGGGTGTGTATGTTTGTGTGTGTGTGTGTGTGTGTGTGTGTGGTGGTGGAGGGGGGGGGGTAAAGGTAAATGTCCACATAAGGAAGAATCTGAGGATTAGAGCTAATTTACCACTGAGATCGGGCCATCGTGGAAGTATTTTGTTAGTGTTTTGTGCAGGTAGTGAAGCTGTCAAGCTGTTTCTGAGATCCAGATCACTGAAGCCTGGTTCAATCCAGATCACTGAAGCCTGGTTCAATCCAGACTGATGCCTGATATCATGTTCAGACAACAAGGACAATTACACCCTTTGTGCCTCTCAAGTCTCTCTCACACGCACGCAAACTCACACTGCATTACTAGATTTGTGTCAAATAATTTAAGGTGCCTCCTGTCTACCAGCAGTAAGGTTATATTTACAGTAGAGTAGCAACCAGTCTAAACCATCACACTGCAGAATACTGCATACAATTGAATTATGATGTATCACTCCACATGGACAAATGCTATTTGTAGATAGATGCATTCCAGTCTGTGACCTTACAGTCTAGAACAGCTCTTGTGTTTGATGTCAACCCATTTTTTTGCGTGAAAGCAACCAGCAGGGACAGATGCCAGTGTTATATTGAGCTGCTTCATAGACAGTTATCTGTATCGTGTTGAAGGAGAAGGCCAAGCTTTGTGTAAAAAAACAAACAACAACAAAAAACACTGGCGGTATTTAGAGCAGAACATCGCCAGACATCTTGGATCATAATTGCACAGCAGATAACTCTGTTTTGGTCCTCGGGTCTAGAAGGAGAATCTCAGTTGGAATCTCAGA
Organism: Mallotus villosus; assembly: GCA_903064625.1. Taxonomy (NCBI): domain Eukaryota; kingdom Metazoa; phylum Chordata; class Actinopteri; order Osmeriformes; family Salangidae; genus Mallotus; species Mallotus villosus. The sequence goes on from CAEFZP010005097.1 coordinate 316,288, forward strand.
TTCACTGTTCTATAATAACAAACAGGAAGTCATCTACCGGTCCTGGCGCCATGGCAACCATGTGCCTCTCGAGAATGCCAATATATAGGTCAGTGTTCATATGGGGCTTCTCTCAGAGACATAGTGCATACAGAGAGAGAGAGACAGCAGAGAGAGAGGTATTCAGACACATGACCTACATTTAAGATTGTCGATCTGGGGAGGGCATCGCAGGTGATGCACACGGCTGTAATTACATGTGGCGTGTGTAGACATGAAAACACTCACGCACACCGCACACACACACACACCCTCTATGCCTCTTCCCATCATGCCAACGTGGTGGACGGGACTTCACCTGTGTTGGACCGATGCACCACTGAGGCACATGCAGCAGCACTGTGCACTCTAAATACATGGGAGGTCGAAGTACGTCTGTATGCAAAGAGTGAGTCAGACCTGGTCTGTGGGAACGGCATCGACTGGCAGGCCCCCGGAGTCTTTAACGCCGTAGGGAGACGCGGAGCCGTGTGTCTGGGTGCAGTTTTGAGCCGAGGGAGACGAGGAAGAGAGTCATTGATTTCCTCACTGCTGAGGCTGACAGATAGGTCCTTGTTCCCCCCTGAGTAAGCGGAGCTAACAGAAAGAATACAACGCAGATCAATGCGCTAAAGACAATAAAAAAACTGTTATTTCTTTGTTTCGGGGAGTTTCCCAAGGACTTGCTGGGGATGAGAACATGCAGGGTGGATACTAGTTGTCCTCTCTGAGGGATGGATCGTTTTGTTGATTCATTTGACAAACCCCGCGGTTGGAGCATCAGAGCCAAGACGGAATGGTCTGTTTGGGATTACATGAGACAGGAGATCGCTGGTACAGACACACACTGTCCCCCCCTTCAGCATGGTAGAGCATGGGGATGGGTATAGCTCAGTGGTAGAGCATGGGGATGGGTATAGCTCAGTGGTAGAGCATGGGGATGGGTATAGCTCAGTGGTAGAGCATGGGGATGGGTATAGCTCAGTGGTAGAGCATTTCATCGTAGATTAATAGGTCATCAACATGGCAGAAGACAGCACAAGCTCGATCCAAATGACTGCATTCACAACCTGCCTTCTATGTCATGTATCATAACAGATTCCTGTTTTACAGGCCAACAACTTCTTGTTCAGAATTGCCCTCCTCTGTGTCATTTTGGCTTTACAGAAGAGAGATAATTATAGCAAACCTAGATTATTCATGCGTCAGAAGAATTAGTCTCACCGTTTACCGCTGTGGGAAACAGATCTAGTGTCAGGATAGAAATCACGTCTTGTGCAAATTACAGCCCAGTTGCCTGGATACAGCGATGTTGTGTTTTCATTTCACAGCTAGCGTTAGCCGACTGAGAAAACCTGGCTCAGTTAGAGAGTGGCCCAGCTCAAGGTCTACGGCACCATTATCTTGGACATTCATTTGTAAATGTTCAGCACAGTCTTGGTGGTGTGTATATTCCTCATGGATTAGTGTGAAAGAAATAGATTAATAATTTGGTGTGTATGAGAGAAAGAGAGAATGTTTTAAAAACAAAAGTGATAAAAGATAGAACTGTGTGTGTGTGTGTGTAGCTCCAATCTTTGGCTGGCACCACAGACGGACACAGCTGCAGCAGCCTTGACCCTCAGCTGCTCATGAGTGTGTGTGTGTGTGTGTGTGCGCGCATGTGTTACTGAACCCGGGGCTGCATCCTGTTTAGCATGCCAATTTTCTCTGTAAAAACTGTGTGTGTGTGTATGCTTCGTGGGATACATGTCTCCTAAACCCCCCACTTGTCTCCTCTGAAGCATGCTTCTGTATTATAATAACAGGAATCATGTGTTCATTTGCTATGCTTCCGATGGCATACGGTCCTAATGACATCCATACTTGTGTCCTCTGCAGGGTGCTTCTGTGGTCTGGGACTGGTCTACTCCAACAAGTCGTGCACCATGCCTCCCATCACCTTCCAGGATCTGCCCCTCAACATCTACATGGTCATCTTCGGCACGGGCATCTTCGTCTTCATCCTCAGCCTCGTCTTCTGCTGCTACTTCATCAGGTGAGAGGATGGAGGCGGAGGGAGAGAGAGGGAGAGAGGGAAAGAGAGGGAAAGAGAAGAGAGGGACCCAAGGAGAGGTTATCCGAGAGTGCAGGAGAAACGTGTGGAAGAACGGCAGAAACATAAAGGCTGACTTGTTTGTCTCTGTTGACAATGAGCTCCCTGATGAGTGGGGAGAGGGGACAGGATATGAGGCGTTGGTGTGACGGGATATGAGGCGTTTGTGTGCTGTGCCAGGATATGAGGGTGAAGGAAGTGTGAGGACTGATGTCAGTGTGGCCAGGGGAGCGGGGTTCACCCTGTGTGTGTCCCCCTGCCGCCTCTGTCGCCCCCCCCGGCCCCCCCCACACACACACACACACACACACACAACGCCACTCCTAACCCCAGAGAACAACACAGCAGTATGTTGTTGGAATATGTTCAGGTAGTAGACATGGTTTCCTGCCATTACCACAATGATTTATAGAAGGAGATGGGAGGGAACGAGAGAGAAAGTGAGAGACAGAGAGAGAGAGACAGAGAGAGAGACACAGAGAGAGGGAGAGAGAGAGAGAGAGAGAGAGAGAGAGAGAGAGAGTGAGGAGAAAAATACCTTTCCACCCTAAATCCCCAAACAATGTGAAGTAAATGATTGGTTATATTTTGTCAACAACCTTGAAATGGGCTCCAAACGGGTTCTCTTCAAACTGCAAAGAAATGCCAGTGGCACGAGACAGGCCTAGTAATGAATAACTGTTTTTTTCATCCCAAGGTCTTTGGCAAGGTTTCTCTTGTTTCTGGCCAGCGGAAGCACAGATTACCCAAGACAGGGTGTGCTCTCGATGCACCCAGGAATGTTAGAGCGTTCGAAATCTGGTGGTTTGGGCAATCTTGGGATTCCTCTGTTGCCATAGCACTGATGACCGAAACCGCCATAATCAAGGCCCAAGGTTCAATGTCGTCACAACCTTGGATCAATGTTTGATCTTAGATCCCAACACGGTAGTTTACCTTTCTTGGGACCAGCAGGAGCTCTTTGTGTATAGCAACAGATCTCCAAGTTAGATCAAAGCCAACTGTTGCTCCTTATAACAAATAAAACATGCTGGATCGTAAAACCAAGTATAACAAACACATAATCTTGATTATGTTTAGGTGACAGCCGGCTTAGTGTGGCTGATTGGTAGTTAGCATGGCTGCTTGGTAACCAGCATGGCTGGTTGGTAGTTAGTGTGGCTGGTTGGTAGTTAGCATGGCTGGTTGGTAGTAAGTGTGGCTGGTTGGATTAGCATGGCTGATTGGTAGTTAGCATGGCTGCTTGGTAACCAGTATGGCCGATTGGTAGTTAGCATGGCTGCTTGGTATAGTTAGTGCGACTGGTTGGTAGTTAGCATGGCTGCTTGGTCGTTAGCATGGCTGTGTCTGCCGAAAGCTTTGTCAGTCGACGGCTGGTTGACACTTCCAGCACACAGAGAGGTTAGACGGTGTCCTCAGTGCCTCTAAGAAAACAAAGCAGATGATCCATGAGTCACTTCCCACACGCATCACACCAATCACAGGAGGTCTCTCCAGGAGGGAAGAGAGTGACGGCAGTTTCATTTATAGACTGGGGTGATTCATAACCATGGTGATGAGCTGGCCTGCTGTTCCCAGTCATTCTGTCTGCTGCCCCCCATGTCATCCCTCTCTCACTTCCTGCCTCCTCCGATATTCTAAACCTGCTTTTCAACCCCAGCGTCTGGCGTCCTGTCCAGGTTCTTTCTTTCACTCCAGAAGTTTCTTTACAAGTGTTTTTTTTAACAGAGAGATTGTCACCAGAGGCTCTACACCCTCCCCTATGCCCCCTTATCTCCCCCCCCCCTTCCTCTTCTCTACAGCTGCCTGTATTGTGCTGCGCCGGGAATGACATGCATGTTAAGTGTGTATCCTCGCATTGTTCTTGATGAACAAGCATTAGCGGTGATCAGCACAAACAATAAACAAACCTAGACAATAAACCAATCAGACAAGTAAACAATAACAAAAATGGCCTTTTAGTGAGGCCTGACTGGCTTATTCATATTACGAGTCATTATGATGAATGACTTATTTCTTCCCCTTGAAACTCTCATTGTACAGTCAAAGCACATGCATAGGCACGCACACACTCACACACAATCTCCTTCTCACGCCCACACACACATTCTCACACATTTAGCATTGTTTAGATGTGTCTAAATAGGTTCTAAATAGACACTTCTCATCAGGGTGATAAAGACCCTGTGCTGCTGGACGTGGTCTGGGACCACAAGGAACCACACTGCCATTAGCTCCGTCTGTGTGTGTGTACTAATGTGTGCCTGATGATCTCTCTGTCTATCCAACCATCTGTCTGTCTGTCTAACTGCCTGCCTGTCTGTCCGTCTAACTGCCTGTCTGTCTGTCTGTTGTCTCTGCAGTAAGCTGCGTCACCAGGCCCAGAGTGAGCGGTTTGGCTACAGAGAGGTGAGTCTGCCGCTTCGGGGGGGAGAGGAGGAGCAAGTCGATCACTTCCATGCATCACTGTTCACTTTATAAGCCAAGTTTCCATATAGGCCTGTCATGTGACAGTCATGTGACTGTCTCACTCCTCCAGGTGGTTTTGAAAGGAGATCCGAAGAAGCTGAACCTCCACGGGGTGAGAACGAGCCACAGGATAGACAATAACATCCCAACATGTCAGTTACATAGCAAGAAGGAAATATTTTCACCTGTCTCACCACCACCTCTTCTTCACTCTCTCCTATTTCATCTCCTCCTCCTCTCCCTTCTGCCCCTTCTCCCACTCTCTCTTCCTCCTCCTCCCACCTTTCCTTTCTCTCTTTCTCTCTCGCTTCCTCGCTCCATCCTTTCTCTCTCCTTCCCTTCAACCTTCTTCCTCCCTCTCTCTCTCCCTTCCTCAGCAGACCTGTGCTGTCTGCCTGGAGGACTTCAAAGTCAAAGATGAGCTGGGAGTGTTGCCATGCCAACACGCCTTCCACAGGAAGTGAGTACAACTGGACAGACAAATTGTCACTGCCATCTATCACCATGGTGACCGTCCCCCCTACTGTCACTTTCCAGCCTGTCTTTGGGTCACAGAAGCCTCTAGATAATCTGCTTCTCTCGTCTAACCTTTCCACTTTTCTTTGTATTCCTCCCTGTCTCGCCCCTCCCTTCCCCTCCTCCCCTCCCGTCCTCCTCTCCCCTACTCCCTCTTTGTCTGGAGCAGGTGTCTGGTGAAGTGGCTGGAGGTGCGCTGTGTGTGTCCCCATGTGTAACAAGCCCATCGCAGGTCCCCCGGAGCAGCACCACAGCCTTGGAACACTACTGGACGAACTGGTGTAACCCTGTCAACCGCATCCACCCCCGGTGGTGACGCCCCCAGCTGGCGTAACTTAGCAACTGCCAGGAAGAGCACACGGTTACGTGGAGTAACCCAGACAACCCCCACAGATGATAGTGAGCTGGTGTAACCTAGTTACCACCCACAGAGAACTCTGATGGATGCGCCCGAGTTACCTAGCAACCAGCCCCGTGTGGTGCAGAAGTGACACCTTGTGGTGGACAAATTGAAACCCACCCAAGTCACTGTCTTGTCCGTCTGTCTGTCGGTCCGTCTGCCTCTCTCTCTGTATCTCTCTTCGTGTATGTGTCTTCACTGTGATATGTATTCCAAGTTGCACAGAACGTTGACTTTTTTTGCCTTTGTTGTTGTTTTTGGTTCTAATGAAAATCATGAAAATGTGAATTTTGTCAATCAACACAAACATTAGGTTAAGACTGAGGTTTTGCAAGTTTTTCCACTAGTGTTACATTTTGTACATAAACATTGTTGTATCGTACTCCAAAACATGTGTAAAACCAGTTGGTGTTTCAATGTTGGTGTCCTATTTGATCTCGATAATACTAACTGAATCGGTGGACTGTGGAAGTCTAACATGTACAGTCTGTACACACTTTCCTAGACACATGTCACACGTTCTCCTTCTTCTATGGTTAAGTTGTATGACCCGAGAAGGCTGTTAGTCTTTCTCTGCCGGTTCTTAAATCTGACATGTTGAAGTGTTTAGAAGACCAAGAGTCTACTGCCCAAATGAAGCACAAAACACACCATGCCCGACACACACGCCCCACATCTGTGTGTGTGTGTGTGTGTGTCCGCGCGTGTCTGGAACAGATACATATTATGTCCACTGTCCCAAATGAGACCGAGCTGGATCAGAGCAGAATGTGCTGGTCATCCCTGTGACCGAAGCAAGACGTGTGGAAAAAGAAGTTGGCTACCCCATACAGCCAGTCAGCCAATGTACATAGGTTTGACCTGACTGAATGAACAGGCATTAAAACTCTGTTTACAAATTGCTCATTTCTTCTGGGTTTTGTTTCATCGCAACGAACACGAGTGCTGGCTCTAGCGCCACCTTCAGGCGAAAGATGAAAGCGACATCGGGAACTCTTCCGGCTCTTTCTACCAGTTGAATGGCACACAGCAGGAGTTGTCACGACTCTCTCTCACACACAGCCTCTCTGTGAAGTCTGACACCTGTATTTTACCGCACCATAAACGGGTCAGACTCCTTTCATCCCATACGTGGTCGTTATCCAGCGCGTCGACAGATCTCACTCTCACGACATCACAGGGGGCCCATAGGGTTTTTTACGCATCGAGAGGTCACTAATTAGACATCATGAGAAAACACGGGGGCTTTGAGGTGCTGCTGGCAGGATGCAGGAGAGGGGAGATGTAAGCTGCACTGGCTGTTATGAAAGAGGAGATAATGTGTGTGTGTGTGAGAGAGAGAGAGAGAGAGAGAGAGAGAGAGAGAGAGAAAGAGAGAGAGAAGAGGGATGGAGGGAGGAGTTGGGGAAAGGAGATGCTGAGGTGGGCTCAGCAGTTCAGCCAGTCAGGACCCACTCTTTTTTCTTCTGTCTCTCTTGCTCTCTCCCTCCCTTTTTCTTCTCTCTCTCTCTCTCTCTCTCTCTCTCTCTCTCTCGCCCACTCTCTTCTCCCACTCTCTCCCCCCCCTCCCTCTCTGTCTCTTTGATATACAGGGCAGCTCAGGGCTCCTTCGTTGCACTAACCAGCTGAGCTTCAGTGGAGCTGGACCGTACGAAGACGACCGAACCCCTCGGATCCTCACGTCCTCCACGGCTCTGGGAGGCGACCGCCGCGGGGCGAGAACACGGCGGCTTCTTCAGCACGGGTGAGAGAGAGAACTCCTCCTGCACACCGGGTCTCTGTACTCCTACTGTGGGATTAGTTGGGCCCGAGGACTGTTATTCCGGTGCATACTTGTTGTTGTTTGGAGTTGTGTCTATCGAGCGCGAGAGACAACGCCGAGAGCAACTTTCTAGAATGGGGGTGTGCTTGGGAGTGTGGCTGAGGTTGTCGTCGCTGGTCTCTTTCCCAGGAAGCACGTTAGGATCGAGTCGTGGGCCTCACCCGGTTACCAGTGTGTGCAGTGCACCTTGATCCGAGCCTTGATGAATTTGCTTACAAGGTGTTAAGTTGAAGGCTCGGCGTGTCACGTCAGCCACTCCGACCGCTGTGGGATTGCAAACGGGGGGCATCCTTTCCAGGGCTTTTCAAGAATGAATGCTGTGTTAGCGCTGCGTAGCACGCCCAGCCCAGAGAGAGAGAGAGCGCCTACTGCTTTTACAGATACTCCTAACAGCCTGCCGACCCTAACCTAAACTCACACCCAAAAATACAGCGTCGGAATACAAACAGACACACACACACACACACTGGGTGGACCTGGACACACAAGCGGGTCATTCATGAGCTCAGCCCGTACCTGCGTGATAAAGAGCCAACTGTGCTGTGAGTAAACTTTGCACACGCGCGTGCACACACGCACCCGTATTCAAAATACGGCACACACGCAGATACAGACAGACGCTTGTTTCTGTCGTTTTCCCCTCCTCCGTGTCGTGGCTGTGCTGGAGAATCTAAGGTCAGGTCCTCTATTGAGGAGTATGTCACAGGCTATCCCGGCTTTCTACAGTGACACGGTGAGTGGGATCAGATTACGGGTGAAAGCTTCTATGAATCAGAAGGTTGTGGGTTCGAGTCCCGGCCGTGCCAAAAAGTGTTGTGTCCCTGGGCAAGGCACTTCACCCTACTTGCCTCGATGGGAATGTCCCTGTACTGACTGTAAGTCGCTCTGGATAAGAGCGCCTGCTAAATGACTAAATGTGAAATGGGACAGATGAGGAATATCTGGGTTTTCTACAGAGGCTGTGAGGTTTAAAAGTTCGACGACATGACTGACGGCTCCAGGAGTCTTGGTATGAATGTTGGCCGCACGGTTCTCATCTCGGTCTTATGGATGTTTCCTGAACTGCAACATGTTTAATTGACACCACACGCTTTTACATCTCGTATGATAGTGGAGCACTTTGATCATGACAAGCTCGCGTGTTCTTTTCCTCCCTCCAGGAATGTGGTACAGCTGACCAATAAACTGAAGTGACCCAGAAACGAACCGAAGGACTGGAATTAGCAGAGGACTGAGTGGCAGAAGGCCGTATGGACGACGAACGAGATGATGCCCGTAATTACCCCAATGAGCCTGGACCAGATATCCGAGTCCCTACTCTGGAGTCCATGATTTGGCTTTAGATTCCACCAAGCTCCACCTCACCAGCCGCATCAAAGAATCCCACCCGTCCGTCCGATTAGTTCCAAACCATGGCAGCTGGAGGGAAAAAAACACCCATCTCGACCTCCCAAAATGGAAACCAAAGCCCGTTGCACATTTGAACGTCCGACCAAAGAAAAGCCCCTCTGATGTGTCCGGAGCTCCGTCATGGTGGGTAGGAGGCTTCTGATCCTGGGGTGCCGCGTGGGGATGCTGGGGCTGCTCCTCTGCTCCTGCCTCGCCCTCCTCTACCTCCTGGCCTGCGAGCCCGGACGCCGGCGCGCTTCCGCCCCCCGGCGGCCAGGCGGCGATGTCCTGGCCGGGCGGCGCCAACAGCCAGGAGGGCTACCTGGCGTTGCTGCAGGAGAGGGAGGACAAACACAGACACTATATGAACAGCCTGACTCAGCAGCTGGCCCAGCTGAAGGAGGCTCTCCAGGAGAGGACCAGGCAGCTCCAGGAGGCTCTCCAGAAGGCCAAGGCCACGGGGGTGCTCCCCCTGGGGCTGGAGGGGCTGCGGAGCCCCCAGATACACACCGACCTCCAGGTAGGGAGGGGTGTGAGGGACCGCATGGGGGTGTAAGTGAGGGCACGCATTAAGGGTAGTTTGTGAGGCGCGATCCCAGATGAATACCCCTGGTGAGTAATTAGCCTTGAGGAGCCAGTCATTTGACAGTAATCACAGGGTCTTGCCATGTTTTCAGCCAGATCTGCAGCATCTCTGGATAGATGTTAATTATGCTGTGAAACAAAGATAGATGGAGGCCATGCAATCCCCTGGGTAGCAGCTTTCATGCAGTGTCATCTGGATTGGTGTTTGAGTGAACGTTCTTGCCATCTCCTCTTCATATCCTCTTCAATCTCCCACCTCTTCTCTCTCCCTCCTCTCTCTCCAACCCGTCCCCATCCTTCAGGAGTTCTTCCGGGCCCAGCTGACCGGGGCGGAGGTCCAGACTGGGGAGAAGATACCCAGCGAGTACGCTGTGGTCCCTTTCGACAGCTTCACCCTGAAGAGGTAGGTGGACCTGGTCTCTCCTCCAACCTGAGGAGGAGGACGGACCTGCATGGTCTCTCCTCCATCCCCATTTATCCAAAGCGTCGTTTTGGATCAAATAATGAGCTAGGGTGTAGTGAGCTGGCTGTTATCCTGGTTGTGCGACCTCTGTCCAGGGTGTACCAGCTGGAGACGGGTCTAACCAGACACCCGGAGGAGCGTCCGGTGAGGAAGGACCGGAGAGACGAGCTCATCGGGGCGTTGGAGACCGCCCTGCAGGTCCTCAACACTCCAGCAAACCACCGAGCCACCGGCCGTCACAGACGCTCCTACGCCCCCTCAGACTTCATCGAGGGTGAGAAAGCCAGCAGGTCACGTGTCACGGCCCCAAAACCTTCCACTCTTTGTCCCTTCCTCTTGTACCATCTCACTCTCTCTTTCCTCCAGGTCTGACCCGTACAGTGAAGGACAAGGGGACTGTGTATGAGCTGATATTCAAGGGCCAGGGGGCCCCAGGACTTCAGACAGCTGGTGTTCTTCCGGCCCGTTTGGACCCCTGGTCCGGGTGAAGAGCGAGACGGTGGACACTCGGAACATGCTCATCAACATCGTGGTGCCTCTCTCCAAGAGGGCGGACACTTTCAGACACTTCATCAGCAACTTCAGGTGGGGCGACGGAAGCTCACAGGGTCACCGACACACACCGAGTGTGTGACTGCTTCAAAGGAAAAGGAATGAACTCTCTCTCTCTCTTCTCTCTCCTCCTCCTCTCCCTCCCTCCTCCTTTCTCTCCTTAATCTCCTTCTTCACTTCCTCCTCTTCTCTCCTCCTCCTCCTCCTCCTCCCCCCCCCCTCCTCCTCCAGGGAAGTGTGCATCCGTCAGGATGGGAAAGTTCACCTCACAGTGGTCTACTTTGGGAGAGAGCAGATCGACGAGGTGAAAGCGATCCTGGATCAGGCGTCCAGGTAATCCAGAGGTTCTCCTCAGACCCAGTGCCCGCATGACACACTGTCGCACCCTGACACAAGTGGGCCGAACCTAACGAAACACCCTCAACGCTCCCTCCTCCCACACTGGTAGAATAGGGTGCAGTAGAATGAATCATGTGGCCATGTTGCTACAAAGCTCTGTATTTATGATAGGGTGTGTGGCGTGTTTGTGTGTGTGTGTGGAGTGTGTGTGGGTGTGTTTGGTGTGTGTGAGGGTGTGTGTGTGTGGTGCATTGCAGTGATTAGGGCCAGAAGACAGTGCGGAGGGTAGTGCTGAGCCATAATCACCCAGTCGGTTTGCAGCAGTAGGACCCAGGGGAGTGCTAGGGAGGCCTCCGCCTGCAGACAGTAGTTATTATGGTTTTGGCAGGTCCATACTGATACAAGATGATCATCACCGCTGCTGTTCCTCTCTCCTCTCCTCTCCTCTCCTCTCCTCTCCTCTCCTCTCCTCTCCTCTCCTCTCCTCTCCTCCCCTCCCCTCTCCTCCAGGGAGACCCATTTCCGGAACTTTACCCTCATCCAGCTGAACGAGGAGTTCTCCCGTGGGCGTGGCTTAGATGTGGGAGCGCGGGCCTGGAGGCGGAGCCAAAACGTGCTCCTCTTCTTCTGCGACGTTGACATCCACTTCACCTCGGACTTTCTCACTTCCTGTCGACTCAACGCGGAGGCCGGTGAGGAAGAGGCCCGCTCGGCTGTCATTCTACTTCCTGTCTGTCTACTTTCTGCTAACCTGGCGGTCTGTCCATCTGTCTTGATGTGGACTCTTTTGTTTTCAGGGAAGAAGGTTTTCTACCCGGTGCTCTTTAGCCAGTACAACCCAGCCCTGATCTACAATAACCAGACACCCCTCCCCCCTATTCAACAACAACTGGTGAGTAGACGCAGACAGGGGAAGGGAACGAGTCAGCGTGGGTGAGGGTGAGCGCAAGGAAGAGAGAGAAGAAGAGAAAGGGAGACAAAAGAGAGAGGAGTGAGAGAAGAGAGAGGTGGAGAGAGAGAGGGTGCGAGAGAGAGAGAGAGGGAATGGCGGCAAAAACACGAGCATATCTACAGTATACATAACTAAAACCCTCATTCCACACTTTCCCTCTCTGCCGCAGGTGATAAGGAAGGACTCGGGCTTCTGGAGAGACTTTGGGTTTGGCATGACGTGCCAGTATCGCTCCGATTTCATCAACATAGGTAACGCTCACTCACAGCCTCGTGACTCTCTAACAGACGCGTCGTCAACCGCCTCTCCTAACTCTGTCACGTGACCCCCCTCCGACAGGCGGCTTTCGACCGCAGCATCAAGGGCTGGGGATTGGAGGACGTCCACCTGTACAGGAAGTACCTGCACAGTAAGCTGATGGTGATTCGCTCGCCGTCGCGCAGCATCTTCCACCTGTGGCACGAGAAGCGGTGCGCCGACGAGCTGTCGCCGGACAAGTACCAGATGTGCATGCAGACCAAGGCCATGAGCGAGGCCTCGCACGGCCAGCTGGGGGCGCTGTTGTTCAGGACCGAGATCGAGGAGCACCAGCAGCGACAGTGGAGCAGGAGGGAGGGACCCGGGGAGGGAGGAGGGGGTAGGTGACCGGGGTGGGGTGGGGGGGGGGAGGAAGTGAACTTGGGGGTGGGGGAAGGGAAAGGGGGATTGGACCTGGACAGGTGGAAGGGGTGAGCTGGGGAGGGAGTGGGGAGATGACCTGGGGAGGGAGGGGAGAGCATGTGAGCATAAGTGGATGCTTACGAAGGGTTGTTGTAAGTGCAGCTGAAGGGCCAGAATGGCAGACCTTCCAGAGAGAGACTCCCACAGAAAGAGACCAACTGCTCCACACAATAGGACAACCAGGAAACAGAGGGGGTTCAAAGGTCGGGTCCTCATCATTGTAAAGTATGGACCCCACCACCACCACCACCACCCTACACAATATTCAACTGGCACTCAGTGCCATTGAATGACACTGAACCTGTTGAATAAAAGATGTTGTGTGTTTAATTTAAGGGTTTGTATAAATGCGTTGTACTAGTCTTTGTTTTACATTTACATGAATGCATTTAGCAGACACTTGTATCCAAAGCGACTTCCAAGAGAGAGCTTTGGAAAAAACTAAAGCGCATGCATAGGTCACTGAACAGAACAACGAGATCATAAAAAACATTGCGGGTAGCTAAAACATGAAACATACATTGTGAAAACAAAATAAGTCCCAAAGGGAAGAACCATAAGAGCACCTAGTTGAACAAGTTACAACTAAACAACATGAACTTTAAAAGTGCAAGGGTGTACCTGTAGAAAAAGCAGTTTTGTCTCAGCGTATAACTATGTTATTTCACGGTATTTTCCTCCCCTGACAACTATGTGTATGTAAAATAGGCATAGTGCCTATGATAATAACCTAAAATGTGTATTAAACACTTTCTCCAGCATCGTTGACTACAGTGCTTGTTGTAATATGTAAATATGTATTTCAGACGTCAAGTTCCATATAAAAATAACAGACAGAACTATAAAAAGAGAGAGAGAAAAGCTAAAATAGTAAGCCATACAAAATACAGTGCATTAAATAGTATGAAGCCGTGAAGCAATAGTATTATTATTAGGTTAAAACCGACAGTAGGTGGCGCGACTTGACTTTTCACTGTGGCAGTCCCGTGTAGGCTATATAAACAATATTGACAATTCCGAAAGTTCATTCAGTTGTTGATTTTGAATGGGCGTTCTCTCTGCAAACCTTTTGAAATTAATAGGTGGCGCTTGCTAGTGGAATGCAGGTCAGGGTGTGTACACAAGGACATATTTTATATCCTACCACAGATCTAGCTATTTACAGACATGCTTGACATGTTTACATATGAACTTTTTAGTAGGTTGTGTAAGTGCAAATGCGGTATTTAAACACACTGTTCACAGTGAAATATAGACAAATTATCATTACAAAAACGTTGTTCGGGCTCGTTCTAGATGATGTTGATGTATCCAGCTAAACACTTCTCTCGTTGCCCTGGCTTTTTATTTTAGTACCAGTGACGTAATACACTTTCCGAATTTGCGTGGCAAAGATGAGTGGGCGGATCCAAACGAGCATCGGGTGACGGCTGTCGTACGGTCAGCGCGGTTCACGATAGGCTCTTCACCTAATCCTAGAGTTCCTTATCATAAAGAGAGAATCAGTGTTTTAGGGCATCGGCGTGTCATTGCAGCCCGCGGGACAGGACAAGGTTATGTTTGGGGCTGAAGAATCATTTGTATTATGAAGTTGGGTAGTGCCAAGTTAAAAGGGTGAGGGGTTGAAATATAGTGATTGTAGGAGTAGCCTAGTTTGTAGAGTCTCCTTTTTGGCTTTGTAGATTAGAAATAGTTTAGCGTGTTCTTAGTACTACTGTTTAGTAGTCTAAATTACACTGACTACACTGTTTAAATTTGTTCATGCAAATAGCGAGGCATGTTCTACCGATAGACAGTGTCTCTCGTCGAAAGAAAGCCGACAGCCAATCATTCTGGAGTCTACATCTTTTTCCAAGCCAGAAACTCGGAGACACAAAATGTTTGAAACCGGAGGGATCCTGCTCGTCCTTCTTGACATAATCTGTTTAATCCTTGGTATGTAACCGGCTCACCTATGTAGCCTAAACGTGTTTGTGTTGATAGATTACGAATCTCATTTAAACGTTTGGGTATTTAAGTGTTTATTTGGCTTCTGTGTTCTTGTATTTATTGTGATGACATGTATGAAAAGCCCACATTACTCAAACGGTAGGCTACCTGGTGGCTATCACACCTGTTCACGGACACTTTCCGTGTCCCATGTTCACCTCGACCCTTGCCCAGGCCCATAAACATGATCATAAAATGACTTCATTAGTCGAACTGTTAACTTGATTCAATCCTACAGTTTGGATACATATCAGAGAGAGACAGAGAAAGAAAGATATTAAATACAAACAATATCATTGGAAAGAACAAAGAAAGAATGGGGTTTATATTTAATCTCGACTGCTATATACAGCGAACCCACATTAATGTCTATGGGCTGTATTTTCAACACAGCATTCTACAGTTGTCCCTACTCTGCAAACACAGTTTGGGACAGCTTTCTCTGTCATAGAGATGAGACTGTGTACCAAGTAGAGGCTGTGAGGGAGTCATTATTCTGGATGACTCATCTCCTCAACTCCTCAGACTGGAATGTGTTTGAAGGCCTGCTCATTCTGCTCCTGCCTAACGAACAGATCGTTCTCTCCCACAATAAAACCCGCGTCATTCTTGGGTAAGAAAGGAGTTCCCAAAGCGGATCTCTCGGTCCTATATTGTAAAATCCTTCTCGGAGCATTCCAGGCTGGCGTTGCCATTGACGACCAGACGATAAACGAGTTACAATGCGAAACTATGGGTAACACATGCTTTCCACACTCCACACAAAGCAAATCTGTCTAATTAGAGGCCTGTGACTCCCCCATAACTCACTTAGCCTGGAATCTGTAGACGGGCTTGCAGAGGAAGGGGCCTGACTTGGCAGAATCAAGATTGAGTTGGACCCTTCTATTGGGTCGACTAGATAAGTGATTGATCCATTACTTATACGTCTCGTCATTCCGGGGAGGGCTGTATGACACAGGGTTCGTTGTTAGGGGAAGAAGTTGGTGTAAGGGAAACTGTTGGTGTGTTTAGAAAGTGCCAGTCTGACTTCCTTTTTTTTAACGAACTAGCTGAACAGAGAAGCTGACGCACTGGTGCATGCGGGGATAGGACACCGTAGAGCGAGGGAGGTGAAGAACATTCCGAGACCCTCGAGAGAAACCGTTTGCAACGGCTTTAGACGCCTGCTCCTCACACATGCACCGCAAAGATCAAACAATCAGAATATTTCAAGCAACGCTTGAAGTTAAGACAAAGAGGAACATAATTCCCTTGGGTGTGCCGCTTCTGAGCAGAACATTTGGGTCTTACACAGCAGTATTCTTTTCAGCCTGTATAACAACTTGCTCAAATTGAGTTTCAACTGTAGTTACCCATATCAACAATGCCGGTCCTTGCGCTGTAGGCGACATAGGCAGCCTCCTAGGGCGGCATGAAGAGGTTGGGCGGCAATTTCCCAAGTGCATCCATTAAAATGCACTACAGCAGAGGGCGCCCAACCATGGCATGTCCGTGTTGGGTGGTTGGCGCCTTGGCTAGGGCACCAAATGTGCAGGGACTGGCACTGCATATCAACTATAGGTTACGTGAATGAGTTACACTGAAAGAGAAACAGGCAGGTAGACAGAGTCTCCTGCCTCGTGTCTCGTTTCTTGACCTTTATCTTGTTCTTGAGATTCAACTTTGCCCTCGTGTACGCGATAAATGTCTTGACTGATGTTTCCTTATCCTCCTCCATCATCCTCTCCCTCCCTCCCGCCATCTCTCTCCCTCCGTCCCTCCAGCCGCCCTACCCTTTGCCATCCTCACCCCCCAACACAACCCCTTCAAACGAGGCTTCTTCTGCAACGACGAGTCCATCAGATACCCTCTCAAGGATGACACCATCTCCTACCAGCTCCTGGGCGGCGTCATGATCCCGTTCGCTCTCATAGTGGTGAGACGCCGCTTCGCGCACTTCACTGCCTAGTTCCTGCGTCCACATCCGCGTTCACAGGCACTACATGTTCATTCAACACGGGTCAGAAATGTCCGACACCTCACATCACCACAAATAATTAGCAGGGATTCTCTTTCTCGCACAATAGTTGGAAGCACTAACGATTTCCCCCTCAGTCAGTCTCTTAAACGGGCGTTGCTAAGCGACGCACCTCCGTCACACAGGGGACCTTCCCTGTGCTTGACTCGGACATGTCTTGTTTCTCTTCTAAAGATAGTCTGTGGAGAATGTCTCGCCGTGTACCTGACCAGCCTGAAGACCAAATCCAAAGCCCCGGGGTCCTCCTACGTGTCCAGAATCTACAAGGCCGTGGGCAGCTTCCTGTTTGGGGCTGCCGCTAACCAATCGCTGACGGACATCGCCAAGTACTCGGTTGGTCGGTTGCGGCCTCACTTCCTCGCTGTGTGCAAGCCCCAGTGGAGCAGCATCGACTGCACGGTGGGGGGATATGTGGAGAACTTCACCTGCGATGGAGACCCCACCATGGTGGATGAAGCCAGGTAGGGGCACCGTCATGAACCATAGCTGTACAGCTATTCAGTGAGGCCTATTCAGGGATATAACCCCTCCTGTTACACACTCCAGGGATAGACTACTAGAGCAGTGGTTCTCAACCCTGGTCCTCAGGGACCCCCTGTCCAGCACGTTTGAGATGTTTCCCTGCTCCAACACACCTGATTCAAATGAATGGTCGTTAACAGGCTTCTAGATAACGACCCATTCATTTGAATCAGGTGTGTTGGAGCAGGGACACATAAAACGTGCAGGACAGAGGGTACTTGAGGACCAGGGTTGAGAACCACTGTACTAGAGATTACTGTACTTTACTTGGATTGTCAGGATCAGACCCACATTTGTTGGATAACCAGGAATACACTCTATTTGGAGTTTTGAGATATTCAGGAATGAACATCTTGACTACGAGGCTTATGAGGAAACACTATTCCTTAGTGACAGGCTAATTAAAGAATCAACTCTCACCTAGTTACAGGCTGAGTAAGGAATATGCAGTTTCATTATTACTATCGGACTGCATGTTTAAAATACTGTCTCTCTCTCTCTCTCTCTCTCCAGAGTGTCCTTCTTCTCGGGTCATTCCTCTTTCTCCATGTACTGTATGCTGTTTCTGGTGGTGAGTACGACAGCTCTGACATATCGCGAGGGTCATGGCTTAGAGTCTGTAGTCCCAGGGAGTCTACTCAATCATGTGTCCCTGTAATGGTATGGAGGGTGATGCAGTAGTGTGTGTGTGTGTGGACCCCTAACAGATGTGTGTGCTGGTGTTCAGATGTAGTGTGCAGTCTAACAGGTGTGTGTGTGTGTGTGCTGGTAGCTGTACCTCCAGGCCAGGCTGCAGGTGCGCTGGGCGAGGCTGCTGCGGCCCACGGGCCAGTTCTTCCTGCTGGCCGTGGCCGTGTACGTGGGGCTGTCCCGGGTGTCGGACTACAAACACCACTGGGGCGACGTCCTCACTGGCCTGCTGATGGGAGGCCTGGTGGCTGTATTGACGGTGAGACACAAAAGATGAGATGTGTGTGTGTGGGGATATGATGATGATGATAATAATAATAATAATTGTGTGTTCGTTTAGTAGCCTCTTCTGATCTGACAGCACAGGCATACTAAATGATTTGAACATGCAACCTGTTGGTCCGCAGTAAAAAACGATCTAACCACTGACCCCTCCCTCCCTCCCTCACAGGTCGTCTGTGTGTCTAACTTCTTCAAGCAGTCCGTCAAAGTGGTGGAGGTGGAGGAGGTAGAGGAGCAGTCACACACTAGTTTACAAGACAATCCGTCCAATGGAAACCACTACGGAAGTACTGACTAGAGCTCTTGTCACATGGTCCTAGCAGACAGCCAATAAGGAGGGTGGCCATACTGTATGTAAGCTAGCTACAACAAGTAGCCGCACCCCTGAACTGTTATACAACTACAAAGCTGGTTTCTGGCGTTTTAGATGCCAGACATCAGCCCACAGAGGCCATTTTGCTCGTCCTTTAGCTCAGTGAGCTATCGCTGTCTCAGGTCTCATGCTGTGTCTGTGTGGGCTTGGCTGTCAGACTTGAAGCTAGTGGAGAATGGCACCACAGAGGTTTATGAAGTCCATCAATAAATGGACTTCCAGGTGTGTAGGACATAATGGCTTATGTGTTTGTGCTGCTGGGCTACGGTAGACCCAACACCTGTGAATGAAAGATTCCCTCACATGGAAGCCGGGTGACGTCATGAACTCAGAAATAATGTATGTACTGTTTATTCTCCGTATGTGCTGTATACAGTGTGTATACACTGTATGTACTGTATATATGTACTGTGTATATACTCTGAATGCTGCCTTAGTCAAAAATGCTGCTGCTACCTGCCCCAAATCTTCCCTGCAGAATATGTGCGTGTGTGAGTGCGTGTGAGTGTGTGTGAATAATGCTGGCAGAAGTAAGGAACTATTTTGTTACCGTTTGTATAAATATGGTTGATTGTCCTACTGTAAACCCTGTTGAGTGATTTTTGGGGGGCTTTTTAAAAAAAGACAAAATGCTACATTGGATGATGATGCCAATACAAATGATTGATTATATAATTCCATTTAGCGACACAGATACTGTGGAATGGGCGTAAGCAGATGCCCCATAGGTGCAGCATCAGTGGGTTGTGCCTGCTGGCTGGTTTAACCAGTTTAAACTTTCAATAAAGCCTGAGCATTTCCCTGTGAAAACGAATGTCTAATTTATTGACAGGTCTGGGTGGAGTAACCATAGACATATACGTGTCTATGGGAGTAACACTAAAAGTATGTAGATGTATAGGGTACCATACAGGTGACTTCATTGTATTGTTATGTAAGTTGTACCGTAGTCATGGAAATATGCTAAGGATGGCCAGACCTGACAGCCTCTCTTGTGACATGGAGCTTCTGAGATATGTTTTGATCAGTTTTAGCTTGGAAAATGACCTTTCAGCACTTGCGACAGTCAGGGGTATTGTCAATATTATTTGATGGCCGTGGCTACTGTCGCATACGTTAGCATGTTTGCTAATAATGTCAGTTATGTAATATATTTTATAATTAAGCAACTTTTCTACTTTCTCTTTTTTTGTAGTTTCACTCCATTTCAATGTTGTCAGCTTGATAGGAAGTCAATAAAGGAGCAAGAAGGCTAATTTTCCTGGCTCTTGGAAAGGAGGCTCGCTGTTAACGCTAGCTAACCACAACACAGACAGAGCAGTACAGCTGTCAAAGTATAACGTTAGCTACGTGGTACAGTACAGTAATGTTTAGCTAGCTATAGCAAACAGTACAAAATACCTCTTCTGTCAGATGAGTGCATCCTTCACTGGCTGGTCGAAAAAGACTTGTAATTTTGGGAAGTTTGGCATTTAATTCAGAAATGTTCTGTTTTGAATGCCGCTTTTGGGCACCACTTTTAAATGTGCATTTCATTTTTCCTACGCTACGCTACGCTACAGTTAGCTAACTACCTAATTGCAGCGGGCTCGCCGGTCTGTGACCTACTTCGTCACGTCACTTACCTAGCTAACAAAGAAACCACAATTAAATATACTTTTCTTTATTTTTATATCAACTCTGGAAACACGGACAAGACAATAAGACCATAGTGTGCATCCCATGTAATTCAAATTGGATTTTTTTTTAAACGGGGAGCCTGCCACCCCGTTCCTGCGAGGCCCCCCCGCGGTGTATTTCGCATGGGCAGGCTGTGTTAAACATGACTTCAGAGGAGGGCCAAAAGCCTAAGCAAGGTTACGCTTCCCACCTGCATGTTGCTTTGTAGAAAAAACATATACGAGAAATGAATCAAGCTATTATCTATAAGAAATTAATGTTATTGTCATTGTCGTCGTCTGAGCTTTCGAGCGAGTAGCTCCTATTGAACAGCCTATAATAAAGCTGTGTGTGAGAGAGGGGGTTGTTTCCTGTGTCCTTTTCTCACGGGAAGACGGGCTGTTCCTCTCAGGCTAGCTCACCATGTCCTGCAGCTGGTCTCGGTTCCTCTCCTGATTGGACAAGACAGTCCCTGACAGAACCACAGGAGATCCTCTCAGTCACAAGGTGCCATTTCGGACCTCAAAAACAGCCAGCGGATCAATTTTGGCGTCTTGAAATGGTATCAAACAGAGAATAATTGGATTAGAAAATCATGTGACGACGAAAATCAAAAAGAGTTCAGAACGTGCTGCCGGACAAAAACAATGAATATCCCCTAACATCATGGAGTCATCGACCTCGGAGTAAACACACTAGTATTTCCAGTGAGAGTATTCTACACAATAGTCACATTTTCAGTGCTGCCTTCCTATTGATGAGATTATGAAACTCTCTCTCAAATGTGCATGGTGGAGTCGGTGTGTGGCCTAAGAAGACAATGCTTTGTTCTGTGTTCCCTGATGACACGGGGAAGCCAAATTGCAAGTTGGCAAGTGCAACATGGAGACAGACTATCACGAGTTGGGCAACAATAGTCCCATTACCTCAACTCTGGCCCATGGGCTTTCAGACTGACACCACGGGACAGGCCCGTGATGCACCTCCTCAGCTAGACTCGCCTCACATCCAGGACGTTTTTGTGGGCCGCAGGACAGGATGGGGGACAGGGGGCTGGGGGACAGGGGGCTGGGGGACAGGGGGCTCGGGGACACTTCCTGGGTCTAGCAGCCTTCACTGTAGACTGAAGCAGGGTTCGCTGGTTCATTGGGTTACCTGATCATCAATGAGTCTGTGAGGAACCAGAGCATTATTCAAGCTCCTTTACTGAATCTAGGTTTGTTTTATTTACATATGGCTTCTGCAAGCGATACTGTTTCTTTTAAAATTACATTGAGCACAAAAATGTCATGGTTCAAGTTGAGGTTTCAAGTTTATTTGCCATTTGTGCATTGTATATTTGAGGTGAGCGTGAGGCCATGGTGTCCTGGTGTTCACATGGTGTGCGGTCCTGCCACAATGCTCCCGCTGTACCCTCTTACACAATAGCTTTGGATGACAGTCACTATTCAAAGCCCTTTACCCTGCTTCACCAAATAGGCAGACGGTGACACTGAGCACTGCTGAACTGAATATGTGGACTAGAATTGTAATGTTCTTTTTTGATAGGGGACTGTTTTTGGTGGTTGCTTATTTTTTATATATAGCTTACGACATGGTGAAGGATGTGTTTAGTTCCGCTGTCCTATTGCTGTCATTTCCTTCCGTCAGAGTGCATGTTGTATGTTTTAGTGTCAAACTCACATGGCCTGGGTCTTCATCGCTCTCTGGTGGTCATATTTGGAATTACATTAGTTAACATATTTATTTGAGCAGATATCCAAACCAATTTGCAAATAGATCAGTGTTCTTCCATCCTGGTCCTCAGGGAATCCCTCTGTCCTGCATGTTTGAAGATGTTTGCCTGCTCCCACACACCTGATTCAAATGAATGGTCGTTATTAAGCTCGTGCTGATTGAATATGCCCCATTCATTTGAATCAGGTGTGTGGGTGCAGGAAAACATGTAAAT
Organism: Mallotus villosus; assembly: GCA_903064625.1. Lineage (NCBI taxonomy): Eukaryota > Metazoa > Chordata > Actinopteri > Osmeriformes > Salangidae > Mallotus > Mallotus villosus. The sequence continues at coordinate 338,094 of CAEFZP010005097.1, forward strand.
TATATATGAGTGGGTTCCCTGAGTACCAGGGTTGATTGACATGAAAGTGAAACACGTGTAGATAATATTTCAGTCATAAATAAGAAGTGGGTCAGATTTTTTTTGTCCACAAGTGAATGCAGACTCCTTTATTATTAAACACCACAACTCCAACCTTTATTTCAGTCCACATTCGCACACAAAGGGATTGATGGATCCGACTGAAACCCTCGGTTGAACAGTACTTTTGAAGTTCAACAATGACTGCTACAGATTACACAATGTTCTATAGGCAGTTGAATGAAACAATCCTCAAACAGTGGCTCGTGTTATTTTGAATCGATAGTTCTCCCCCCCCAATCACAAACGAAAACCGTCCCGAATTTAAGCACGTTCTAAACCTTAACTTAGTCAAATCTCACATTTCTAACCAACTGATCCATCACTACCCGAGCACGCCCACCCAGCATCTTTGGAGAGAACACACAATCTGAAGAATTTTACAGCACGGGATGGTTGTAAAACATTTTATTCTTCTTAGGAGAAATCTGTACATGGAGGTAAAGCGGCCCCTCAGTGTTGACGTATATAAGCACAGTGGAGACAGAGAGGACGAGCAGGCTGAAGGACCAGGGAGACGGTGGCTCACGCTTTACTCAAAACTGGACAGGAAGGTCAACACAATCTGCTTCAGTGTGGCGTCTGACGCCGGTGAGATCTGCCCATCGGTCCTGGAAAGAGACACACAAAGCTTTTTATAGTATTTATTCAAATATATTTTTTTTACTGCGAACTGGATCTGTAAACTAAATTGCCCTTCTTGGGATAAATAAAGCTTTTTCTGATTCTGATTCTGAAAGGGGGTTAAAGAAGTCAGGGGGGGAGGGGGAAAAAGGATTTGCCTAAAACACACTACAAGGTTGTGCAAGTACAGGGATTTGGAATTTCGCTTAATAAAATGTTAGAAGAAAATTGAGTTCCTCAAGCTCCCTTTCTAACCGCTTTACCATGTTTACACTAGTACCACACCTGTGTCCCTGTAAAGCCCTGTATGTAGCAGAAGTGTCGAGGTGTGGAGTGGCGAGTGGTCCTACCTGATGGTGGTCAGCAGGTCTTGGTGCTGGCTGAGGACGTGCTGCAGGAAGGCCTTCTCGAACTTGGTGATCTTGTTGGGATCCATCTTGTCCAAATGACCTCTGACCCCGGCGTAGATGACCGTCACCTGCTCCTCAATAGCCATGGGGCCTAGGTGAGGGGGGAAGGAGGCATGTGAGCATGGCAGTCAACAGAAATCTCAGGACACCTTGCTAGCTGGTGTCGTCTCAGATACGCCCAGACCCTCCGAGGCAGCAGGGGGTGCTACTCACAGTACTGTCCCTGCTTCAGGAGCTCCGTCAGACGGACTCCACGGTTCAGCAGCTGCTGGGTGGCGGCATCCAGGTCAGAGCCGAACTGGGCGAAGGCAGCCACCTCACGGTACTGGGCCAGCTCCAGCTTCATGGTACCAGCCACCTGGAGGAGCAGGGGAAGGCCACAAATGTTGGATACATCAGGTTTTACCTTGAAATGTCCTTCACTAAGGTCATGTACCATCAATGTATTTAAAGCCAGTTTGAATTCATTATTAGGTCATATTAGGTTGTGTGGTTGGGTTAAAGTTCCAGGTGATGGAAGGCTCAAGGCTCGACTTGTGAGAGCGTACCTGCTTCATGGCCTTGGTCTGGGCAGCAGAGCCCACACGGGACACAGACAGACCCACGTTGATGGCGGGACGGATGCCCTTGTAGAAGAGCTCAGTCTCAAGGAAGATCTGAGAGATGGGGAGGAGAGAGAGAGAGATCGGGTCAGGAGGTCGTCACGTCAACCTCTCCCACAGCTGACCCATTCACAGGGTCTGCCCCATCCAGGGGCACACACACACACACCTGTCCGTCTGTGATGGAGATGACGTTGGTAGGGATATAGGCCGACACGTCTCCAGCCTGGGTCTCGATGACGGGCAGGGCTGTCAGGGATCCGCCTCCGAAGTTGTCGTTCATCTTGGCCGCTCTCTCCAGCAGACGGGAGTGCAGGTAGAACACGTCTCCGGGGTAGGCCTCGCGGCCGGGGGGGCGACGCAGCAGCAGGGACATCTGGCGGTAGGCCACAGCCTGGGGGAGGAGAGAGCACAGGTTAGGGAAACTGACACTCACAAGACACCAGGTCCCAACTACTGACTGAACGCCTGAACCCAACTCTCCTTCACAGAGAGCCCCCGTCGGCTCCAACTAACCTGCTTGGACAGATCGTCGTAGATGATGAGGGCGTGCTTGCCGTTGTCTCTGAAGTACTCTCCCATGGAGCAGCCGGAGTATGGGGCCAGGTACTGCAGGGGGGCGGCGTCGGAGGCGGTGGCAGACACCACGATGGTGTACTTCATGGCGTCGGCGTCAGTCAGCCTCTTCACCAGCTGGGCCACGGTGGACCTCTTCTGGCCGATGGCCACGTAGATGCAGTACAGCTTCTTCTTCTCCTCCGTGCCCTCGTTGAAGCGCTTCTGGTTGATGATGGTGTCGATGGCGATGGCGGTTTTGCTGGAGGGGATCACAGGCGTTAAGCGGATGCTTTTTTATTTGAAGCGGTATAGAAACTGTGCATCTAGAGAAGGTTTACATTGTAAAACAGGAGGATCGAGGACCGGAAGCTGTGAAGGGTGGTTTAAGGGAAAGGCTGAACAACCAGAATTGAACATTTTTCTTTCTAGTCAGCACACAGACTTATTCACTTAGGCCCAAGTAGTAAAATACTACATTTGATCAAATATTCATTTTAGAGATATTTTGCCTTTGTGCACTTTCCTTTGACATTGAAATTGTAATCACTTAGCAGGCACTTGTATCCAAAGTGACATACGTTTCTGTTTGAAGAGATTTATACTTGATCACTCTCAAACCCCATCTGTAAAACTATCATCACACAAGTTAAATGTTTAGGAAAACGTGTATTTAAAATACCCAGTCTGCCTGTCACCGATGATGAGCTCACGCTGGCCACGTCCAATGGGCACCAGACTGTCGACGGCCTTGATGCCAGTCTGCATGGGCTCCCGGACGGAGATGCGAGGGATGATGCCAGGGGCCTTCAGCCCCACGCGCCTACGAATACTGGAGCCCAGAGGACCCTGGGCAGGGAGGGCAAGATGGAGGAGCAGGGGAGAGATTCAACATTAATCAACAAATCATCAGAAATTCAATGATTTTAAGTCCAGTTGAAATTCAAACTAAATCATCGTCATCCAAATTCAGATATTCTGACATTTGATTTAAGAGAATATGTAGTTACTATGCATACATGTCTTTGGAAATTCTAATCCGTAATCAACCGGCTCGAGTCGTACGGCGCCTCGGTCAAAGCTACAGACAGCCCGTTAATGAACACGCCCACTGACCACGGTATCCTTCCCAGCATACCTTGCCATCGATGGCGTTTCCCAGAGCGTCCACCACGCGGCCCAGCAGCTCCTCGCCCACGGGCACGTCCACAATGGCGCCCGTCCTCTTCACGATGTCTCCCTCCTTGATCAGCTTGTCGTTACCGAACACCACCACGCCCACGTTGTCGGGCTCCAAGTTCAGAGACATGCCCTGAATGGGGAGAGGTCGTTCCCAGGTTATCACAGCTGTTTCACTCAATAAAACGTGGATCTGGGGTTCTTAAATGAGCCGAGTGTTGGAAGAGTTATTGTGGACTACTGTGTAAGAACACAAAATAAATAAAACTGTAGTTTGCTTGGACTATAATACCAGTAATATGAGATCTTATGAAAGTATTCAAGTGATCATCAGTCATATTCAAGTGATCATCCTTCTTATTATGTCTATCTATGGCTGGGGGTGAGGGGCTGGGGGTGAGGGCCAGCCTTGCCTTGAGTCCAGAGGAGAACTCCACCATCTCCTCAGCCTGGACGTTCCTCAGACCGTACACCCTGGCGATACCGTCACCGATGGACAGCACGCGGCCGGTCTCCTCCAGCTCGGCGCTGGTGTCAGCCCCCGTGATCTTCTCCTCCAGCAGGGACGACACCTCGGCGGTGCCTAGGAGACAAAACAAGCATTCCCAAATTAATTGTACGTCCTTCAGACGGTCAAACGTCGTTGAGTGTAACGTCAAAGAGGGAAATGCATGATCTTAAGTTAATTTAAAGTGGCTCGCTGGAATTTAGAATTCTCAAGTTGTCTGTATCCTGTTACAAATATAATGACCTACAAAAGGGGATGTGACCCATATATACACCCAATAAAGGTCAAAGCTCGTTGCAGAGAAAAGAGGGTCCCCTTCGGGCACGACCAGTCAGCCATTGTGCCCTCCAGTTTCGCTGTCTAGTCAAACCATTTAACTTGTTGGCTACCAACCCGTCTTCTGAAGCCATGGTCTGTGTGTGTGGAGGTGATTGACTCCTACGCAGGCAGCGGCAACATTCTTAGACACCTGGGGAGAAAAATGGGGTTGACACAATTCATTGAATCTGCTTCATGAAATTAGACGCCTTAGTTGCATGTATCCGCTAACGCTAAGTCAAGTGTGTTGTCGGCCCAGACATACTGTACAGTAGCAATGTAGCACTAGCCATGCTAGCTCACGTTAACGGCACATTTGACAGCTGAAGCTAAAACGTCGGAAAAACTTTTATTGGAGGAATATATTGCCTTTCTAATTATTATAATAAACAAGTAATTGTATTAAACTAAAAGGACAACAGTTTTAGTGTGCGCCACTAAGGGCATGGTGCGAGTCCATTCCTGACCTTCAGCGCTGGTCTGAATGAGTTGGTTTAGCTAACGTTAGCTGGCTTTCACTAACGACAGCTGCTAAAAATTATAATTAAATATGGAAGGAAATACGCAGCCGTTGAAGGGCAATAGGTCAAAATAATGTCTAATGTCATTTGTTGTAAATCCTTATGTAACTACACGTTAGCAGGAACAAGACGTTCTTTCAGCATTGGGGAGCGCGTGAAGGAACCTCGCGGCCTGCAGTGTCATTTACGCCAACTTCATGCATTATTTACTGTACAACACATGCAGTTAATACTGTAACATTATCTGGTGAATTTGTTTGTAATACTCACAAATCCAGCCCGTCTAGGCAGAGTTCTGACCAGAGCCGCTGCAACACGCACGGATAACATTTTTGTCGGGGGGTGAAAGTGACCTGTCCTACACAAGCTGCAAGGACCCTGTAGTAGTGCTTGGCTGTGCAAAGTAATGGCTGTACTTCTTCTGTTTTATGTCAAGCACGATCAAAAAATAGGTCTCTCAAAACATTTCTGCCCCCTGCCGGAGAGGAGTAATTGCCTTCTTCACGGGTGCAACACTGCCTCCACTCGCTTTGGAACTAAAATTGCATAGCTATCTGTCGTCGATGCTTTGTGTCAACGAGCAGCAGCTGTCAGTGTTCGGTAGCTACAGCCGCTTGAATGTAGCCTTAGCCAGGCAGGAGATTGAAACGGACCATCCGCATGGGCTATTTTGTCTCTCAACACCCAGCGGCAAGATACGGATCCAAGGATGGTTTTAGTGCATGTCGGATATCTGGTTCTACCTGTATTCGGCTCAGTAAGAAATAGAGGTATTTGTCTTTACTTCATTTTGAGCATCTACTTGTGCCCTGTTAATCTTAATATTCCACTGCAGCTGCTAGCTAACATCAGCCTGCCCGAAATTCTCGTAGCTAGCAAGCTAGCCAACGTTAGCCTACTGGCTAGTTAATCGTTCATTATTTTATCTTCGATGTGCCTACTGCTAGCTGACTAGCTATTAGCTCGACGTTTACTCAAATAATACGATGGTAATATATTACGTCTGATTCAAGGTGGCACTGTTATAAGCGCCACCTAAATGTCTAGTTTTATCCGAGCGTTTGAAGGTTAATGTTAGCCACTTGGCTAACATTAGCTTTCCTGCTGCTGGTTAGCCAGCTAGCAGCAGTGCTCGAAAGTCAGGGGGAAGCTGTTTTTGCTAATCCCTGGATGATGTCATTTGAAGATCACAAGCTAGCAAGCTAACAGATAGCTAACGCTTGCCAACAAAAATTACTCGTTAACGTTTGTGTACCGATAAAATGTACACCGATGAAATTCATAATTCAAATATATTATACAGCGAAATATAACCGGTAGGCCGATTGGGTAAAGCAAGTGACAGGAATGAATTTCTGACCAAACATGTCGTAATGAAATGTCAAAGAATAGCAGCAAGGAGGTTTCTCCAATTGGCGTTTCCCTGTCATCAAAGCCTGGTAAACAACATCCATGACTACTCAGCTACAGTGTAATATATTAATTTCATACAGTGGCATCAATGATTTCATTGTGCTTTTATTTCTGTTCTTATTTCCTGTTTCATAGTATCGAGGCTGGCTCTACATTCTGCATTTATCAGATCTTTGTCGTCCCCCCCCATTGTGTAGCTAATGATCATCTGCTGCTGTGTGGTGTGGCGTGCCCTCTGCCTTGTTCTCTGCATTTAGCTGTATTGTGAATCCTTTCTTCATTTCCTCTTTCCATCCGAAGACGACACATTGGTATTAAAAAGCACCCTCGGGAATGTGTTCAGCCATAGAGTATTTTCATGTGAAACAGACCAAAAAAACAACACAAATTGCTAACACCTATAGCAGAGCACCCTTTGTCTATATTTGTGTCAAGTTGCTGTAGAGTTAACCCATTCTAGTTCTGTAGAGTAAAATGAATGTCATTGTGTACCCCCATCCAGTCTTAATAGACAACATGCTGTAAATTCCTGTAAAGTGGATACATTTTGCATGAACTAAAATTTTGCACTGCATTGTTGAACACCAGTATTTGGCCCTCCCCCATTTTCCTTCACGAAAGATGCATTGTACAAGCCTTGCCAATTTATTTGGATGATAAATAAGCAGTTTGTAAGTCATTTTAAAATGAATGAATGTCATGTTTGATCTAACTGGACATGACATACCCTCAGTAGTACGCCTGTAAATAAGGTTGTACTCGAGGGAAATTAAATATAAAAAAATATAAAAAATTGGACAAAAACAACAAAGGTACAATGCACCTGAGCACAACCTGTCATGACTGTCTCCATGTTTAACCCGACCTTTCCTCTCTGAAATTGAGGCCAATGAAACACACTGAATATTCAGGCCCATTGATGCCAAAACTAAGTCATGTAGGCAAATACTAAGCAAGCAGACACACACACTGGTGGTTCATAACTTTCCAAAACCCTCCTCACTAACAAATACAAAATGCTATCCATTTCACAGGGATGACTATCTCCTGCACTGCTACAGAAAATCCTTTTAATAGAATAACAACGTCTCTATTGTTTGGTTGTGGTCTCTCTACTTCTGGTAATAGTTCTCTCGATGCATGGTCACATTATGATTCATGATTTTGTTGTTGTTGTTGTTTTTCTGTTTTAATTTTTTTATTTATTTTTTTACATTGAATCGTAAATTCCAATGTAATCTTTCTGTAGTAAAGATGTACCCAGCTGTACTGTAATCATGTGCTATAGCAAACACGCCTTCTCATTGGATGCTGCATTTGTTCTTTTTAACCCTAAATGAAGCATGGTGGGTCTTGCCTTAAGCCTGTTGTTTATTTTTGTTGCATGATATTTATTATTATTATAGCGTACTATCACAACAAACCAAAAAAACAAATTCCACATATATATATATACTAATATTTTTCAATAAAGAATATAGTATTTTTCCTAACCTTCAGTGTGCTTCTTGCTGATTTCCATTTATTGCCTTTCCCCTGCCCTCGTCCCTACCTGTCCCCCTCCCTTTCTACACCCTCACCCCAGCCACCTCCTCTCCTGTGTCAAAGATAGACTGTTTCCTCTGCTCTCATCACTAGACCTGAGTCTATCTGCTGTCATCCATGGTGATTGTTTTACCAGGACACTTGAAAGTGCAGTGCGCTAACCATGCAGTGAATGCCTTGAACCAAGCCATCAAGGCCAGCCTATTTTCTCAAATGAATTTGGTAAAAAAGATTGGCTATGATACAAATCACATTGATAATGGAATATTAAATACATCTGTGGAATTATAATCAGGAATAATTGATTATAAATCAACAGGAAGATTATAGCCACCGCACCTTTCAAGTCCTCCAAGCAAATGCAATGTAGACTGGCCGTTCATGGTTTCTACAAGTTGTCTTCATCTGAACATTTGTTACGTAACCTTTTCACCCAACAACGCAGCCCGTTTCTAGGTGCAACAAGGGCCCCTGAAGAAAGGTCTAAGGGGCAGACTAGATTTAGATTTGCATCGGCACAAACGTCCCTTTAATCTCCTCACTCCGTGGTTGAGAAGCTCCACATAGCTCGAAGGAGAGATTAAACGCAACGAGGGATCAACCCGGTATCTTTAAGCAGCTGATCTCTCTCAGCTGTGGCTCTGTAAATTGGAGCGCAGTATTAAACAGCAGGACAGAGCCCTATGGAGCGATAGTGTTGGACGCTCTTGCTTTGCTTCTTGGGAGACCTCGCCCGCTGCCTGGCTGCCAAATAGCTGCGGTTAGAGAGAGCATGAAAACCAGGGGAATGGCATGCGGCGCATTCCAGCTATTTCCCCTCAACGCTCCATATGGGAGGGCCTTGAATTAGAAGCTCTGTAGTAGCAGGAGAGAGAGAGAGAGATGGACTACATCACTGTATGAGCTTTCCACGTCTAGATAGGTGGTTTGGGCTGGGAGAGTTGATAAAGAAAGAAAGGGAGGGGAGAGAGGCGTTTGTCTGATTTGGAGTATTGACGAGTGAGGCTACACGCCACCCTTAATGAATAATGGATTCATTAAAAGAAATGAGTAAATGGCAAAACCACCAGGAATGATATTCCACATATTATTTGGATACGGCTACGCTAGTCCATTCTCCACACATAACACACAGTGTGGCTTGAAACACACTCCAGTAGGCACACGCTGTCCTGATCCAGCCTTTTGCCGAGAAGACAGATACGCAGAGGTGAGGATCCCACCAGAGGGCCAAACTGATGGCAAATAAAAAAAGACCTTTTATCCACATAAAGTACATCCACACCGCACACAGGATTCACTCCATCCTGTCTCCCCCCGCCTCCCACACTCTGAAGTGTGTTTTGTACTCTAGGTAAGAGGTAGGGCTTTCTGCAAAGATGACATCACAATTCACACACAATTAATTCTACCTCTCGGCCCACCCCCTCCTCTCCAGTCGTCTGATAGGCTCTCTCTCTTCCCACAGGATCCCACTTCAACAGGCAGCAGCAGCAACAACAGCACAGCCATGCTACCTCCTGCCGACACTTCCAGCTAGGTCCCCAGGCCCCGCTGCACATGGACTTCACTATGCCCCACCCAGGGCAGCCTCAGTCGGGCATCAACCCCCACCTAGCCCCCCCAGGCCACCAGCACGGCCCTCAGATCCACCCGCCCCTCAACCCCCTGCCTGCGCCCCAGTTCCAGGACCTCCCCACCCCACCCTTCCTACCTCAGGCCTTACACCAGCAATACCTCCTCCAGCAGCAGATCCTCGAGGCCCAGCACCGACACATCTTGACCCCCTCCAGGTACTGGTCAATGGCTGGGATTCACGAAATGTTCTCCATGTGGATCGATGTTGAGAAGGAACTTTTACATACGACTGTGTGTGTATGTGTCTGTCTGTGCGTGTCTACTGACACAGGATCACAAGTGTGTGTAACCCCTGTGTGTGTGTGTGTGTGTCCTCCTGGAACAGGCGTACCCCAGAGAGAGTCCCCCACCAGCCCCACAGGATGAGGCCCGGGTTCGAGTTTGCCCCCCCTCTCCATGTCCCCCCCCAGCCCGTGGTCCAGCAGCCCCGCTACCTGGCAGAGGGGACGGACTGGTAAACCACACACACACACACCTGACATAAGGGACGCACATAGATACATACACACCGGACAGAGGGGGAGGAATGGCACACACACACAGATACCAGGGTGAGACGGGACTGGTAATCATTATTTCTAATAACATAGTGGGGGATGGGTATATCTCAGTGGTAGAGCATTTGACTGCAGATCAAGATCATAGGTTCAAATCCCCCTCTGCACGTTGCTTTGAATACAAGCGTCTGCAAAATGAATACAATACCTTATCAGCCATTTTTGCATAAACTGAGTGTTCCTAGACAGTCTGTGGTTATGTTTCTAACTTTGATGTGTGTGTGTGTGTGTGTGTGTGTGAACAGGGACCTGAGTGTGGATGCTGGGCTGCCCCCACATCAGTACCACATCCACCCTCTGCCACAGCACTACCAACACTACCTGACCTCTCCCAGAATGCATCACTTCCCCAGGAACAACGCCTCCACACAAGTGGTGAGCCCCGCACAACCTCTGTCACATTCAGAGTCGAGGGTCGTGTCCAGGGTCGTGCGTTTGATTCGTCTTCTCCCGGTGCAGTAAAGGTGCGTCTGGTTTGTGTTCCCTCCCAGGTGGTCCATGAGATCAGGAACTACCCGTATCCACAGCTCCACCTACTGGCGCTCCAGAGCCTCAACCCTTCCCGCCACGCATCGGCTGTCAGGGAGAGCTACGAGGTACACACCTGCACGCACACACACACTCCGTGTCTATCCCATCACTTCCTGTCTGTCAAACCAGCATCCTCCCTCCCTCTCCCTCCTTCCCTACCTGGGTCTCACATGTTCTCTCCCATCCCGTCTGTCCTCTCTCTGCCCCTCCTCTCAGGAGCTCCTCCAGTTGGAGGACAGGCTGGGCAGCGTGAACAGAGGAGCCGTCCAGACCACCATCGAGAGGTTCACCTTCCCTCACAAGTACAAGAAGGTAAGGAGAACATGCTTGTAGACAGGGAATCGCTTGTGCAAGGGCCCGAAACACGTCGAATGGAACTGCACGAATAGTCGATAAATAATAGATACAGTTAGGAAGAATGTCATTCAGTTGGTCAATCATGACCTTTCAATATTAATAATGTACTCAGATATTAATAATGTATGCAGATGCTCTTAAAAAGCAACATATGGCTGAGGAGGGGGGAGGGAACCTGTGACCTATTGACTTGCTCTAACCACTAAGCTAGAACTTCCCCCATATATTGTTCTGAACCGTTGTATGTTATGCATAGAACCATAGCATGAAGTACTTAAGTGCTTTTTTGTGGACAAAATACAAAGCAGGTGAATGTATTCGCGGCTCACAGCTGTACAGTCTGAAGCAGGCTGGTGGAGGAAGTGTCTTAGTGTTGTTGTTTGATGGCGTTCTCCAGAGGGTCCTACAGGACGTGAAGATGTGTCTGGAGGACGAAGAGCTGGACACAGATGAGAAGTGCACCATCTGTCTGTCCATGCTGGAGGACGGGGAGGATGTCAGGTGAGACTACTTTATACCCACGGACCCACAGGTTAACTTTACCAGAGGTTAACTAGCGCAATATGCATGTTTTAAGTTAATACCCATAGTTTGACATCATATTCACTATTGTGTCAATTGAATCAGTGTTCTTCAACCCTGGTCCTCAGGGCATCAGGGCTCTGAATATGTGACACGTTTTAGATGATCTCTTTCTCTTCTTCCTCAGGAGATTACCCTGCATGCACCTCTTCCACCAACTGTGCGTGGACCAATGGCTAGGCACCAGTAGGAAATGCCCCATTTGCAGGGTGGACATTGAGACCCAGCTGACACCAGAGAGTTGATGCCTCCTCTCCACCCCCTGGCGCTCTGGATCTGGTCTCGTAACTCCCCTTCGCCCCCCCCTCCCCCCGCCCCTAGGGGGAGCTCTGCCAAACTAACCCTCTTAACATCTGCATCACGCTTCTGATCCTGCCTTCTGAGCCTGCTGGAGAGGACCACCGAACGAGGAGGGGACGGGGCGAACCAAGCACACGAATCAAACGCAGCGAGTGGGGCCTCCGATGGACGGACGGACTTGATGACAGGATGGATGGCTAGGGCCGAGGGAAGGATGCGAAGAAGGAGAAGAGGAACGGCAGAATGTATAGCCAGACGTGCTAAGCCCTAGATGGTTCTCTGTTGTATTGTGAACACTACTCTTGCTAACCCCAAATCCAACTGTCATTTCGATCAAGATACTCAGAGACCGGGCTGGTGACCACCCCCCCCCCACCCCCCCCTGACCCCAGTTGACCCCTCGACTCCACTTCCCCCAGTGTTCTGTATTGTGTTGAGACCTACAGAACAGTTCTCTAGCTGTTCTCTCAGACTTTTGGTGTCCCCCTTCCCTTCCTCCAATCCTGGCCTGGGAAGATTCCCTAAAACGAGGGTCTTTGACCGGACAGGGAGGGGGGCGACGCAGGAGCGGTCATGGTGTGATCTCTGTGTGGCTTGGATGCTCGTGGTGTTCTGGAGTAAAGTCTCGTCATTGGTCGCAAGTGTGTCCGCTAGAGAGTTCCAGTGTTCGTAGCGAGCAGAGCAGAATGTGAAAACACGAAAGAATCTCGTCTCGCACTCTCGACAGACTATGTTTGGCAGCGCGGCCACGCGTCATAGGTCGGGAGGAGAGACGACGGGAGTTGGGTCGACAAAAAAAAGTCCCTCCCACCCACACTCCCCCCACCCTGAAAATATAATCTCCTACATGGGTTTGGATCTTGAGTAGTATCCATCTGATTGGACGGTGGCATTGTAGCGCTACCCGCAGGCATGGCTTGAGTTCAGTGATGTGTCGTTGTGCCGTAGAGTCCCCCCCGCCCCTCCACACACACACACACACACACACACACATGCACGCACACACACACACCTAGAGCGGGGGGGGGGCCTCGTCTGATCTGCATGCTGTCTGTGTTGGCAGGCTTGGGCTGTGTTGTGATTGTGGAACAGTAATGCCAGTAGTAGGGCTGTCTATCTGTCTGTCTGCATGTTAACCCTATACAGGGGGGCGGAGCTCATCCTCCGTGTCACATCCTGGTAGACACAGACCTCAACACATGCGGCTCCATGGACCCTGGTTTCACCTCGCGATTCCTACGACCGCCGCTAGCCCTACAGGTTAGGGTTGGTCCTACTGGTTCACATGACGGTTTGGCTAGCATTCCCTAAGGTCAGGTTAGCGCTATTGGTTAGCCTCACGAGCTAAGCCTGAGCTTTGCACCCGCAGATGAGTAGATTGTGGGTCTGTGTCTACTAGAAACTCAGTACTTGTAGTAGCCTCATCCATAGCACGACCTGTGGGGCTGGCATGGGTTTGAGGATGCAGTGCCTGTATGTGTGTGTTAGCTAGGAGTGACTAGAGCATAGACTACCAGTTGTATGACTATACCAGTACCTTATTGCCTACAGGACAAGCACATGTGATTTTAACCTAGTAAACCGCCTTTGTTTGTGTATTGGCTTCCCTTTCATTTCAAATCTCTGTTGCTCCCGTCGTTTGATCAAAAGAAAACAATATATAATTGCGTCTTGTGTTACGGGAAGCGTCTTATATAGTCGGCCTGTGTTTTATGTGCTAGAATGTGTATGGTTGTCTCCCCCATGATAGTGGTGTATGGTATTGCTAGAACAACTGTGACACGTTCAGTGGTAGAAGCTCTATTTCATGCATGAACAATGTTGGTGTGCTTCACCCCAAGGAGTGTGAAAAGGGAGGAAAAAGCCATTCGTTTGAAAAGAAAAAAAATGTATCAACCAAACAATTCTTGTTCTCAGTATTTAGAATGTGTTGTTTTGTTTTTGAATGTCTTATCTTCCATTTCCTTCTCATTCTTTCTCTTCTTTTTTTTGTTATTTTTGTTTCAGCTGATTTGTTTTGATGGGCGTAGATCATACTAACTCGGGCATAGGACTTGACAAGGCCTATTTAAGTCCCGGTTCGTTTTTTTAAACCATTTTAACGATTATAGCTGCAATGATGCATACATATATTTATTGTTGTTATAATGTAGCTTGTGTTTTGTAAATGCACTATAATATGGAGCTGCCTGAGTTTGGTGGTGTGGCCGCGTGGGGTCTCCTTGTTCTCGCTTATGCGTCTGTGTTGAGTCACGAGCATCTTCATACTTCCTTGCGTGCTATGGGAGAATAACTTGATGGCGTTGCATTTGTATTTTGGGGTTTTCTTTGTCTAAAAACCTCCACTTGCGGAAAAAAACTGAAGCCAGATGACCGTGGAGGGTCGCTAGTTCACATAGAATGCTGTGATTTAAGATGCCTTAAGTATTTAACAATCATAATTTATTACTAACTGTAGCTAGCTATTGTGGTGGCATATTCAATGTCTTTATTTCATAACTTTGCAATCTAATCAATATATTTATTTAGAAATAACATAAAATGTATAAAAAAAACAATACCTCATTATGCATTGGTGGTTGGGAAGCTTCAGCATGCGGGTGAGTTAAAGTAAAAGAGACGTAGTTGAGGTTCGAGTGTTCTGAACACTGTTCATAGCTAACGTCACGTGGTGCTGTTCAGATCTGCGTAACATTCCATCCGCTTAATCTCCCAGGTCCTTCATCTTTCAGGTGGGCATCTTTAATTAGTTTGGCGGGATTGATAGAGCATGTAGCACCCGCGCACCAATCTCATATAGCATGGCCTGTTTACTCTGACATTGGAAAAAACAATACAGCTTTATTTTTTTATGTTCCGTTATTTTCTTTTCTCTTTCTAATTGATCAGACAACGTTTGTGTATTTGGCATAGTAGGATCTAAAGTCAGTGCATATTTGAAAACCCAAATGAATAACTGTAACTTGGTACTTTGTATTGCTGGCAAATGCTACGTGTGTGTGCATGTGTGTGCGTGCGTGTGTGAATGAGAGAAAGAGACATTAGGGAGGCAGTTAACAAGCTAATTTGAGCTAATGATCTTATTGCAAAAGCAGCATTTTTCTGATGTATAACTGTGGTCTACAGTAGTAAATATGTTCCACACTTGGGATCGATAATAAGCTAACCACTTGTTTTTTCGCAGTGCATTTACTTAACTATGTATTAATCCTACATATAATTGTACCATATATTGGATTGGATTGAAGCAGACGGATCTTATTAGTATGGTTTTCCCGCTCTCACTGGTCTTAGCCCCACGCCCTTCTCAGCACAGCACAGCGCATTACAGTCCGTTACTTCAGACCAAACTGGACCGTAGCCATAGTATTAACCGAAGCTGGCGAACTGAACGTAGATCAATAAGCACAAGCTCTCTAATGCATGTCTTCTCAGGTTTTCTATGTGTATGTGGGGGTAGCTCTGTAGACGTGTTTCATATGATGCTGTACCTTCTTGAATATTACAGATGTTTCTTTGCTGCTGACAAAATGTTGTTTATTAACCTGCCAGTGAAAAAAGGGAAGCGGCCATCTTTGTACAACACACTGCTGTTTTGCTGTTACCGCGCAATGTTTTATGATCTGGAGTATTTTATAGACAACGTAGAGGTATGTATCAATAATATGAAAGCAATAGCTAAATCATTATGAAGAATATCATGATCAGTGAACATTGTGGAGACTCTTTAGATTCACTCTGGGTGGATTTTGTACTGTATTTATTACTAATGATGCAAAAAGTTGCATAGCTTAACCCAAACTGTTCTGTCTTCTTTTTTTATTTTTTATTTATTGTCTTGTATAGGATCTTTTTGTATGTGTTTTACAAATAAACTGCCTAAAATGCTTAGACTTGGTCCTGTCCTTACTGTGGTTTTGTGCATTCATCGTTTAAGTCAAGAGTACTCCATTGAAGTGGCGATCAACTTACGTTTATGAAGATGACTTCTGTTGGTACACAAATGTTTACTGCGAAAGTATAAAATAATTAGCTTTTTGAATGACTCGACATCATATCGTTTTAGCAACCATATCAATCTCAGTGTTCTGGACACAGCACAGGTTCTGGATACAGAATGCATTTAAACAAGCGCACCATTTCTTATTTTAGTGAATTAATGTATCATTCACTTGTGTTTGCGTAATAAAAACTGTTGTCGCATACATTCAAATCGCATTCCGTACAAAACAGGCCGAAAAGTATTCCTGAGAATAGAACAATGTCTTCTGGGATTTTGCCAATTACAAAATAAGTCTGAATGATCACTGGTAGCTACGTACCACTTCAGTAACTGGCTCTCAGTACTTGGGATAGAGCACTCTCTCGAATTTCCCATCAGCTTTCAGAGGATCCAGCCACTTTCCACACAAGAAGATGGTGGTGACCGAGTTGGCCGTGTTGGTGATCTCCACACACTCCAGGTACCAGCCGGAGTTGTTCTCCGAGTTGTCGTGTTCCACCTTGACCCTCATCAGCTCCCCGAGGTCCAGCATCTCCACCACGAAGCGGTCCGTCCGGCCCCGTTCAAACAAGTTCCGGAACTTCTGCGTCAACGGACGCGTGCCCGAGTCACCGTTCGAGCCGTACAAGGTGATAAAAACGTTGGCGTCCGTGCCGGCCCCTTTCACGTCCCCCGTGATGACGATGATCTCGTACTTGACAGGGACCAGGCTGCGGACCTTGCTGGCGAAGCTCTCGATGGTCTTGGAACACTCAAAGGTCAGGAAGTGGTCCTTCTTGGAGGCAAGGGGGATCCGGGCGTCGCAGTGGAAGAAGTACCTAAGAGGGGGGGGGAAGTTGAAATATATTCACATGCAAAGATGACTGATGGCCACTTTGAAGACGGGCCAGCGAAAGGTGTCTCACTCACTTGTTCCCCAGCTCCTTCTCCATCACCACTATCTCCAGGACGTGCCAGGAGTTCTCACCCTTCACCTTCTTGCCGTCCTTGGTGATGTGGCCCACGCAGATGCCAGGCAGTTCTCCCAGGTTCTTGGACGAGAACTCAAACGTGTCGGTGGCACCACTGAGGAGAACAGAGAGAACACTCTAGTGACACGCCTGGCGGCGCGAGGGCAGGAGGGGGGCGTGGCTTTAGACGGTACGGAGATAGACGGAGGAAGAGGGTCAGGTGGCTGAGCAGTTAGGGAATCGGGTTAGTAATCAGAAGGTTTCCGGTTCGATTCCCAGCCGTGCAAAATTACGTTGTGTCCTTGGGCGAGGCACTTCACCCTACTGTAAGTCGCTCTGGATAAGAGCGTCTGCTAAATGACTAGAGAGAGAGAAGACACAAGAGAAAGATGGGTTCTATGAGGCTACTGCCTCACAGAACACGGAGAACCCACCACAAGAACCGCTTCTTCTTTGAAGTGTTCTCCAGCACGAGCTCCTTGGATCGGGCTTTCTTCCCCTCCAGGATCATCCAGACGTTCTCCTTGGTGTCGGCATCGTCGGTGTTTGCTGTGGTCGTGGCAATGACGTATTCTGTAGGACAGAGTAGACGTAGAGTCGAGTAGAAATGTTGATGCTCCACTGTCTCACAGTTTTCAAGGTTAAATAATCCAAACATGTTGTGTACAGTTAAGACATTTCATTAATGGGACAGATCTTTGGCATTATTTCACCACCAAATCCTCAAAATGGTCTTATCAGAATTTCCCTCGCTGGATACTGACTGGTCTTGTCATTGAGGTCCAATATGTCGTGGTTGGCACAGGCCAGCTCTCTCAGGATCTGCCCATCATCCTCGTTCTTGGCCAGCCATCGGTCGCAGGGGAAGCGGAACGTCTGGTCCATGGCCTCGTCCTTCACGTCGATGAATTCCAGATGCCATCCTGGGGCTGGTCCTGGGAGGGAACGGGATTGGATTGGGCTCCGTTTACATTTTGGTTCATTTAGCAGACGCTACAGCCTGCAAACAGTGCCTCGTGTGACCTGGGGATGTGCCGTGAGAGGTGAGCCGGTGCTCGCGTCAACCTTCACCTTCGTGGTCATGCCACACGCGGACCTTGGACAGCTCCCCCAGACTGAGGATGTCGGCGAAGCGGAACACGTCTTTCTGCTTCCGCTCAAACTTGTTCCTGTTGGTGCTCTCCTTCAGCGCCAGCGTGCCCGTGTCCCCGTTCTCCCCGAACATGATCAGGAACACGTTGGCGTCGGTGCCCGCGCCTGGAGGACGAGGAGGATGGGAGACACACGGGGTTAGAACCGGAGCAGAGCGGCAAGGGCTGTGTCGGACGAGAAGACGAGCCTCACCTCCGACGTCGCTGGTCTGGACCTGGATGATGTAGGTGGTCCTCTCCACCATCTCCTCCTCATCCACCACGGCGGCCAGCTCACAGATCTTGACCCTCTTGGGTCCCATGGTCTTGGACAGCCAGTTCTCGTAGGTGAACTCATACTGCTCCCCTGTGGTCATGTGACGCATCAGGACCTGGAGAGGGTGCGAGAGGGTCCCAGACCCCCGTTACAGAGATTTGAACAAGGGGGGAGGGTGTGTCCTGTGCTGTTAGTGTTAGAATTCTACCGAGGCTAAAAGGACCATGATCAGAACCAATCAACAACACCCACCCTGTCCAGGAACCAATCGGGTCGACTTCCAGAACCGTCAATCCGAACCCTGATCTTCTTCAGAGGAGCGATGTCATCGACCTCCACGTTGAATGTGTCCTCCTGGCCTCTCTCAAACCTGCAGACATGTTACGTGAATTGTCAGACCTGTGTTTCTGGAATCCTTTCAGATACAAGTATATCAACAAAATATATCATCAACAATATTAAGATGCATGTTTCCGCAGCAGTAGTTAGATGTAGTTAAGGGTTAGCTGTGTGTCTGTTACCTGTTCTCATTCTTGGCCAGCAGCATCTCCTCGGTAGTGCCATTGGCTCCAAACACGGTCAAGAAGATGTTGGTGTCGGTCCCCGCGTTCTGAGTGTCGCCCGTGACAACTGTTGCCTCGTAAAGGACCTGGTGAGTGTGTGTGCACGTGTGTGCGTGGGGGGGGGTACGAGGCAGGGGTTTGTTAGGAAAAACACTTGACATGATGTTGCATTTATTTGGCAGATGCCTTTATCCAAATCAATGTACATGGGGGAATTTGAACCTACAACCTCTGGATGAGAGTGGATGTATTTATGTATTTATGTCGCTTTGGATAAAATGAATGAAAAAATCCACCAAATGTCACTGTAACGCTGAAGAGATGATGGCGTCACCTTGCGAATGATGTTGATGCTGTTGGCGTCCAGGACGTTGAAGAGCCTGGAGGTCAGCCCGTCTCCTCGGTCTTTGGCCAGCCAGCACTTACACTGGAACATGTACATGATGCCTTTGGTTGGCACGGCGATAGAGAGCTCGTTCACCAACCAGCAGCTTTCAGGGGTGGCCCCATTATGACCCAGCTGAGAGGGAGGGAGGGAGGGAGGGAGGGAGGGAGGGAGGGAGGGAGGGAGGGAGGGAGGGAGGGAGGGAGGGGAGGGAGGGAGGGAGGGAGGGAGGGAGGGAGGGAGGGAAAAAGAAAGGGAAAGACAGAAAGTATTGAGTTCAAATTCAGCCTAACCCAGTCCTGACCCTTCAGCCCAGTCCCAGCTGCCTGGCACAGCCCTCACCTCCACCCTCTTGATCTCTCCCACGTCAGTCCCGTAGCACAGGAAGTGCTCCATGGTCCCGGAGGCAAAGGTCTTCTTCTCCTCTGGCAGGTCCAGCCACAATCGCTCCGTCTCCACCTCGTTGGGTCCCATGACGATGACATAAACGCGGGCCGTGGTGCTGGCGTCCCGGTCCATCCCCGTGGATACGGTGAAGTGGTAGGGGATGACTGGATATGGGGGAGGGGGCAGAAGGGCTGGTCAGAAGCTGCCATACTCTGGTCTAATACCATAGACAGGATTTACTATGACTTTGCTGGGACTACTGCTCCATGGCAACCGTGTTGTTGCCATGCTTAGATGCAGAGGCCGTCTAACCTGGCCCCTCCTCCACTACGGCAGCCTTCTTCTTCTTCTTCTTCTTGTTAGCGTTGCGGTCCAGACCCAACTTGGCCTGCATGATCTTCTTGGAGTTGGGGTCGCTGCTTCTCTCGCCCTCGTAGCCCTGGGCAACAGACAGTCGACAGACAGACCATGAACACAGATATGTAAACAACCATCACAACACACAGGCACAAGCCAGGGTCTGGTAAGGGGTTCCACACCTTGACGAAGAAGGTCCGCTCTATGCGCTTGTCCTCCTTCTTCTTGGAGAGCCAGCGCTCACAGAGGAACATGTAGACCTCCTCCGTGTCCACGTCCACCACCTCCACCTGGTCCAGGTACCAGTCCGCCCCCATCTGGGAGTTGTCGTGGCGGATTCGGATCTTGAACACCTGGCCCAGGTCCACCGCCTCGATGGAGAACTTGTCCACCTGGGAGGGACATGGATATTGACTTTCGTATTTATGTTTATTTGACGTTGTTAGCATTACATTTTCTTGTCAAGAATTGTTGTTGTTTGAGAACAAATGTAAAATGTTGATGGTTCTCATTTCCCCGCCCCTTACCGCTCCTCTCTCAAACTTGTTGCCGTTGGTATCAGACTTGCGGAGCTTGCGTTCTCCGGTGTCCCCCAGGTCTCCGTAGAGGGTCAGAAACACGTTGGCGTCCGTCCCTTCCCCCATACATGTCCCCTGTCCTCACAGACACCGTGTAGGTGTGCGCTGCAAGGTGAAAGGTCAAGGCCCCTCATCAGTACCCAGTGTGTATGCATCTGTCTGTATGTGTGTGTGTGTGTGTGTGTGTGTGACCTACTCTCCAGGGCGTCCTCCACCTCCGTCTCGGTGGTCTTCAGCGTTCCGTCCCTCAGCAGCTTCTCCGTGATGATGTCAGAGGGGACGAGCTCCCGCACCGTCTCCCCGTCCTCCTCCGAGCGAGCCAGCCAGCTCTCGTACGGGAAGATGGTGGTCTCCGAGCCCTGGGGCACAGTGGGTGGAGACAGCCTGCTGTTCACCGTGTCCACCCTCACACCACGCGAGATGTTTGACGCTCGTGTTTGTGCAGATAGATGGGACACTCGGGGAGAGACTTATTGAGAGTGAGGGAAGGGAACAGTGTTTTGGAAGGAGACATAGATCCTGTGGAGGAGGTTTGGAATGAGACACAGCCCCCGTGGAGGAGGTTTGGAATGAGACATAGCCCCAGTGGAGGAGGTTTGGAATGAGACACAGCCCCTGTGGAGGAGGTTTGGAATGAGACATAGCCCCAGTGGAGGGGTTTGGAATGAGACACAGCCCCAGTGGAGGAGGTTTGGAATGAGACACAGCCCCAGTGGAGGAGGTTTGGAATGAGACACAGCCCCAGTGGAGGAGGTTTGGAATGAGACACAGCCCCAGTGGAGGAGGTTTGGAATGAGACGCGGCCCCAGTGGGGAGGTTTGGAATGAGACGCAGCCCCAGTGATACCTTTCCTTTCCTGAGCAGTCGCCTGATCTCCACCCGGTCCAGGTGCCAGCCGGGGTTGGAACCTTGGTTGTCGTGTCCAATCCGGATCTTCTCTATGACGTCACCCACGTCCTCCAACTGGGACGACCACAAGTCGTGTTAACAGACCCCACGGCCCGGCCGACTCTAGCTAACAGACCCACGCTCTCCCTCTTTGGAGCTCCACACGCACACACACCTACAGAAACCCACATAAACACACACTCCTAAAGACACCACCCCCCCATACAGACACACCTCTACAATGAACATATCCTCAGCTCCTCTCTCGAAGTACAGCCGCCTCTCTCTCTCGTTGACACACAGGTGTTTCTGCTGGGTGGCGAGGCCCTTGCGTCCGTACAGCACGATGAACACGTCAGCGTCCGTCCCCGCCCCAAACACGTCGCTGGTGTACGTCTTGATCTCATAAGGCACAACTGGAAACATGCAGAAGAAGTCAAAACATTCACCCACCAGACTCTCTCACCCAAAGGGAAACAGGACAGGGATTTGAACGCCATAGGCAAAGGCTCTAACCACTCAGCTAAATCCTCATCCAGGCTTTCTCACATGGAATGTAGAGCTCCGTCTGCAGGTCAGCTGGGTACAGGTCCCGCACCGTGGCCCCGTCGTCCTCTGACTTGTCCAGCCATCGGCCGCATGGGAACGTGAGTCTCAGGCCCTGGGACGGGGCGTCGATCTCAACCCAGTCCAGAAACCACCCCGGTGACCCACCTGGAGGAGGGGAGAGGAGAGAAGGGGAGGGCAGAGGTTCCAACTTACTCTCAGACTGATGAATGGACTAATTATATAGCTGACTTCCTGACTGACTGCCTGACTGGCTGCCTAACTGCATACCTGCGTTGTCGTGGCCGATGCGTAGCTTCTCCAGGTCACCCATGTCCACTGCCTCCACCGTGAACTCGTCAATCATCCCCTGCTCAAACTTGTTCTTGTGAGACTTACACGCTCTCAGGTTGATGATCCCTATCGGGAGGGGAGAGGACACAGAGGAGGGTCAGAGCGCATCGACCTCCACCTATCACACACCCTGTCGTAAGACTTCCACCAATGACATTTCATTCACACGCGCTTTCATTACAGAGCCTTCGACACTCCACGACAGATGTTTATGACAGTAACAGTCTTGAAAGGTGCGGTCTGAAAGTCACTTCATGCTGACGGAGGGACGGTCGAGAGACACTGAACCTGTGTCGTCTCTCTCTCCGTACAGGATGGCGAAGACGTTGGCGTCCGTGCCGGCGTGTTTCTTCTCCCCAGTCTTCACTCTCAGGCTGTAGGTGGTGGACATGGCTGTGAGGTGGAGGGGAAACATCCACTGTAATCACTCTACTGACCCTCTCATCCGTTCCCTTCACAGACACCTAATCCATCATCATCCATCGTCAACCGTTCTTCATTCTAATCTCTAATCTGTTCAAATGCTCCCCAGGAACAGGATTGGATAGATAACCTACAAGAGGTATATCTCTCTAGGAACTTGGAGCGGAGAGAGATCCCTACAGGAGGGTCTCTCTCCTGAAACGGGATTGGTCAGCACATCTTTAAGCTCTCCCGGCTGGCTCCCCACCTTTCTGCTCCAGACCCAGCGTGGCTCCGCCCCCCCTCGTCGTCGTCGTCCCTCTTCATGAAGGCCTCGTCCACGGGCACCAGCTCCCTGGCGATCTGCCCGTCATCCTCGTCCACCGCCAGCCAGCGGTTGCATGGGAAGTAGTACCTGAATCGCCAGGGGCAACAAGGGAACTCTCAAGTCTCAAAGGAGCTTGTTACCGTAGCAACACACAGCTACATATGAAAAATGAAGAGACTGCATTTGATGATGAGATGCGTGTTTTGAGTATTGGTTATAAAGTATATTTACATTTGTTTGCTCAACTGTAAAACATACTGTGTTGTACTTCAGACTATTTGGATTTAGTGTTTGTGAAAGGCGTGGAGCTGTGTGTGACCCAGACATGACCTCCCCACAGGTTTGGACCCGCCCAGAGCCCAGTTCTCCTACGTGGTGTCGTCCTTGGTGTCCACTATCTCCACGCGGTCCAGGTACCAGGAGGAGTGCGACTTGCTGTTGTCATGGCGAATGCGTAGCTTCTTCAGTGGGCCCAGTTCTATGGCTGTGATGGTGAACATGTCCTCCTGTCAATCACCACAGAGACAATTCATTACCCAGTTCATCCAGTTAACCAGTCAGTCAATAAATCAGTTCAATAATATCCAAAGGCTATTGGAGATCAGGGGTCATATTCACTCAGGGGAAGGAGGCTCCCAAATTAATTGGACACCATTTACCATTTAGCCTTTTTGACCTTCTGGTTAAGGTGCTTGAAATCAACTTAAACCCTAACCCTATTCAGTATTATAATTCTAACCTTCGAACATACACTCCAACCCATGACGTCATATTTCCCGATTACATCATATTACACAGTGACATATTTCACGACAACATTATCTTTCATGACGACATCATCTTTCACGATGACATTATATTTCATGACAACCCCGCCCCTGCCCACCTGTGCTCGCTCAAACTTGTTGAGGTTGTTGGAGTGCCTCAGGGAGCGTTCGCCCGTGTCTCCGTTCTCCCCGTAGATATCGATGTACACGTTGGCGTCCGTCCCGGCTCCGAGCATGTCCCCGGTGAAGACGCTCACCTCGTACGAGTTCTCTGTGTCACACAGGGCGACACGGCAGGGGTCAGTGGCGCTCAGCCGCGCAGCTCACGGCGTTGACCCTTGAACGCCGGCCAGGAGGATCAGTGTCATGTCGTGCCCGGCCGGGCGTCACTGACTGAGGATCACAGATCATGCTGCTTGACTAAAGGATTAGATGCGACGGGACGGATGGTTTCTGACTCTCTGCCTCCCTTATCATCCTTGTGTCAAACTCCCCTTCCCCTAGGTTTCCCCAGGCTATCTCCCTCTCGTCTTCCCCCGATACCCCTATCCCCCCCCACCCCCCCCATCTCACCCTCCAGTTCCTCCGCGTCCTCCGGCAGGAGCTCCACCACCAGCTCCCCGTCCTCCTCCCCGCTGGCCAGCCACCGGGAGCAGGGGAAGGAGTAGGTCTGGACCACCTCCTGCAGCTCCTCCACCATCTCCCCCCCCTCCTCCTCCTCCTCGTCCTTCTTCTTTTTCTTCTTCTTCTTCTTGTCCTCCTTCTTCTTCTCCCGCGTCACCATGGCCAGCACCAGGTGTTTGACGTCCACCGTCTCCAGGAACCACCCCGAGCCGATGCCGCTGCCGTCGTGGCCGATGCGCACCTTGAAGATCTTCCCCACGTCCGTCGCCTCGATCTGCGGGGAGACAGTAGCAGACAAGGCCCTGGGGTTAGCTCACCCGCCTAGCCTGCCTGTCTTCTACGATGACAGGGACTTTGTGGTGAGCTGTTTCATTTGGATGACGATGCGATGAGCTCCTTAGTATTCGGTCAAACAAAACACTCCACTTGAACATTACTTCAATGGTGCTAGGTGTAGCTCAGTGGTTAGAGCATTTGACTGTGGAAGGTTAATGGATCAAATCCCTGATACATTGAAAACATTCATCCATACCTTGAATATCTCTGTGGTTTTTTTCTCAAAGTTGTTGGACCTGCTCTTGAGTTTGAGGACCTCAGTCTTGCCCTTGTCTCCGTAGATCTGGATGAAGACCCGGGCGTTGGTGCCGGCGAAGCCCACATTTCCTGTCACCACGGTGATCTCATAGTTCATCACTGACCAATGAGAAAGGACAGGAAGATGACCTCAGACACACCTACAGAACTTCCTGTCCGCAACACCTTTAAATGATGACTTATGATACTGTTTAAAAAACTTTTTAAGTGCGTAGAACAGTGTAGGAGAGAGTGTGCTACGTTGTTCGATGTCCAGGATCTCGCTGGGGTAGATCTCCACCTCCACCTTCCCATCCGCCTCCGTCTTGCACAGCCAGCGGTGGCTGGGGAACATGTACTGCTTCCCGTGGACCGGGACCTGGATCTGCACGCTGTCCAGGAACCAACCGGCTCGCATACCCTCGTTGGTGTGGCCAATCATCAGCCGGTTGATCTGGAGGAGGTGGAGACGGTAGATCAGTCCTTATTAAATCACGTCTTCATTTAGCTGACGCTTTTATCCAAACGTTACGGGTTTGTACCTCTGATCTCCTCATCTGAAGTGAAATGCTCTAACCTCTGAACTATACCATTATGTGCTTGGCATTAAAGATGATCTGGATGGATGGCAGTCAGAACGTTAGACTCCACGTCAAGAGGTCACAGGTTCGAATCCCTCGCCATACATTTACCTCGCTTTGGGTTTAAAAGTGTCAGCTAAACATACAAATTAATCATTCCAACACCAAGTCCCCACCTGTCCTATGTCGAAGGTCTCCACTGTGAAGATGTCCACGCGCCCCGTCTCAAAGTAGTTACTCAGGTTGTTGTCAGAGACCACCAGCATCATCTTGCTGGTGTCTCCCTTCTCCCCGTAGAGCTTCACAAACACCTTGGAGTCCGAGCTGCCTCCGCTAACGTTGCCTGTCTTCACCGCCACGCGGTAGCACACGTCTGGGGTTGATCGGTCGGAGATTAGCGACTCATTCCACGATTGAACGATTCATTGGTGTAGTAGAGTGACTCTGAACGTGACTCACTGTAAAGACGCTGTCCATCTGAAAACGGCACCAACTCCCGAACGATCTGTCCGTCATCCTCGTTCCGGTCCAGCCACCTGAAAACAAGAAGTGTGTTTCTAAAAAACTGAGTGTGTAAAAGAAGGTGTTCTGTAGAAAGGTGGTGTGTGCACGTGTGTCTGTGTGGAGGTTATGTGTGTGTGTGTAAGAGGTTGTGTGTTGGGAAGAGGTGTCGGTTCTGTCGGCGGCGGTGTGTGTGTAGGAGGAGTGTGTGTGTGGGGGGGGAGGGGGGGGTGGACTACCTGCCACAGGGGAACTCCACAGCCTGAGACTCGGCCTGGCCCTCCTCTCGCACCACCACCTTGTCCAGGTACCAGCCACAGCCCCCGCCGCGCCCGTCATGCCCGATTCGCACCCTGCGCACCTGGCCTATGGACACGGCCTCGATCATGAACTCATCCATCTGACCCGGGAGAGCCGGGTGGAGAAAGGGAAAGAGAGAGAGAGAGAGAGAGAGAGAGATGAGAGACGAGGGAGAAAGCAAAAAGAGAGAGAGGAGGAGAGTAAGAGACAGAGGGGAAAGAAGCAGAAAGAGGGAAAGATCGTCGACATCGTCGATTGTCCCTTTTCACGTTTTCTTTTAAGACCGTCATCCCCATTGGGTCACCGTCTATCTACGAGTGTCCCGTCGGGCCCGACGCGCTCCCCCTGCACTCACGCTGCCTTTCTCAAACTTGTTGACGTTGTTTTTACAGTTGACCAGCGCGCGGTCTCCCGTGTCCCCGAGGTCGCCGAACATGCTCAGGAAGACGGTGGCGTCCGTCCCGCTGCCGCCCACGTTCCCCGTGCACACGGTCACGCGGTACTTGACCACTGAAGACGACATCACATGACAAGAACACGTCGGGTCGGGCGTGAACATGCGTGTACAGTGTGTGTGTGTGTCGTGTAGGTGTAAGCGGGTGAGGGAGAGGGGAGCGGGTGGACGTACGGGGCAGGGGTTCAGGGATGGTCTCTCCCATGGAGGGGAGCTCTCTCACGACCTCGTTGTCGTCCTCGTTCACATCCAGCCAGCGCTCACAGGAGAATTTATACTTTTCCTTGGTTAGAGTCTTCATCAGAGAGGCCTGAGAGATATCGAGAGTCAGATTGAGGTTCAAAGTGAGTACGGCAGAGAGTCAGGGTAAGAAATGGAGTCGGATAGAGAGCGTCAGATTGATGGCGAGACTCAGATCGACAATCAGAGGAGAGTGAGAGTAGAACGGAGATTTCAGATAGAGATTCAAAATGAGAATCAAACAGAGATTCAGATTCACACGGAGGCAGGGCTCATTGCTCTGTTTCCTCACCTTGCTCAAATGCCATCCTTGAAAAGGGTTCCTTTTCTCATGCCAGATACGAAACTTTGTCACTTTCCCCAGGTCAGGAAGTTCCACCTGTACAACAAGACAGGGCCCATCCATCCACATGTCCATCCATCCATCATCCATCATCCCTCCCTCCCCTCTGCGCCCGTCTCACCATGAACCTGTCCACCTGGCCCTGTTCAAAGTTGTCCGTCTTGTTGTCTAGCCTCATCTCGTCTGACTTGCCCTTGTCCCCGTAGATCTGGAAGGAGACGTCTGCGTCCGTGCCGGCCCCGGCCATGTCGGAGGTCCAGATCCACAGAGACCAGGGGTGCTCTGAGGACCAGCAGCACAGCCACGCTCACTGCTGTGCTCAACACAGTCTGGCTCAGAACACACTTCATGTGTAAAAATCGACCAAAACTTTATTCATGTAAACATTTATCTGATTCAATTAAACCCTTCAAACTTTTATGACATGAGATACTGAAAGGACTTTGGTGACAAGGGTCATAACTTGTGAGATATTTAAAATCTGCATGCTACTATGATAGGGCCGATTCTGGTGTCAGTGTCACAGGGGGAGATGAGAATGTGCCCAGTCTCACTCTTTGCCTCTTCTGCCTGAGAGAGACCATCTCGTAGAGCTCTCTCTCGATGAGGCCATCTCCCTCGTCCTCGTCCAGCCACTTGCAGCAGGGGAACGTCTGCTCGATACCTGTGAAGGGACAGAACACCACCACCTGCGCACCACACACACACACACAACACACACATACAACCACACACACACACACCACACAGCACGACCTGTGTGGGTCATCTCAGTGTCATCAGCTGTGTGTGAGTGCATGGTTGTGTCTGTGTGTGCCTTGTTTTTCTGTCTGTGTGTTCTTACAGTGTGTCTGTGTATGTACAATATGTGTGTGTGTATGTACAACACGTTCGTGTGCCTGTGTGTGTGTGTGTGTACCTTTTCACAGTACCATCCGGCGCTGACCCCTCCGTTGTCGTGGCCGACGGTGACCCTGCTGAGTGGGCTGAGGAGCGCGGCGATCTCCACGGTGAAGATGTCGGTCAGGCCGCGCTCAAACTTGCCCCCCTCCAGAAACACCTGCAGGGGAAACCCCACACTCATCACACACCGTCCAATCACACCACTGAAACTCTTGCACACCGTCCAATCACACCACTGAAACTCATCATACATCGTCCAATCACACCACTAAAACTCATCGCACACCGTCCAGTCACACCACTGAAATGAGGACTAAATTATGTTTTGACGTCAGTAGATGATGACTGTTTCATGTTGAGAGAATTTGCTTAAACACTGTGTGATGATGATGATGATGTCATGAATACTGATGAGGCCTTCATGTTCCCTTCCAGTGAAGCAGTCCAGTGTTCCCTCTGTCTGTCTGATCTGCTCCGTAAACCGTGACAAGCCTTTACGTAACAGTTTCCTTGACTATGCACTGTGTAACTGTTACCACGGGGACAGTCAGGGTGGTGGTGACCCCGCCACTGCAGTGACCCTCTGTGTAACCCGTTGCCGTGGTAACACGTCGTTTTTTTGGCGCCCCTCCTACCTTGCCGCTGTTCTTCAGCCCCTTGGAGCCGTGCATGACGATGTTGATCTTGGAGTTGGTGCCAGCTCCCCGGATGGTCCCAGTCACGACCTGGACCGTGTACACGATGCCTGCGGGGTACAGTTACACGTCGGCCAATCAGACGCCTTGCCAGCGGCTGTCTCCGTGTCCCCTTGCATCACTCACAGTCAGCCAAATCCCCACGAGGGTGGTGTTCCAATCAATGTTGTGACATGTAAAACATGATTCCGAGCCAGCCAAGGCTTTCCTTGAACAGTGATCATTGCTCATCTCGTGTGGCCGTGTAATAGGAAGAGGACAGTCTCAGTGGCTGCTCTACCATGCAGAGAAGCTATTCTATGACGTTCTCCCTGACTGTCACGCCGCTAGTTTGTTCACTGTAAATAAATGAACGTATCGCATTTATGAACACACCTCACTTGTAAATCATGGGATGCTCATGTCCACACTGTTTTTTTCCGACCTATTCCCATTCCCATTCCCTTTCAACTTCCTGTTTCCTGTCCACTTCCTGCTTCCTGTCTGACCTGTGGGTTGGCTTCCTCCCACCAGGATGTCCCTCTGGATCTTCCCGTCATCCTCGTCGATGGCAAACCAGCGGCCGACAGGAAACTCATACACCATCTTGTTCCCTAAGTCATCCAGCATCACCTGCAGGAAGGGGGACGCCCGGGGTACAACCCAAAACAAACGCTGTTAGTATATCTAACACTCCATGTCATGAAGTGACTTAGTTTAGACTTCTAGTAAACTGTAGACAGAATATACCTGGACTTTTACTCATTTCAAATAACAACTTTTTTTCAACTTCGACTTGAAACATGAACTTGGAGGAAGTGAAGGCCTAACCCCAGATGGCAGATCCGGTGATTCTACACGCTCTGCACGCTAAGCCTGCAGGTCTGAACTCTGCATGAGCAGGACCAGCATCGGTTCACACATGAACGAGATCCATGCGTGTTATCGTTGCTACTGGATCCATGTGATCATGCTATCTGGGTGATCTTTGGTGTCAGTGTGTGTGAAGGCACCGACTCCTCTGTGCATCTTCTGGAGACCCACTCTGGTAATGAGACACGGTGTCTCTTTACAGTCCGGCTAGGATGACTCATGAGCGTGTGTGTGTGTACCTGTGTGGGTGTGTATGTGCGTGCGTCTCTGTGTCTGCTTGTGTGTAGGCTACTGTACCTGAGTGTGTGTGTGTGTGTGTGGTGTGTGTGTTTGTGTGTGACCCTAATCTCATACTGTGTGTGGAGGGTGAAGGGCCAGTGTTCTCGGATAAGGGGGCAGAGAAGGAGGAGGAATATCACATGTCTTAAATACTTCTACCCAGAATGCTTGGACACACATTGTAGTACACTGAGATGGGCAGGTGTGGAGCTGGTGACAAGCATCTTTGTTCTTCTCATGTCGAAAAAGTAGTTCTAAGTGACCTTCACATTTCTTAATTATTTCTGTGTGCATCAGAGTGTGTGTGTGTGTGGGACTGTGTGAGAGTGTTTCTGAGTCACCTTGTCTAAAAACCAGCCGGCCGACGACCCTTTGTTGTTGTGTCCGATGGTGACCTTCCGGATCTTTCCCATGTTGGGAGCTTCCATGGTGAACTTGTCCTCAGTTCCTTTCTCAAAGTTGTTCTTGTCGTTGTCCAAACATCTTTCCCCTGCCACCCACGTAAAATAGTTTGATGTTTAATTCCATAACACAAAAATCCTAGCATGGGATCAGTATAGCTCAGTGGTTGAGCTGATCAAGAGGTCCTAGGTTCAAATCCCCCCCTCAAAGTGAATTCCTTATTTTATTTATGCCAATGCAGTCTGGAGAAATCGAAACCTAACTAATCTTTTACAACCATTTTCTTTTTTTACTATTACTAATCTACTTCTCGTTGTACTCACCGGTGTCCCCAAATTCTCCAAAGATGTTGATGAAAACGTCAGCATCTGTTCCACTGCCTTTAATGTCCGCAGTAAACACGCTCAGAATGTATTTATTATCTGAGACAACAGAACAGAAGATACAGCTGAAACATTTACATTTAGTCATTTAGCAGACGCTCTTATCCAGAGCAACCTACAGTAAGTACAGGGACATTCCCCCGAGGCAAGTAGGGTGAAGTGCCTCCCCAAGGACACAACGTTATTATGCATGGCCAGGGAATCGAACCGACAGCCAACGGATTAATAGCCCGATTCCCTAACCGCTCAGCCATCTGACTCCCTGAAACAGCATGTGGCATGCAGGAAAACAGATGGGTTGGACTTGACTAACCCTAAAGCTGGATGTTTGGAGGGGGAAAACGTGGAGACGTACATTTGGGCATGTCCATGGGGTCCATGCTCCCCAAGATGTCTCTCACAAACAGGTGGTCTCCCTCCATCTTGCTCAGCCAGTTGTTGCAGGCAAAGTAAAACCTGAGGTGGGGCCTGGTCATGTCTGTGACCACCACCCTGTCCAAGAACCAGCTGGCATTCAGACCCGTGTTGTCATGTTCTATCCTGGAGGGGAGGGAGGAGAGGAGAGGGGAGGAAAGGGGAGCAGGGGAGGATGGAAGAGATGACGGGAAGAGAGAAGAGAGGAGAGGAGTTACAGTATATGTTTACTCTACTGTACTCTGAGTTGTTTGTGAACCGAGCACAGAAGAGATACCTGATTTTCTTCAGTGGACCCACGTTGTGAGTTTTGATTCTGAACACATCTGTCTTGTTCTTCTCAAATGCTGTACGGCTTCTACAACAGCCGTAGCAGGCAGAAGAGAAGAGATTTACTCCGTTTAGGGGGAACATCGCAAGATTCAGGTCTCAAAACACTTCTTAGTTATGGCAAATCATTCAACTTTCATTAACAGGGACCAAGCAAGCACAGGACCAGATCCACAGACAAGAGAAGTTATGAGGGTTAGGTTAGGTCTATGGAGAGAAATTCTCATCTCAACGGTGGAGCACATAGGAAGTCACAACATGCCGCCTCTTCACCCTCTAATCACATTAAATGATAAAAAAACATGACCTACCTCTTCTCTGTGCTGTTCCACAAGAGAAAAAATAAGAAAGCAGAGATGACGTGTTAAAGTCCAAGTCGGCAATAAACCCTCGCAAACAAAATGACATCAGCAGGTTTAAGCGTTCATGTCTGACATGTGGGCGTCTTCACGAACGTGGATGGATGGACGAGACTTAAGGATCTCATTTACATTGAGTCATTTAGCAGACGCTCTTATCCAGAGCGACTTACAGTAAGTACAGGGACATTCCCCCGAGGCAAGTAGGGTGACATGCCTTGCCCAAGATCAGGAAGTGCATTTTGCACGGCCAGGAATCGAACCAGCAACCTTCTGATTACGAGCCCGATTCCCTAACCGCTCAGCCACCTGACTCCCGTTTACAGGACAGTCCACGAGGGAGACTCACTTGCTGGCCAGGTGCACCTTTGGAGTGATGCCGTATTCCCCAAACAGAGTGACGAACACGTTGGCGTCAGTGCCAGCACCTCTCTCGTCCCCTGTGATGGTCACCACCTCGTAAACTGGGGGAATGGAGGAGATGGAGAAAGACAGCAGGAGAGAGACAACGAGGGCGAGAGGGGAAAATAATGAGTGCCTTCTCTTACGGCAGAGGCATAACAGTGTGGATGTAGTGTGTTACTGTGTGTGTGGTCGTGTCCATGCGTGTGGTCTGCATGTCCAGCTGTGTGTGCTTCTCTTAGGGTTAGGGATATTTTGCGGCCAGTTATTCCATTAACAAAGATCCTCTAATCAGGCTAGTGAAGCAACCACACCCAAAAAGGACCTCGACCACAGGTTGCCAGGTGGTCAGCATGTGGAAAACCAAGTTGTGAATGTTGCTGACAGGTGTCACGTAACAGTTAGACTGAGATGAGATCCTGCGTGTGGATACCTCCGGGCTAGGGTTACCGTGACAATTACCTCAAACAATGCAACCATTTCAGCAGGAGCCAGCCAGCTGTGTGAAGCTGCCTCTCCACTCAAATGCACTCAGCCAGAATGAGTTTAAAGAGCATTGAGGCTTAGAAGCACCGAAAGGTTAAGCACTTAAATCTTTTCTATGTGGATAAAGTTTCATTGCTGGTTTATCGGGGTGTTCAGACCATCCTCAACTTGTCCCATAAGATACATTTCTGCTAATAAGTCATTGTGAGAATGATAGGAGCCATTTTTTTCATTTAATTTGGTTGTTGTCTTTTTGGCTGTACTGAGGGAAATATTTTTTTAATTAAGTTAATAAATAGATCAAAGATCAAAGAAAGGTACCTTTTTTCTTGTGGTACTCATCCTCGTAGTTCTCCCCGGCTTCTGGCTCGTAGTTCCTGAGTTCGCTCTCGTAAATCTCCACGTAGTTTTCCACCTTCTTCTTCTTGCCTTTTCCCTTCTTGGCGTCTTCCTCACTGTCGCCCCTCACCGAGCTCTTCTTCTTCTTCTCTTTCTTCTTCTTCTTCTTCTCATCCTCCTCTTCGTCTCCAGGCGGCGAATCCCCCTCTTTCTCCTTCTTGGACTTTTTATCGTCATCTTTGGACTTCTTGTCCTTGGAGCCCATGTCTGGGTCCCGTGTGTCCTCGACGGAGGGCCTCTTCTTCTTCTTGGTTTCCTTTCGGGTGCTCTTTACGATGTCAGGGAGACTCTCAGCCCTCTTCCTGCTCCTGGAGCCGGCACGGTCGCCATCTTCATCGTCTGTACTCCGAGATTCGTCGCTTGTCGACCCATCCTTGGGCTTCTTCTTCTTCTTCTTGACCTTCTTGCTGTTCTCTCCCTTCCTCACGTCAGGCTCGGATGAGTCGCGGCTGTGCTCCTCGGCTGGAACCCTGGATGTCGTCCTCCTCCTCGTCCCCTTGCTCTCTGCCTCCTGATCTTCTGGGACCTCGTCATCTGGCTCTTTGATTCCCTTACTTGTTTTTTTCTCTTTCTGGGGCATCTTTAATTTATTTACTTACCTTGTAACTGTAACCGATTGGCCTGAGTTCCGGGAACAGGAAACTTGATTAAAGTGACCTGAGGTGCCTCCACAGTGACCCCTCGGGTCAGGTCCAAGGCAGACGGCCGCTGAGGCTACTGGGTAACAGGTCTGAGAGTGACGGCAGGCTGGCTCAGAGGTGTCAGGGTTGCCCTACTCTACTGTAGCTCCTGGTCTGAAACAGCTATAGCTACACTCACCGTGACCTCATTAAATATTACTACCACGTCTTGCTGTCACACGGCCAGGGCAGGACCAGCTGAAATGGAAGCTAGCCAGAAAGTTCTAGACCTACACTACAGGGAAATGGCTTGTAGGGTGTTAGGTGCCTTTAAACATAATAAATGGGTTTAGTCAAATAACACTGACAGGCCTCTAGGAAAGATCTTTATACATGCATTTATATATTATTTGAAAGGGTAGAACACAGGACTATATATCATTTTGAATAATCAGAAGTGTTCACAAAGACAGATAGCGTTATATTCTGAAATACAAATATTTTACATGTCTTCACTTGTCTGTGTTTATACAATACCTTTGAAAACCAAAATATGCATAACATGCTTTTTTGACATATCACACGTATTTATTTTAATATCTGGAACTAAGGTTTCAGCGCGCCCTTGTTTGTATATGACACATGATGGTGTAACACCCGAATAACTACGGAGGGGATTTACCGTCACACCGTGACCGGTATCCGGTCTCTATCGTGTCAGCTTTGCTGCTAAGATGGTAAGAGCGGGTAGCTGTGTACCTCAAACAATCCTAATTCATCAGTTTTGCCAATCACTGTCTGCCACCCACCACTTTACTGTGGTGAACGTTTAGGGTTCGTTCTATCACAAACTCCAAGCATTTTTGGTCGATGATTTGTGTATCAAGGAACATTTGGTTGAATCTCCGGAAACTTAAAGTCACTGTAGCGATCCATGTATCTGACAGTGAACTGCAGACTTCATTCAAACACCTGTTTGTGAGCTTGTGTCGAGACCTATACACGTAGTATATAGGGACCTTGTTGCATTTCCCCTCTAAATCGTTTTTAAATTATAGTAGCCTACTCTTTTCAGTAGCCTAGTGGATGGCAACCGACTCATTTAACGCCAGCTATTTGGCATCATGGGCAGTAATAGAGACGCACGTTTTCTACGTCCAGGTCACAATATTTAAGAACTACATGACATGTCTTTAAACTACGTCTCTCCCACAGACGAAGGGAACCTCATCTTTCGGAAAACGTCGCAACAAGACGCACGCCTTGTGTCGTCGATGCGGCTCCAAGGCTTACCATCTGCAGAAGTCTGAGTGTGGAAAATGCGGTTACCCCGCCAAGCGCAAGAGGAGTTGTAAGTCTAAAGTTAGCCAGTAACAAACTTCAAACTGCTTTCGTATCAGCCTTAGAGACATGCGTTATCATGTCTGAACTCATGGTTAAAACAAATACCTGGTTCACTTCATTTTCAAGTTTGGAGCCTACAATCGACATTTTACAGTTTCTTGAACACATCTCAGGGCAGTTTGCTGTTCTCTCCAATCCCCTTCTCTCTTTCTCCACCCCCCTGATTCTAACACGTCCACCCCCCTCTCCGACAGATAACTGGAGTGCCAAGGCCAAGAGACGCAACACTACCGGTACTGGGCGTCTCAGACACCTGAGGGTGGTGTACCGCAGGTTCAGGTGAGTTTGTGTGTGGTCGTCTGAAAGAAAAAAAGGATTGTATGCACCGAACACTTGCTCTTTGTCCTGTTTTTGCTTTGCGTTGTTACACCTTGTACACCTGTAGCCTTTCCTAACTCCTGGAGTGTGAGGGTTAGTCAGGTTTGTGTTAAACCAGCTGACAAACTGGGCCTGACTTAGCCCCTTCTCTTGTTTATATGTGAGTGTGCTGGGTGGTAGTGGTTGATGTTGTGAGTGTGCTGGGTGGTAGTGGGTAATGTTGTGATTGTGTTGGGTGATTAATGTGAGTGTGCTGGGTGGTTAATGTTGTATATGTGCTGGGTGGTAGTGGTTGATGTTGTGAATGTGCTGGGTGGTTAATGTTGTATATGTGCTGGGTGGTAGTGGTTGATGTTGTGATTTGACTAGTTAGCGCAGCTCACTCTGTTTGACCTGTATTGCTGCAGCTCAGAGCTTTTTAACTGTTCCTGGTGAGCTATCTGTTAATAATAATACAAATAATCCAATCATTTCTGACGCATGCTTTGTTGTGTTTCTTGTCTCCCGTGGTTTTCAGGAATGGATTCCGCGAGGGAACCGCTCCCAAGCCCAAGAGGGCCGCCGCCGTGGCTGCATCCAGCTCCTCTTAGGTCCCCCTCTCCCCATCCCCTGTCTGAAATAAAGAGACTGTCAACATCTCAGCCTCCTGGCCTTTTCCTTCTGACAACACTTCATGACTCTAGAGCAGCCTTTCTTAATCCTGGTCCACAGGGCCCACTGGTCTGTATGTTTGAGACGTGTACCTGCTCCAACACACCTGATTCAAATGAATGGTCGTTATTGGTTGATGACCACTGATATACAGTACTGCACAGCACTGCTTTTCTACATCTATTATTCTGGTCTTCTCATGGCCTGTAGAGGGAGACATTTCATTACACCCTGGTTATTTACCATTTGATTACAGGGAAAGACGAGATGGGGCCCAAATAATGATGTCCCCACTTCTGTGAGTAGTCAGACATAGTCAGCGAGAAGTTGGATTGACAGCAGAAGCGCACACAGGCTAGTTATCATCCTTAAAGAGTTGCTTCCTGTGCATGAGCTGGCAGTCTCCAGCTTCCTCACATCTGAGAACATGAGGGATGGGAGAGGAAGTGTTTATCTACAAACACCAGACGGTTCAGGCTTGTCATCTTGGATTCAAAGGCCCCTGTTCTCTGTGTGGTAGTGATGTTCTGGACTAACCCAGTACCATGAAAGGGTCTTTAAAAACGCTTTGAAACGTATTTTGGGTTGTTGGCTGGTTGCAGTTGACATGCTCCAAGATTGTCATAAACAGTTTTAGAGTAAGGAATGTGATTGTTTTTGTGTATGTACATTCTCAACTAGGAAGTATTTGAAACATTCCATATGTCCGCAGATTAAACATAACATATAAAGACAAACTCACAATAAGACAGTTGTAATGAACCAAAGCCTCTTCACAGCTGTTGTAGCTTAGAACTGTCCTTAGATGGTGTTGCTGGATGGCTTGTTCACAAACACCCCAAACCAGATGACCAAAAGGCCTGTTCCTTTAAGGCTCTACAACATAAGGTTTTGGCTCGCTTACATTCCATTCAAAAGATCAATGAGGGCAAAAGAAACATGTTGTTGCAAGTCCATATGGCCAGCTTTCAGGTCGATGCTGGTGACAAACATTGTGTGTGAGGAGTGAGATGCGTTGCAGTGAAATGCTTTCCAGGCATCACAAACAACTTATTTTCTATTAGAATCCTTTTATGAGTTAGACTGGGTTTTATGAAAACAAAGCTTGTCCTGGTCTTGACAGTGAAGACGCAGTACAATACTGCAAATAAACATGATGGTGACTCCCACAGCCAGAAAGCAGGATGTAGAAGTAGGAAGTGCTGAGGCGATTGGCTGACCAAGCAGGAAGTGTGTGGAACAGAGCTGTGGTCAGTCGAGCTCTTAAGGACAAGGCCAAGAGTTGGGGACAAGGACCTTGAGAAGGCCTGGTATTGTGGCAGTTGAAGAGCAAATGTTGGAGAACAATTAGTTATGTAACAGAGTTTCTGGTTGGACAGTTTTGGACCAGTCTCTGAAAGTTTTTTATTATCTTAAAGAGAGTGATCTTCTGTCAAAACACAAGCTAAATAATACAAATGTTCTGCCAAAACTTGAATAATGCATTTGTTGGATAAGCAAGATACAGTTAGGGTGGTTAATTGAGATTAATTGGTACACTTATTATATTTCCTTTAAAGGAGTAGTGGGTTTCCTGTTCTGCTGTTACCGATGCTGAAGAGGAAGAGTTTCTTTTAACTTGATACAGTGTTCAAAGTTGGCACTTCAACATCCATGAAACTCAAAAGGTAGCCATTTTCACAGTCTCTGCGTAAGTGAAAGGTTAAATACACATTCCAGTATCAATTTCAAACAGGTAGGCAATTCAGAAGGGCTGGTCTTTCGCTCTAGTCCACGCTGATCTTCAGTCACTAATGGAGCAGGATGTGGTACAGGAAGTGACTACCTCAGTGACCTCGTGCTGATGCTCAACGTTTTTGTGATGTGTTTTCATAGCTGGGGGGGCCTAGTAGCTCCAAAGACCTCAGTCTTGGTCATCTGCCCCGAGCACGCCGTGAGGACTCACACAGATCAGAGTTCATCTCTGAGGACACTCTGTTGGGATGTTCCGACACAAACATCTGACCGTACGGCTTCAAAGGTCAGACATGTTAACTGATTTACTGTGCGGAAGGAAGTTTGCCTCTTATCTCTAAAGGGAGGACAGGCGGGGCGGGGGGGGACGGGGACACACACACACACACAATCCATCATGTTCTAGAACAATCTGAAAACGGGTTGTACTGGACTAGGATGCTGTGAGTGAGATGTCCGGCTTTGACACAATGGTGTCGTTCAGCCCTCAGAAATTTATTAGGAGCCGTAAAAAGAAACCAGGACTCGAACACGTCTTTTTTGAGAGTTTAACGGCAAGGCCGATGAGTGAATGAGATGTGGATTATAGCTGTTAAGTCTGCAACACTGTCCCAGAATGATTAAAGGAAGGTTGGTCATCAAACAAAGCAAGGTGTGTTAAAAGTTCCATGTAAAAAAGTGGCGTGTTAAGAAGCCATTGCTCATGCCCATCCCTATACTGTTTCTGTCTTAGTGAAGCCTCGGAAAACCAGGGCCTTCAGACAGGAGATCACTAATCCTCGAGAGCGAATCAGGGACGGGACTCGGAAGATCCTCCTCTTTCCCAGAAACTCTCTCTGGCTCCAGTTTGATGGACTTCAGGTCTGCATCCCCTCCGGTCCTGACGTGTGTGGATGACTCCCGCTCCCCACAAGCACACTTAGGAGGCGATATTGGATATCCAGCGTAAGCGGCCCTGCTGCTTACCTCTGCCCAACCCCTGTTAAAGCACTTACCCCACACTGACATACGCCACTAACAATTAGGACCGCTGGCAGGCGCCGTGGAAACTCGTCTCCTTGGATGCAGCAGAAAAACTAAGGACGACAACAACTCCCAGCTAGCGTCGGCGGGGGATCTTGTCAATGACAGTACTTTATGTACTTCAGGGATATAAAGTACTGAGAATGCTGTTATTCGCCAAGCCCACTCATCCCTGTACCATCCCCCAACCATGCTGCTTCTTTAGTGGGCACAAGGGGGATCCTCATCGCGTAAACAAGTCTGCTGTGTCCGATGTCGATGTTGAGTCCAGATTTCATGTGACGCCATGGATTTTCCCCCCAGAGCGTTCTCCATTTCCATAACCACACACCGAGTCGACAAACTCACCCAAGGATGAACGAGTGGATGTTGCCGTTCTCACAAACATGTGATATGAATAACCCCCCCCCACACTTAAAGTCGTAGCACGCCTTACCTTTACCCTCCTGTTATCCTCAAATGTACTAACATCTTTAGTCCTCGGGGGTCAATTTCAACCCCAAGCTATTTTAAGGTCACATGAACTGCCATGCAAAGTGTTGCCCAAAACATATATGACGTGTATAAATGTGTATGTCAGCAGCTTGCTTATCAGTGTCGTGATGTTCGTCGTAGGAGTTTGTGTTGGCTCTATTGTCGGCTGGACCAGTGGGAGGGATCCAGGAGTCTTTGTTGTTGCTTTCCTGCCTGCCAAGGTCATGTGACCCGTCCACTAGACCTTGTTTCTGTCTCGGCCGCTCCAGAACACTTCAGAATGTTCCCACGACTTCCATAGGCCAAAAGACCCTCTGACCTCAATCCCTCACTCAACTCACCTGATTGGACGAAAGCCATTTTTTTGTTAAAAACCATCATCATACCCAAAACAAATAAGACATATTTTGCTGGGCGAGCTCAATGACATATCCCTATGATGTTGTACAGTACACACAGGACTCGTTGTACTCTCCAGAGGCATGCTCACCCAAATAACAAAAACACGCAGCTGTAGAATGTACAAAGCCGTTTACTGTCAATCAAATGTGGCAGAGGATGTTAGGCCCTTGTGGAATTCCGCTTTGGTCTCGTGGCCCATGTTTAGGTTCACATGCCGTTAGATTCCCATCTAACAGGCACTTTTCCAGCAGTGAGGTTAATTCTGTGCTTATATGGTCTGTTTGCAGGTAAGGTCTGGGTTACTGAATTGTGAGGTGCTGGTCGCTCGCATAACAAATCACGACATGCCGCAACGGCAATTATTTGCAGGATCTAAATTGTTCCAGACCATTATTAGCGAGGGCCCGATTTGATGAGTTACTCGTAAGGTAACCTGAGCTTTGAGCTGAGCTGGATCCCAGCCTCTCTGGATAAGCTCAGAGGAAACGTACTGATGTGTTCTGCAATAGATCATCAATCATAAAGAAGTTGTGCGTGTGTAGTGTGTGCGTGTGGTGTGTGTGTGTGTGTGTATGTGAGGCTCCCCTGCAGCTAACTTACTAAACCTATAAAGAAAATTATGAAGACAGTTCTTTAGGGTTTATGTAAAAGTCCTCTCCAAACCCACGGAGCGAGGACCCGAGCTGGATGGACCCAAGTTGGCTGGCGCCCAACAGCAGCTGGGAAGCTCCTCGTTTCCAGTAGGTCTGTCGCATCTCTTCTAACAGGTCTCAACACCACCTCGCTTTCAACCCGAATATGAGACCTGACATAGGCGAAAGTCCCGGGGGGACAGGGGGGACATGAACCCCCTCACACAACCCCCCCCATCCTGGGGAAAATATGATTTGTTCCCCCCAATAAATCACTGTAAACATAAGGAAATGTAAATACTATTAATAATATATTTTTTAACACATTACAATGTAGGCTACGTGTTACAGCAGGAATTGCTCATGAGAAAATGTCATATAATTGTCCCCCCCCCAAATTGATAGCAGATTTTTGCCGCTGGTTGATAATAGAATGAGCTGCAGCACAGTTCTTAAATAACGGTGCAGTTTACAAGGTAGGAAGGCATGCTGCTTTGAAGTAAGAAGACAGGATATGCCCTTTCCGTTACAACCTTACAGTTTGGCATGAGCTTCTCAGTAAACAGGTACAGGCCATTTCGGGATTTTCATAGCGTGATAGAGAGTCTGTAATGTAAATAACTCCCTAACTTGCTTCCCTTTTTTTATTTGACTGACCTACATATAGCTTCATTTATGTAGCTTTAAGATTCATTTATAGATGTCTTCTCTGTTTTGTGATGAACAGACATGCGTGCCCACTAAGACCGGACACAGTCAACACAACCACACACACACAGGTCTCTCTCGTTACCATACTGTAGACTGCTCGGCATTATTCGGTGAACACAACAAACCATGACCGTGTTTGGACTCTTTCTGGCGGTTAACAAATGACGCAAGTCAAGGTGTTTAACGACAGTAATGCCTGCATAATATCATTCTTGTCCAGAACAAGCACGACGGGGCTGTAAAGGTCCAGTCTAATTTGTTGATACTTAGCCTGCTGATGTCTCTGGTGTCCCTCAAGCTTCCCGAACAGTCTCCTGACTCCTTATTTTGTAATCCGCTAAATCGGAAACAAGACCGAACATTTCCATATTTCGTTCAAATATCTGATTATCACGTTCCGTGGGTCATCTTGAATGACTAGAACTTTCCTATTTGCTTAGGCTGGTATTACATAAAAATGAGGATCAAAGTTTTTAATTAACAGCTGATTTCATGGGAACTAGCTGTGTGTCGTGTTGTTTTTAAAACTCTCGAGTTTGGCCTGTATTCTGGGGGTCTGTGTATGTTTGTGTGGGGCTTAACAGAGTCATAAGGTTGTCTAATTCCTAGCCTGAAGGCTCCTCGACCGCCTGTCTCCCTCCAAACCCTGGGTGAGTTGCAACGATGTAAACCAGAACCCACACGCTCTCCCCTCACCTGCTATCAAGAAGTTTGATCTTCGCAAACTGACAACGTGCCACAGGACGTCGTACCACGCGTGCCTGTCACGGATAGTCCTGCGCTGCTATCGTCTGCTGTGTGTGCGTGGCCTCGGATCAAAAGCATCCCCGGATCTAAGGGACCTGTGACGTGTGCTGAGGTGCGGGTGACGGGGATGGGGAGAGGAGGCCTCCTGCTGTGTGTCAGTCTTCAGCCAACAGCACGCTGGGGACAGGAGAAGGAGGAAGGGAGGGGAGAGGAGGGAGGGCAGAGGAGCGGGGAGGAGAGGGGACGGGAGGAGAGGGGAGGAGAGGAGGGTGGGCAGAGGAGCGGGGAGGAGAGGGGACGGGAGGAGAGGAGAGTGGAGGAGGGAGGGCAGAGGAGCAGGGAGGAGAGGGGACGGGAGGAGAGGGGAGGAGGGAGGGCAGAGGAGCAGGGAGGAGAGGGGATGGGAGGAGAGGGGAGGGGAGGAGAGAGGGCAGAGGAGCGGGGAGGAGAGGGGACGGGGGAGGGAGGAGAGTGGGCGGAGGAGCGGGGAGGGAGGGGAGGAGAGGGGAGGGAGGGAGACGGGGTAGGAGCGGGGAGGGAGAGTGAGGAGTGGAGGAGAGGTGAAGTGAGGTGAGGAGAGGAGAAGAGAAGAGGAAAGGCTAGAAGAGGAGAGAATACAGATGACAGGGGGCAAGAGGGGAAAAAAGAGGAGCCAGAGACAGGAAACAGTATTCAGGAAAGAGAAGATGGAGACCAGAGGACTGAGAACAGGGCATCAGCCTGACGTGAGTTATTGGGATGCCAAACAGCCTTGTTTGTTTCCTTGGTTACTGAGGACAGGAAGAGGAGCTGTCTTATTGGTCTCTTGTTATGCTGGGGTGGAGAGGAAGTTATGCGCTCTGTAACAACAGGAACTTGAACCTTGACCTGCACCCTGGACCTTCACTTTTCACTTTACCTCCAAAATCTAAGCAAGAAAAAATTCTTCTTCTTTAAAAAAACGATTCGCAGTTGAGTCTTTTTTTGGCAACCCGCCTGGCTTCATGATTATTGGTGTAACGTGAAAAATGTCATATTGTGTGTATATAAATGAAATATGATATTGCT
This sequence comes from Mallotus villosus, assembly GCA_903064625.1. Lineage (NCBI taxonomy): Eukaryota > Metazoa > Chordata > Actinopteri > Osmeriformes > Salangidae > Mallotus > Mallotus villosus. Next base: position 381,031 of record CAEFZP010005097.1, read on the forward strand.
GAAATATGAAATATATTCTGATATTATCAGAAAATCTGCCTCTCTACCTATTTCCATGTGTGCCAAGCCTTCACAGAGAATGACGTGGAACTGACTACGAAATAGATGGCTGAACACCATACAGCAACACTGCAAACCAATTGCTTCTCACATCCAAATGAAATGATAATGAATCTCCCCCTCCCCTCATTACTCCAGAGGGTATTCTCACACTCTGTGTGTCCATATCCCTCTCTGCTGTGTGTTTGCACTAGCCACTGTGTTGCTTGTTTAAGCTCAATCACGTTGAAATGAAGCCAGAGATGATATTTATTATTTCATGAAGGAAACGTCTTCAGACAGTTTATTTCCTGGGAAGGCTGCCTTTGGCCCGTCAGCTTGGTGTGTGTGTGTGTGTTATGTGTGTGTGTGTGTGTGTGTGTGTGCAGTGTGTGCGTGTGTGTGTGTGTGTGCGTGCGTGCGTGTGTGTGTGTGTGCGTGCGCCTTTGTGTGGTCACATTCAGGGTTCTTTCGCTTTTGAACCTCGAACTTGAATTTCCGATTAGCGATGAACCGCAATGTGTCGGTGTCTGTCTGACGAGATAGGATGCTGTGCGCTATGGAACGCTTTGGCTCGGTCTTATCAAGGACATCTGTTTGACTTAATAAGGGGTCAGAAACCGACCCCTGACCTCCGTCAGGAACCTGGGATTCGGACACTGAATGTCCTGATTATATTCATGGTTTCCGCTTAGCTATTTTCCACCAGTGATAGTTACAGTATCACTGAACTGTATATTTTTCTAATGCTGTAGTTATTTCGATACCTTGGCCTTAAATGTTTAGAACAAGGTATCAAACACACAACAATCTTTCTCACTCTCTCGTCTCTCTCTCTCTCTCTCTCTCTCTCATACACACACACACACACACACACATTCATACACACACTGCTTTCTGAAGCTTTGAGTTGCTTGTCACGTTTCACTCACACAAGCTAGCAGTCCCAGCAGTGGTTTCATAACACTGGACCGTAGTCATGAAAACAAGATCTCCAAACATGGATGGAGCAGTACTGAGAATCAGCTATTTAATTCATTCTATGTGAATATTGCTTACATGAATGATCTATGATATGCATACAAGCACATTTAACTTCAAGCACATTAAACCTGCAATCATAAACAGGATATATTTACATGGATGCTAGAACACAATATCTTTGACAACAGGCCATGTGGATGCTGTACCATCACAAGGCAAGATCCAACAACACAAGCCTTCTCATGGAGAAGAATACAAATGTAACTTTCAAAAAGTCACACACACACACACACACGTGAATCTTAATGAAAACTCGAACGCTGTGAAAAAGTCCAACTAGTCCACTCTCACCTTCCAGGACCTTCCATCAGAGGAACCAGTGTGCCAATAGTGTCCCAATGTTCACACTCACTACCCTGACCTGAACACAGTATCCTGACGGGTCAGGTCGCCGGTTTCATGTTGACACAACGACACAACAATGACCGAGTGGCTCTGGCCTATCACAGTAGACCCCTGAGGAGGGTTGAGTCTGGCCCTGCGAGAGATTCAGTCGGGTTCCATGAGGGAAAACAGTCTGACAAGCAGTCTATGGAAGACCTCCGACCTTCAGCCTTCAAATGCATTTCTCCTGTCCGGGCTCAGTGCTCAGCGAGACCTGCAGAGTCTGCTCTTTCGGACGGGGCTGAGAGGAGTCCTCCGTGCGGAGGTCCGTGGCGGACGCGCGGTTCCCCTCTCCGCTGCCCTCCTCCGCGCTGCCCTGCTCGGACGAGTCGGAGCCTCGGGGGGCCTCCCCGGAGGAAGGGCGGGACCCGTAGCGGTCGTCCGGCAGACGACGGCTCCCCGCGTACGCCTCGCGGCCCTCGGGCAAGTAGAGCAGGGTCTGGGAGGTGCTGCTGGCCTCGCGCAGGTCCCGGGACACCATGGAGGGGGAGTCTCTGGAGATGACGGAGGACAGCTGGTGGGCGTCCATGCAGTCGAAGTTGCCCTGCAGCTGCTGCCTGCGGGCGCCGATCTTGCAGAACAGGCACTTGAGCTTCTCGACGACCTTGAGCAGCACGGCCTTCCGGAGGAGGATGTAGATCCAGGGGTCCAGGATGGGGTTGAAGGAGGCGAAGCGGATGGCCCTCAGGTCGGGGTTGATCTCCAGGCGGAGTTCCACGGGGGTCTTGTAGAGCTGGTTCAGGAACACCTGCACCTGCAGGAGACACATGCGCGGCGTGGTCAGCTGAGATGGATGGTACAGAGTTAAGAGTCAGTTGAGCTGAGCTTCCCTAGCCTTTGAGTGGAGAACACAATGAGCCTTCTTGGTCATGTATAAGTGGCATCATTTGGAGGACTATCAAATGCACTTTAATGAGGGAACATCATTAAGATTTTATTTTATGCGTTGCCTCCTTAAACTAGTACACATTGTCCCTCCAAAACATTTCACCGCATTTTTTCGTGTGTGCGCAATGGATACATCTGTGCGTAAAAGAAAACATTCAACATAAAAACTAAGAAGGGGAGAGGGGAGAAACGAACTTACTACGAGGGGAATGGAGCAGATGAGCACCACTATGGAGGTGCCGATGAGCAGGATGACCATCTGGATCTCTGCACCTGCCAAACGCCCGAAGCTGCTCCGTCTCGGGTCCGCGTTCCGCCCTTGATCGTTCCCGAACGACATCCTTCGAATGTAGCGTCGGTGCATCCGAATCAAAGCCCCGCACACCAGCACATTACAAATCACCGTGGCCAGGATGAGAAGGGAGCTGAACCCGGCGTACATGTAGGAGAAGGCGGCGTCGGAGGTCACGTTGCTCCGCCACTCTATGAAGCACCAGGTCTGGGGGTACTGCTTCTTCACCTGCCCCAGACCCATACTAGGCAGCGCGCAGAAGAACGCGTTGGATACGTAGATTCCTAGAAGCGTCAAGCCCGCTAGCCGTTGGTCCACATAGTCGTTGTAGAAATAAGCATGGTTTATGGCCAGGTATCTCTCCACGGACATGGCGCATATGATGCTGAGTCCCGCCAGAGAGAAGAAGAGCATTATGAATCCAAAATACTGACACAGGGGGTCCCCTCCGGGCCACGAGCCTTTGACATAAGTCGCAATGGTGACCGGGCTCGCGAGCAGTGTCCCCAAGAGGTCGGTCACCGCCAGTCCGCACACCAACGTGTAGAACGTGGTCTCTTTCTGCTCCTTTCGTGATTTGCACAAGACCACTATAGCAATAACATTGCCGACCACTCCGAAAATAAACATTATTGAAGGTATGGTCGGGACCATGGCCCTCGTTGTCACAGTGGTGTTGCTCATCTTACCACCCTGCAACTGAATCTAAAGCCCTAAGTACGCCAGTCACAAGATTCCACTATTTCCATTAAAAAACAAATGCCAAGTTAACGCACATATAAGCCATAGCCTACACGAACCATGTCTGAAGTGTGAAGTTTTCATAAGTGCAGTTATCCTCCGCTTGCCTCTTGAGCTCAAGGGTTTGCATGTAGTCAAGATGCCAGTCGATGGTAAGTATCCAGATGGTCAAATGACAGATCAGACCCGCGATCCGGTGACCGCGCTCCGGTGTTGTGCGCTCCAGTGACATGTGGTCCGTGTGTTTCTGTGAGCTCATTAACAGCACTGCGCGCTTGCCCTTCCAGCTCCCCTCTACGAAACTTTGCCAGCCCCGCCCCTTTTACTCAAACTTAACCCCCCGCACCCCCCCACCCCACCCTGACCCGCTAGCTCCTCTCCAGTCGCATAACCAGATGCTGTATATATCTGTAGTCTATAGGACACGTCAGAACACTGTTAGAACAATGGGCTCAGTAAGAATCAGAACAAAGGCTATTTGGTGTTCTAGCATCTTCCACCAGCAGTCCATTCACATATATAGAAACAATATCCCAATAAATGTATCTTCATGTGAAAGTTATTGGAATATCATCTGAAGCAGAGTTTGTTTTGTGTCTTCTGTGTATCACTCCTACAGCTTGATTACATCCACCCAATCGGGTTTCAGCATGTGTATCCGTCGTCACTGCCCTATCACAGAGTAAATAAATACACTGCCTACATGACGTCACCCGTGTCCCTGGACCTGGAGCGGGCGTGTGCCATGCTGTTATCGTACCTCCATGCCGCCCCGCTATACCCACCCACGCTCATACACCCCACCCACACACATACGCACTTCTCTCTCTCACACACACACATACGCACTTCTCTCTCACACACACACACATACAAATACATGCATGAACACACGCGCACATGAACACTTACAAATGTGCACAAAGGACCCAAGTCTCTGATTACGGTCAAAAAGGCCTTTGAAGCCAAATGTCTGTTGCCATATTCTGCCTGTTTTTCATCTGTGTCGAGTAGAGCAGGCCTGTACAACAGTGGCCAAAAGTATTGGGAGCGACATACATTTTGTGTTTGCAAAGCTTACTGGGCCTTGTCATATCATCAGCACAGGGGAAAGTGTGAACTAGTTCTAGCCAGGTGACTATTTGCATATTTGAAAATATTCGCCCCCAAAAAGCTTTAAAAAATATGAAATGTGCATTCCAGTATTCTATAGAAACATGTGGAAACCATTTTCCTCAAATACTGAACCAACAAACTTTGCAAAACACAACATTTGTCATTGCCAAAACATATGTCCACGACTGTACATCCGCCCTGGTCAGTGGTCAGGGACTGGGCCACATAGCTGCCTGCCTTCTCCCCCCCCACCCCCATCCCCTGGCTGGATGCCAGAGGCCCAGACGCTGGGCTCCCATGAGAGAGAGAGATAGAAAGAGAGAGAGAGGGGGTGGAGATAAAGAGAGGGAGATAAAGAGAGACAGAGAGATAGAGAGAGAGAGAGAGAGAGAGAGAGAGGAGGGGTGGAGATAAAGAGAGAGAGAGAGAGGGAGGGGTGTAGGGATGGGGATTGGGGCTCCCGGAGACCTTGAAATAGAGTGGATAAGGACAGATAACCCTAAACTCCCCACACACCTACCCCCCAACATACCCCCCACACACACCTACCCCCCCAACATACCCCCACACCTACCCCCCAACATACCCCCCCCACAAACCTACCCAGGATGAGCTGGAGGGAGACAGAGGTGAAGACAGCTCCAACCACATGTACTATGTGTCAGGCAGTACATGGAGCATGACGTGGGCATGACCCTAGGACTAAGTCACCCCCCCCCCTCATCCCCTCATCTCCTCATCTACTTATCCCCTCCCCATATCTCTTCATCCCCTCCCCTCATCAACTCATCCCTTCATCTCCTCTCTACTCCAATTACTTACCTGTAAGCCGGGCTTGGACCTTGGATGCGTCACGTCGGTGTTTGGTTTGTTTGAACCCATCCCCTCAGCCGGGGCCCCTTAAACACACAGTAGCTCCACAGAGAGCAGGAGCACCCGGCTGACCTTCTGTGCTGCGATGCCGCGGGGCCTGTGGCGTTTGAGAGGGTCAGCGCCTCTGGGAGACCTCAGGGGACTCTGGCATCGGGGTAGATTTGACGCTACGTCTATAAGCGGGTGTTTGTTCGACGCGGGGACGAAGACGTGCATCTTCCTCACCAGCAGACGTCTCGTGGAACGGGTCTAGTTTGTGAAAGGCAGGAATACATTTGCTGTCCTCTTTTGCTGGTGTACGGACCCTCTGTCCACCCCGCCTCGCCCGCCCCCATCCTCCTGCCCCCCGTCCCTCATCTCCCCACCCCCGCCTCCATCCCCTCACCCCACAGAAACCCAGAGCTCAACGAGGTGCTCCTTGGTGGGTTCACTGTCCTTGTGTCCCCTATCTCTAAACACACTCTCTTTTTCACTTCCAAGGAAGGCTTTGTGTATGTCTGTGCCGGAGTCGGGTGAAACTCCTAAATAACATCCGTGGACGTGTTATCGTGGGACTACTTGTTTCCAGCAGTCCCAACAAACCGTGTACACAGACAGGCAGATGTAAACAGTTTGAGTTGGCACCGCGGGGGGGGTTTGAGACCCGATGCCAATGGGAACGCACTGGGCTCCTGTCCCTCGGCATCGGGAGGCGATTCACCGCTGTGGATGTGTGGGTTCCGAACCTGTGCCCACCTGCCTCTGTGATGAGTGATCTCAGGGTCAAACACTGTACACCAACCGGTTCGATTTCTGGCTGTGCCAAATGACGTTGTCCTTGGGCAAGGCACTTCACCCTCCTTGCCTCGGGGGAATGTCCCTGTACTTACTGTAAGTCGCTCTGGATAAGTGTCTGCTAAATGACTAAATGTAAATGTACATATGATAACAATACACATTTTCAGAGGGGATTTCTCATTGGCCGATAGATGTTGTTGTCTGGGTTCCCATGCGAAAGCTCGGTGGTTCAGTTTAGTCCTGACCCCGGTACCCTCTTGCATACTCTACACACGCTTGGAGCAGAGGCCTCCCTTCTTGGTCTGCGTCTTGTAAGACACAAGACGGTTCCTTGGCAACAACCTCTCTAACACCATGAGAACCGAACGCTTCTGGTCCGTGGTCATCCGCTGGACATTCCTCATGCACTATTTGGACGTCGCTTTGGATGAAAGCTGGATGAATAAATGTGCAGTAAATGTCGTCCCTGAGTAACAGCAGGGTAGCGCACTGCCGAGGGATAGTTCACAGAGTCCAACACAGGCCCAATCAAGAAGTTTTATCTGTCTCTGGTTCCATGAGCTTATCTTCCACGGTTGCCTCATTTCTTGAACCCGGTGACGTCACCGCTGTTGACAGTGCAGCTCTCCGCAGAAAGCAGGTTTGCGAAACGGTCGATACTCTTCGAAGGCGGGGTCAGAAACAGCTGTTTGTAATGATTAACCTGGGTCACCCTCCCTGGGGGTCGTTCCTGGCAGGAAGTGGTCATCTTGACGCATCGCCCCCTGGCCCTGACTGCCCATCGAAGCAGCGTGGAAACAGGTGCTTAGAGAGGAGGAGTCTGGGCGGGCATACATTAAAGAGCTCAGACTCGCAAGCCCAGACGTGACCGGAACGGCCAGAGAGAAGCAGTCGACCACTTGTTGCTGAGGTGAAGCCACCGACCATTCCCGGATCTCATAACTTGTGTTTGACATCAACTGGCCAATCACGTCTTCCTTCTCCCCCTCTGTGGTCTCCTGAGTGTGGACGTGTAGTCGGGGGGCACTGGGGCACTTCCTGTGCCACAACATGCACAGCTCAATTTACCCGGGCGAGGAGAACGATCACTTTCATAATGATTGAATTCTCGATCTCATTCTGGACTCGTGACGTAGCGATGACGGAGCTGATGTCATGGGGCAGTGCATCTTGTATGTCTCGGGGGCTGGCCAATCCATGTGGATGATGGCGTTAAACAGATCACCGCTCTGCCGATCAAATTAGGTAAATGCACGTCCTCCATATTGCCTTTCTCCACTGCTCCACCTGCTGTCCCCGTGGGCCACAACCCCCAGAAACCCAAACCCCAGACCTCGTCATCTGCTGATAACGGGATCATATCTCAAATGTCATTGGAACTCTCGCTTTGCTGTGCATCATTCTGTGTTTTAATTGGGTTTCTGTTGTGCGTTTAGGGAATGTGACTGGTGTTTCACAGGACCGCTGGGCTGTGTGGGTTCCAGGTCTGGATGAGTCTGTGTCTGGACCCGCTGGGCTTCTTTAGCACCAACCTCCCCTTCAGGAGGCCCAGAGCTACTCCCTCACCATCGCACCACGTCACTGCCTTCCAGAGCCAGAGCAGTCCTGTACTGTGGCAGGGAAGGCTCTAGAAACACAAATCTGGCTCTCGAAGGCTGGACTAGGCAGTGTTCTAGAAGGCTGGACTAGGCGGTGTTCTACACGGCTGGACTAGGCGGTGTTCTAGAAGGCAGGACTAAGCGGTGTTCTAGAAGGCTGGATTAGGTGGTTTTCTAGAAGGCTGGACTAGGTGAAGTTCTAGAAGGCTGGACTAGGCGGTGTTCTAGAAGGCTGCACTAGGTGGTGTTCTAGAAGGCTGGACTAGGCGGTGTTCTAGAAGGCTGGACTAGGCGGTGTTCTAGAAGGCTGGACTAGGCGGTGCTGGCTGTGTTCTAGAAGGCTGGACTAGGCAGTGTTCTAGAATGCTGGACTAGGCGGTGTTCTAGAAGGCAGGCCTGACTGGAAGACAGCTGCTCACAGCCTGATGGGAAATTCTTCTCCTGGACTGAGGAAGGGGCGTTGTAATGTGTGTGTGTGTGTGTGTGTGGGACCCCAAATGACAGGTGATCCCCCTGACCCGCTGCATCCGTGACGTCCGAACCTCAGGATAAGGGTCTGAGACAATCCCCCCGCCTCCCTCCCTCCTCCCCGTTGATCACGGCTTCCACACACAGTCTGTGTATGTTCATCAAGGTGTATCAAATAACCACATTGATAAATGATTGCTTCATAACAGCAATATGATTTTTTCAATCATATCATAATACCTGATGAGTTGTGCAACAGAAAAAAAACTTTTGCTCAAATGTCATCCACCGTGGTTAAGAAATTGAGCATGTCCCATTGATCGGAAACTAATGGATGAACAATTAAATTACCCAGCAAATGAATCTAATTGTGGCTGCACCGATCATGTAATTACATCTGGCATGTTAATTCAAATGTAATATACAAGAGTGACTTGCCCTGCTAAAACAGATCGAATCAGTGCATATTAAAGAGACTTTAATATATTTTTAATGCATTAGTTTCACAAATTCTTTTAAATAGGCAATAAAAACGTTAAATTATAATGTGTTTGTTTTCCTAACTATTTTAAACGGGCAATAATGAAATGTAAAACATGCAGCAGCTGTCCCTTAAATAATACCAGATTAATAAACATGTTTTTCCTTGGTGAGGAAGCCAAGTGAAACATTCTAGATTCTAGAACATTCTTGATGATTCTTATCCATTAATTGCAGTGGGAGAACAGCAGACGTCAGACAGCTGCCGTCGCTTCACCCACGGCAGAAAACCTTCCTAAGATATACACACCACACCTATAAATCAAAAGGGGAGGAAGAGAAAATAGTCCCCGTGGATGCAATGCAAGCCAAGGGAGAGGGATACATGGACTACAAAGGGGAGGAAACCAGCTCATTGGGCCATTTTTGGAGGACATGAAGATCTTCAAAAGGCACCTTCTGTAACTTTGTGCTTTTCATGAACGGAACATGGTTCTCGCAGCTTTGACCAGTTATCCAAAAGGAAATACGAGAAGAACATCTGGAATCACCCGTATCTACTCAGACCAGTGGAGTGGGTGGTCGCATCTCAGCCACCTCGAAGATGGGAACCTAAACTCAGTCGATCCTCTTTTCCCTCTGTTGTTTCAGTGCAGCAGACCGGGCTTGATCGCGGATCAGAACCAGCCCTGCGCTAGCACCGTCCTCCTACGTCAGTAGAAGCTTCCAGAAAGAAGGTCAGAGCACTCGACTCGGCCCGGACACCCAATAACCACACAGCCGAACGAGTTGCTTCCTGCTTGCCGCACGTCCAGAATGTTTAAACACCTGCCCACGTCCCGGACAAACAGGCAAAATGTCACGTTCCTCCTAAAACCCAGTCAGACCAAATAATACGCCGGAAAAGTTTGTTTGTTGGAAAAAGAATGTCTGGGGAAATTATCTTCTTAGTCAATGATGAATACTCCCATGCTACCAAAACAAAGAAAGAAATACGTTGACACTGTGAGATTCCTGACTTTGATTGTTAATCTGAAACTTGGTTTTCTTTGGGTGGGTGGGTGCAGTCTAAATAACACGCATACACAAGGGAACGCTAGCTCTCTCAATGTCAAGTTTGTCTCTTGAGACATTTTAAGGATGCAAGACAACTCGTTTACCCAGCCATCGCCTTCAGAATGACACCAACAGCTCACATTGCTAGGAGACAGCTGGAAGGTTCTCTCCTCCTACGAGTATTTACGTGCGGTCCTGAGCTCCGTCTCTCTCAAGGAGGTGATAATGGGGCCTCAGTCTGGTTGCTGTGGCGACCGTGTATTATGGTCTGGCCCCCTTAACCTGCACACTGAGGTCAGCCGAGACGTCGGCGGAACCAACAGTGTGTTGAAGTGTTGACTGAGAGAGGCTGGGTGATGGACATGAGAGGGAGCTCATCAATATTTGCTCTGATAAGAGCAGCTTGGAGAGAGATACCAGAGGTGATACCACGCGTGTCGCGTGTGATGTGCGAGATAAGTCTCCGTCTTGTGTTCCATGTCGATGTCACGTCCTGTGGCTGAGTGGGAAAGCTTACAGATGGTCCGCTTCCACGCCACTTGCAACGTTATACAGCCAATCAGCAAGGAGCCAGCAGTCAACAATGGCACTTGTTTGTGACTTGGAGTATTCAAGTCTCTCACATATTTATCCTGGACTGCATACCAGTCTGTTTTCCCAAGGCCGCGCCATGAATACTGAATAGTTCCAACAGAATTGTGGAGCATTACAGTCCACAACAGGTCCCTTTCCTGTGCGACAACTTATCTCTGTGAAAGAGACGGAACGACCAGGCCCTGAATGGGTCGCAGTGCTGGCTGAGGCAGCGTATTCATACTGCTGTGTTGTACTGCTGCGGTCTTCAACCCTGGTCCTCAGGGCCCACTGTCCTGTATGTTTGAGATGCTTCCCTGCTCCAACACACCTGATTGTTATTTAAATCAGGTGTGTTGGAACATCTAAAGCACGCAGGACAGTGGGCCCAGGGTTAAAGACCACTGTTGTACAGCCCCTAGGTCAAACCCTGTGGGATTCTCTTCACACAAGGCTGTTATGTCACAGAAGGGAAGAGGACATGTTAAGGACAGACCTCCCAGTCCCAGTCCAACACAGAGCAGTGTCCCGTGAGGGCAGCACCTATGATCCTTATCTCATCTTCGGAGTGTTTCCTGGCGGTAGGGCGTCGATAAGGCCAAGGAACGTAAGTGCATTCATGGCCGCGGAGAGAACAAACTGTTGTTTTCTTAAGATTGGCCATCAACAGTGAGCCTTGGGATTGTGTAACATGCATGGGATTCAATCTCCTGGGAGAAGGAATCTCTCACAAAAGCAAGTCTCTCTCTCTCTTACACTCTCTCTCCCGGTCTCGCTCTTTCAGTTCCCCCTCTCTCTCTCTCTCTCTGTTCGGTTTACACACTCAAATAAGGCTTTTCTCTCTCACAGTCTCTCTTACAGTACTGTATCTCTCTGTCAGACACACACACACACACACAGCCTCTCTCTCCCCCTCTCTCTCTCCCCTGTCTCTCTCTCCCCTGTCTCTCTCTAAGAGAGTCCTGGGAGTGACAGGAGAGGAAAAGGAGTGGGAGGATGTGATGGTCGGATTTTTCCCTCTTTCCCTCCATTTGCTTACATGAGGTCATGGCAAACACCAGTCCCTAACAATCAGAGTCGGAGCGTTTTGTCCACAAACACCACGGAGCCACGGCCACAACAGGAACAGCTGCTTACCGAGCACACAGCTGCACGCCACAAGAACAGTGGATTCACAAATAGCATTTTTATTTTCTCGAGATACATAAATATTGTTAACGCACACACAACAGTTTGGGGTCGCGGTGACCTCGCACACATGGAACACGGCAGCTCGTGTTTTGTACAGGAAGAAAAAAGGGGCCCCAGTGTTCACTGATGTGAAGTGTTGACGTGTGAATGTCGATGACGTGAAGGTATTTTACGGACAAGGAACAAAAAAAAAGCGATCCTCGACTCTCAAAGTTCTTGACCGTCTCCGACGTTCATCCACGGCGACCAGCCACTTACGAGACGGTGGGGCAGCAGTTTAGAGTCCTTACTAGGGGGTCGTGCTACGAATCCACCAGTAGGAATCCAGTCTCGTGTCAGGATCCACCTATCCCTGCTGAGCGGCCGCCCTGGCCTCGATCCGAGCCTGCTTCTCCATCTCCGACCTCTCCCTGGCCTCCACCTCCCTCTGGATCAGCAGCCTCCTCTCCGACTCCCAGCCCGGCAGTTGGCTCGCGTACTGCTCCAGGTCGGGCACCTCGGCCCCGGGCAGGGCCTGCTGGGCCAGGGCTGAGACCAGGGCCTCCAGGGGGGCCGCGTCCACCTTCCCCTGGGACTGCAGCTGACTGAGCAGCTCCTGGAAGGACGGGGGTAGAGGGAGGAGATGCATAACGCTGGGAGGAATTCTGATTCGACCTGGCGAACACCAGAATACACGCCCTGATGTATCATAACGTTGCTAGGTAGACTACTACTAGACTACTCAATAAGGAATCTTAGCTTTGTGCCGCTAAAAGATGAAGATTGACTGATGGGTGGATATTATTGGTTGAAATTGGTTGGTACACGCTTGTGTAAGCATTCATCATATTTTGTTCTATAGGATGCAAAAAAGAACCCAAAACATTTTGATATAAGAATACAAAGTAAAGCAAAAAAACATGTATTTTTTGTCATGTGTACGTTATAGATGGGATGTGAACTGACAGGGTCAGAAAGACATTTATCATTTAAGCTCGACTTTAAGGGCCGTTACACTGCGTCTAAGGTCCCATATTGAGGGGACGGTATTTGGCAGCTCTTTACGACGGACAGAAATACTCGTTTCAAGTCGCAGGAAGGTCAAAAGGTCAATCCCTTCCACATCTCTGAGCCTAGCACCCACCTGGAACCTTCCGGCGTACTGGGGGAGCTTAGCCCTCTCTGCAAGGTCATCCTCGTCCACCATCTTCTCCTCCTTCCTGTCCTCCTCTCCTCCAGACTCCCCCTTCCTGTCCTCCTCTCCTCCTGACTCCTCCCCTTCCGAGGAGTCCGAGTCGGAGGCAGAGGAGAGTTCCTTCAGCACTGCCTCCACTGAGTCAATCTGGAAGAGACGCCCATGTTACTGGAGAGAGATACATTACAATAGAGGCCTGGTACTCTGTAAACGAGACCAAAAAACATACCAACTCTAGAAGGCAGCAGAGTGTAAATACTGTTGGAAAACCCCACGGGCCAAATACGCACAAACAAAAGTTATGTTTCACATTGGATTGTCCTTATAAACAGCCCTCCTACAACAGGACTGATCACCAGTGTGCAAAACCGGTGACCTGAAGGGAGCTTCACTGGCACACTCACAGGACTCTCTCTACTTCCTGTCTGGCTAACGTCCTAGTATCTGTCCTGACTGCATTACCGGCGGCCTGCTCTCTGACAGACAGCCCCCAGGGCTCCTTGGTGGCCACTTCTCACACCCACACCCCCCTTCTCCAGACTCCCCCCCAATCACATTACTCGGCGCCTGAGCCCGGTGGGGTGGGGGTGGGGGGGGCGAGGAGCCGTGGGCGCCTGCCGGTGCGACTCACAGAACCACTGATGTGACAGCGCGCGGGCCTCGTCGGGGCTCCGCAAACAGACCCCCGTCGGACACGGCGCCTGGACAGTAGCAGCGCTCTGCTCTTTGCCTCGTCGCTGTACGTTAAATGCGTTGAGACGGCTTTAAGGGAGGCGTCCGTCTCTTGTGATCTCGAGGGACCAGCCCTGCCGAGGGCAGACGGCCAGGGCTGGGGACCAGGGAGGAAGGCTGGAGGTAGGGGGGTGGAGGGCATGGGCTAGGGCCTGTTTACGAGAGGGGCAGTAGGGGGTTAAGGGGAAGCAGAGGGCAGGCAGGTGGAGGCAGGGGGTGGCTGGGGGGGGCATGGACGGGTTTAGTCTGCCTACCATATCCTTTGTCAGCTTGACGTCTCCAGGGGCTGCAGCCACTTTCTCCATGACGGCCAGGGCTCGGCCCACGTACCCTGGGGTCCACAGCAGAGGCATCCCCCTGAAGACTGCATGGATCCCCTTGGCCATCTCCACCTTACCTAGGAGGTGGAGGAAGGAAGGGGGGCAGAGAGAGAGAATAAAGAATAACTGCATGAGCAACAGTGACGGAGAGAAAGGCAAAGAGACAAGAGGAGAGACAGAGAGAGAGACGAGAGAGAGAGAGAGAGAGAGAGAGGAGAGAGAGAGAGACAAAGACGCAGACAGCCATACTGACCCAGCAGGGCAGAGCCCAGCAGTTGGGCGCTGAGGCCCACGGTGTTGTCCTGCTTCAGACCAACGATCAGCAGCGACGCTCCCAGGCCCCTCTCCTCCGCCACCTCCAGGTTCCCAACACAGCCCACAGAAACACCAGCTCAGCCCGTGTTTACGGTCCACCAAACACCAAAAACCTACTCTTACTTCCAAGCAAACAGAACCAGTGGAAAAGGCCCCCTTTGCCATTTCGACCGAACTAAGAAAAGAGAACCTCGCTCACCCCGAGTTTGGGCTTGGTTGCCAGGTAACGGCTGAGGGCGTAGAGAGAGAGGATCTGGGTGGAGGGCAGATCACAGGCCTCCTGGAGCATCACCTCCTCCACCACTGAGCAGGCCCCTGGCAAGACACACACACACATCAGGACAACCATGGGTACACACACACATCAGGACAACCATGGGTACACACACACACACATCAGGACAACCATGCGCACACACACAACACATCAGCGTGGGTTTAACCAGATGTGTTTTCCAGGGAGGTTTATGTCTCTCCCGAAGATGAAGTCCCCACCTTTGAAGTCTTCCTCTTTAATGTAGGCGTCCAAGAGCAGGTTGAAGCTGAACTCGTCTGGGAATATGCCATACTGGACCTGAATACAACCACAGCACAGACAAAGATGGAATTAACCTGAGCACGACCACAGAACAGACACAAGTCCAGTTCTGGTTCATTAGGTGCCAAAACACGAGGCTGGCATGGAGAAGTATTTCCAAGTTTCACTTTTTTTTCTTTTTAAACACACAGCAAGTACAGGAACAATGTACTTCTAGCTATTGCTCCTCTTAACGATTTCTGTTTAATAAACATAAATATATTGAAATAATCCCAAACCAGTGTGTGTGTGAGCAGCGTGTTTTACAATATAGTCATTCAGCAGATGATTTCATCCGAGAGAACATGCAAAGGCGGGGGTTTGACCTGGCAACCATTGGATTTGCAGTCAAACACTCTAACCGCCTAGCTATCCCTGAGTTTCCCCCGCCCCACCAAGCCCTCTAAGGTACCTTGTTCTTGAGCGTGTGCAGGGACCTTGTCTTTGGCTCCGTACTTGAGGCACTGCCTCACCCAGCTGTGGATGGTCCAGTCTCTGAGGTACCAGCAGTTCGGACTGTGACGGAATCTTCCAGAACAAGACCAGAGGGAAGAGCAACCTTCACAAAACATCCCCTTTTGACATTTCTTATTCCGCACGGAATTTTTTTAGTTTTAGAATGCTGGCCATGACGTCATGGTGATGGAGGGTTTTAGAACATTGGGTTAGGTTCCGAGCAAGGTCTGTTGGGTTCCAAGGCACTTTGACCCAGAAGGCTAACTCACCAGTCACAAAAGAATTCAGTACCCATTTGATGGAGTAAATCCCAAAAGCCAAAACACCTTCAACAAAGGACTGCTTTCAGTTACATTCTAAATATGTAATACTGTTTAATCACATTACAGAGGGGGAAAGGTTCGAGGCTTAAACCAGCAAACCTCCAACTGTACAGGGTCTAGAACAAAGACCCATGCATGACGGAATGTTTAATGTTCATACATTATGAGCAACCAGTTTCAGAGAACAGAGGTTTTCCAGAAGTTAGCTCTAGGTTGAAGCCAGTGAACGGTGAGAACTCACGAGAAAGACTGTTCTTACCTGTAAAGATAATACTCAGCTTGTTCTACTTCTTCTCTGGATGCTATGCTGTCCACAAACTGAAAAAAAGGACAGAAAAATCAGAAAATAACTGTATATTTGATCTTGCTCAAGAATTCATCATGTGTTAGTAATGCCTATACATTCATGTTGTATTCATGTTGTATTCAGTGTTGTTATATGGCCTTGTATAATAACTACATACCCGTGATATAGTCAGAGAGCTGACAGGGAAATTTCTTTCGTAAATTTTGTCCATGAAGGCAGCCAGTTGAGCTGAACAGAGATAACATCACAGTCAGAACACTTTGACAGTCACCTTGACAATTACCATTTTGCAAGACTGTCTACAAATAACCCTATTTATTTATTAATCAAACCCGTGCTGTTAAACTTTACTAAGCACAGAATCTGCATCGTCAAAGCGACACTGCCCCCTTGTGTTCAATTTATAAACACACATCTATGAAGTTGAACCACAACACGGGCAAGCATGCTGCATCTTGCAGTACAGTGGTCTTCAACCTTGGTCCTTAGGGCTTACTGTCCTGTATGTTTTAGATGTTTCCCAACACACCAGATTCAAATCATTGGGTCGTCATCAAGCTAAGCTACACTATCCTCGATAGCACACTGTCTTTTCAATCACACATAAACAATATCACCCGTACGGCCTATTTCCACCTCCGCAATATCAACCGTCTCCGGCCCTCCCTCACCCCTCACTCCACTGCCATCCTGGTCCACAGTCTAGTCACCTCAAGACTTGACTACTGCAACTCCCTCCTCTTCGGTCTCTCCCAAAAAACCCTCCATAAACTACAACTGGTCCAAAACTCTGCAGCAAGAATCATCACCAGAACCCCATCCTCTCACCACATCACCCCTGTCCTGCACCAGCTTCATTGGCTCCCGGTTCACTTCCGCATTCAATTCAAGGTCCTCCTCTATACATTCAAAGCCATCCATAACATTGCCCCCCCCATACCTAACAGACCTTATCAAAATTGCCACTCCCTCCCGTTCACTCCGCTCCTCCTCCTCTGTTCACCTCACTGTCCCCTCTGCCCGTCTCAAGACGATGGGGAGCAGAGCCTTCAGCCGCTCTGCTCCCCTGCTCTGGAATGCACTACCCCCCGAAATCCGCAACACCGAATCCATAACCCAGTTCAAAGCCAAACTCAAAACCCACCTTTTTAAATCTGCATACCCCCCCTGATCCTGCCTTCCTCATCATCTCACCACCCTATTGTGTATTTATTTTAAACTGTTTTTGATTCTATTTTTGTGCCTTGCTTTTTAACAGTATATGTTGTTGAATTCTTGTATGTAAGGCGACCTTGAGAGCCTTTGAAAGGCGCCTCGAAATAAAATGTATTATTATTATTATTATTATTAAGCAGAAGCCTGATTAATACCATTCATTTGAATCGGGTGTGTTGGAGCTTGGGATGGTAATTGGCTAGAAATCATAGCTAGAAATAAGATACATTTCGTCTTGATGTCATGAACCTCTTACCCAGATTTTGTGGATCTTTCTTTCTCGATTCCCACAGCGTTGTGTCTGTGTACGCTGCGGACAATAGCCATCTTCTACCTGTACGTGATTCGACAATGACAATAAATTAATCGGCTGGAAGAAATGGAGACAGCAATTGCTGTCTTAAGTTGCTGACATTTCGCATGTACTAGTTTTGATCCCAAATGTACAAGACGTTAGCTGTATCATCACTGCTGCTGCTAGCTTGTTGGTAGCAAGCTGTCTAGCTAGCAGCACATAAGCCAGAATGCAGCTACAAACACGTCTGACAATAAAGATACATTGATGACTACACCATATAAAACAATCCCTGAGTTCTCAACTGACAATATTAGAAATACACGCTACTAAAAAATGTACCTGCACCACTCAAATATGCACTTTTGTGGATAACTTTGACAGCTCCAAGACAACGCTGCAGTACGGAGGCTGCCATTTTTGAGCGAAACCACTTGACACATTTTACAGGGGGGTTCATGAAGCCCGCACCATCGTGTATCTTCACCAAATAGACGAGCTCAAATTAAAAAAGATTGTCTCAAGTTTAACGCTGGAGATGTGAGTGAATCAATTTATTATGTTTTAAACGTTGTCTTTAATGCCCAGAATTCTCGAAAAAATAAATTGAATCCCACCACTTATTTTATTGGTACGGTCTAAAGAATAGGGCTACTGAGTGGACTCTCGGATCCAGAGAGATGTTGGTCTTGTAAGCTGAATTCAAATACATTTATGGGTTCCCTGGTATATGATAACAATTGTTTAAATGATAAAATCGTAATAGTAGTTGCTTTGATGTTTGAAGAAAACACATCCTCTTGACTTTTCTGGCCAAAGTGTCATATCAACATCGGTCGGTAGAGAGCGCTCTTGTGAGGGGGATGTGGTGTCCAGGTTGACCACGGCACGCATGGAGCAAACTGTTTTTTAAACCAAGTTCCCATTGCATGGACATTTATTTTCTGTCATTCTTTTAAATGTGACATCTTAGATCTGCCTTACTCCTAAAAAATAAATAGATAAAGTCTAGGAAAAGCGTTCTATAAAGTGGTTTGGCTGGAGCCTAACCTATTTATCCTATACTTTTTGTTATTTCATAAATATCACCTCCTATAATAAGTGCATTCCTGCAGCATTTGAGGGAGGTGTCAGGTTGAGCCTGGGCTGGGTCCCCCTGCTAAACAAAAGCGGGAAGAATTTGAGCACCCTCTGCTTCAGTCGCTGACCAGCAAAACAGGAAGTCCTCACCTGAGAACTGTGCCAAAGAGAACACACAGGAAGTGAACCGTTTTAGTCACAACACTGGTGCTGCTTCCATCCACCAACGGATAGGCCGTGGCCTTGCTCCAGCTACCCTTTACCCTTCTGGAACTTTGCCCTCGTACTCTAGAATTAGATTCTAGAAAGTTCTACACTGAAGATTCTAGAACTGTCCTCTGTACCCTTTGTCCACTTCAATCACCGTGCCTCAGAATGTAGCCTGGAACAGGTCCCATCACCACCGCACAGGCAAATAGAGAAAGAGAGAACCCGCTGTTGTTTCTAAGCAAAGATTTGGTACCGTGTTCCTCACAGCGTCATACATGTCTATCTGACCAAATCAAGATAAGAGAAAAGCTTAACATCCTTGCATGTGTCGCTGGATGTGAACGTTAGAAACTGCGGATTGGCGATAAGAATCCAGAAGTATCGTTTCTCTATACCTTTGTGGTGATCCTCCCGTGTGCTTCCCCTTTACTGTAAAAGCCTCTCCAGATCCAACAAGTCCTCTCTACGTCAGAGTAGACCTCCATAGAAGCCCCCTCTGTGGTCTTCTGTACGTTTAACAATCTGCCTTGTCATCACGTGAGTCAAGAGTTGATTGGTTGACCATGCAAAAGCGCTCCATGTCCTGTTCAATACGTTGGTTTACAGTGCCCCAGACAGTGCAGGAAGTGACTTGAAGGGGACAGACGTGAGCCAGGCCAGCAGAGGACTCGCCAACAGGAGGATTGACATCGCACGGGCAAAAGGAAGGAGTCTGTGTTTGAAAACAGACAATTGTTTTATCAAGCCAAGTCTGGTAACATCACGATCCGCAGCATTTTCCACCGGGTGTCATCAAAACCCTGCACGTCGGTATAAACGTTGTACAGTTGTTAAAGGTTGTCAACTCGTGTTGTTGTTGGGCTGAAAGCTGTAAACCCTAACAACTATTGGTTAAGGAAATGTCCCCTTCAAATTACATTCTGAATGTATTTTGGGTTTGGTGCACTGAGAACTACTGTGTGAACAAGGTAGCATGCATGAATGCATCAAAACACAGTGCAGCCCCATAAAATCCCTCTATCAACCAATTAAGCATCGACCTTCCTGTTTAATGTTTATTTTAAAACATATCAGATTGTCTCTTGTCTTTAGATGTGTTTTTATGGCAGACAGAGACCGCAGGTCAGGATGAAAGAAGAACTCTGAATCATTTCTATCAGACCAACAATCAAAGTTCACATCACCTTTTTAAACCACGGGACATCTTTTCCCATCAATGCTTACAGAAGATATATTGTCTGTGTGTGTGTGTGTACGTGTGTGTGAGAGTGAGAGAGTGAGTGAATGACTCACTGAGCTTGTAACCCAAGTTTCAGTTCAGCAGACCTGTGTGTGTGGAGGTGTGTGTGTGGGGGTGGGTGGGTGTGGGTGTGTGTGTGTGTGTGTGTGTGGAGGTGTGTGTGTGTGGGTGGGTGTGTGTGTATGGGTGTTTTTGTGTGGTCGTCTCTACATTACTCAGAGGGCTTGTGTCTGGTTGAACAGGATGAGACAACAGTGCTCCCAACCGCTGATCTGAAGTCAGGTGTGTGACCTTGTCTTCATTGTTGCAGGTTGAGCAGGTGAGCCAGTGCGGGCTGATCCTGGACCTGCCTGACACGCACTCAGTTGTTCCCCTATCTGTACAGCTGGTGGTTGGGATGGAAACGTAGAGCAGAGGAGGATGTGAGGAGAGGAGAGGGATGTGAGCACTTCCTCAAACCGTTCACAGTTTCAACTTAGGAATATGGTGTTCTCTGTCTCTCTGTCTCTCGTCTCTCTCTCTCTGTCTCTCTGTCTCTCTGTCTCTCTGTCTCTCTGTCTCTCTGTCTCTCTGTCTCTGTCTCTGTAACAATGCTCTTTTTCCGCTTGGGGTACCACCGTTGTCCATCATCAGTGAGGTTAGGAAATAACCTCTTAACGTGGTATGAACCAGTGTATATAAAGCTTATACAAGGGGTAGTTCTGGCCTCAATATCTGATTGGCTGACAGCCATGGTATATGTATGATAGGTCACTGCTAATGCCTCTTCATCGTTCAATAATATACTCATGCACATATATACAGAGGCACACACATGCACACACACATGCACAGGCAAACACACAGACACACACATGCACAGACAGACACAAGACACACACGTGCACAGACACACACACAGACACACAAACAGACACACACAGACAGACACACACACACAGGCACAGGCACAGACACACACAGACACAGACACACACACACACACACACACACACACACACACACACACACACACACACACTGACCCCCACTGAGCATTGCTCTGTGTTGGTTTGTTTGGGACCTGAAAGAGAGAAGGGGAGATGGGGGGGTTTCTCTTCCCCTTCCTTTCCTTTGTAAGAGAAGCGAGAGATCTCTGTTCTCCCAGAAGAAAGGCCTGCTCTTTTTCAAAGTCCTTGTGATGGTGTGCGTGTGTGTGGTGGGGGAGAGGAGGGCAGGTGGACAGCCCCTGAGCCCCCGATGGGAACAGATGCGACAATGTTCATGCTTTGTCCGTACTTATGAAAACACCCGCCCTTCCTGGACTGGATTTAAACAGATCAAGTCACAATTTAAGCGTATTGAAATCTTTAATTGGTTTTCATAAATAGGTTCACAGGTGTGATTTCTTTCATTGACAGTGTGGCTCAAAATTATAACAGGATCCCAAACCCAATCATGTTTAGCTGATTAAAACTAATTCTATTGACTTCTCAGTCGATCAGAGATCATTGACAGAATCAGTGGAAGTTGTGTTGGTGAAAGAGGATTCTAAACATCATCAAACTGCATTTTATTACATCCATTTTACGATTGAGAAAAATAAACATTGGTATCTCGATTGTCTGGAAACAGGACATGCCGAAATCTCTTTTCATACGTTTTGGTCAGGTGTTTATTTACAGTGCACAGAAAAAAAGAACAGTTAAAAATCACAAAATATATCTTTGAATTTCCAAAATAATTGTCTTATATGTTATATACAGATAAACCCTGATTAAAGTCTTTTAATAGAGACATATTCATTCACGTTTTAAAATCAGCTTCACAGCTTAAGCAATACAGTCACAACTTCAATAGTCCTTTCCTCTGAAACTATTGCTTCATTAAAAAACACTGTATTTTGTATGTATGTAACCTACAGAACTACAGGTCCTTCAAGAGGAAGTCATTTGACATTGAACACTTTACGGTAACACCTCACATATCGGAGGGATGACGGAAACGTTTGAAATGTTCTCCCTGATCCTCATCCTCATCAGTCTCATCGTTCATTACATCCTTCACTTCCTCTTTCCCTACAGCCTCCGCTGGTTCATCTGGCTCTGATTGGTTCGATTCTGGAGAGGGAACTGGATCACCTGGCTCTGATGGGCTTGATATTGAGGGGTGAATTGGATCACCTGGCTCTGATTGGTCTGGATCAGGGGGTATAAAATACATCACCCTGGCTCTGATTGGCTTGACTCAGAGTCTGTATCATTTGGATACAGCTGGTCACCTCTTCCTGGGTCTGACCCCAACACCCGTCTATCTATCTCCAGGTAAAGCTGTCTCGCGGTTTCTAGTGGGTCACCTGACTCATAAACCAGTAAACCTGTCCCCTGGTGACTCGCCCTGTCAGCTGGTTCTGTGTGTGGCCAGGGCACCTCTGGCATGCCTGGCCCAGGAGATCTCACCTGGTCGGCAGGGTCATCCCTCGAATGTCCACCTGGTTCTGAACCAGTGTCGGCCACCTGGCCACCAGTAGACTGGCACACCTGCCTGTCAGCCTGCCCTGGGCTGAGCTTACACGCCTGAACCTCCTCTGGCAAATCAGCAGGGTGTCTCCTCCCTCTCCCCTCCTCTTCACATGGGTACCCCCTCCCTCTCTCCCTCCTCCTCACGTGGGTACCCCCTCCCTCTCCCCTCCTCCTCACATGGGTACCCCTCTCCCCTCCTCCTCACGTGGGTACCCCCTCCCTCTCCCCTCCTCCTCACGTGGGTACCACCCCCTCCCTCTCCCCCCTCCTCCTCACGTGGGTACCCCCTCCCTCTCCCCTCCTCCTCACGTGGGTACCCCCTCCCGCCCTCCCCCAGTCCAGCCTCGTGGGGGTAGACCTCGGGGCTGTACCGGCTCCTCCGGTAGAGGCTCTCCTCCTCGTCCTCCTCCTGGCAGGAGCTGCCGGGCGCGCTCTCCCCGTCCGACTGGGACAGGCGCAGGCCGTGGGGGCGGGGCTTCTGGGAGAGATCGAAGGGCTCTTCCTGGTTGAGGCGTGTCAGGAGGCCCAGGGGGGAGGAGAGACGGAGGCGGGCCCTGCGCCTGAACACTGGGAGGAGGAAGGAGGAGGATCAGTAACAGCCAGACTCCAATGCTCGCCGTCCTCACAGTCAAGACGGGACAGATAAAGCGGGAGGTCAGGGGGTCAGATGGCTGAGCGGTTAGGGAGTCGGGCTCTTGGTTCGATTCCCGGCCGTGCCAAATGACGTTGTGTCCTCGGGCAAGGCACTTCACCCTACCTGCCTCAGGGAGAATGTCCCTGTACTTACTGTCAGTCGCTCTGGATAAGAACTTCTGCTAAATGACTAAATGTAAAGTAAGAACGGTTTGACCGTGGTTCGGGTCCTCACCTCTACCGTCGAGCCCTCGGTCCATGATGCCGTGCTTGACCTTCATGTGGCGCGTGAGGTTGCCCTTCAGGGTGAACTTGCTCGGGCAGTACAGGCATTTGAAGGGCTTGCTGTCGGAGTGGAGGTGCATGTGGCCCAGCAGGTTGTGCATCCTGTTGAACTCCTTCCCACAAAGCTGAGAGAGAGATAAAGAGAGAGGGATATAAAGAGAGAGAGATAAAGAGAGAGGATATAAAGAGAGAGAGAGATAAAGAGAGAGATATAAAGAGAGAGAGAGAGATAAAGAGAGAGAGGGATATCAAAGAGAGAGGTGAGATAAAGAGAGAGAGAGCGAGATATAAAGAGAGAGAGGGATATAAGAGAGAGAGGCTATCACGAGAGAGCTTGAGCGAGTGCAGAGAGAGATAGATGGGTCAAGACATGGGTAATGATCAACAATTATAGCCCCATCTCATACATTATTTCTATGTGGCCAACCACAAAGGCTCATTTTCCCAGAGAGAAATCTGCTCGTAATGGATTTGTGTCATTTACATTTCACATGCCGTTATTTCTTGAAACACAGCCAAGGTATTTCACAGAGTGAAGTGAACACCGTCCAGGGATTGATCAAGCTGCCCTTCCTGATGCACGGCAATCTGCTGGATGACTAATGCCTTCAGTATGCAGGGAGGAGCAGTACGTAATCATGAATGAATGCACACACACCCACACACACCACACACACACACCGCACAGTGAACCACACACACAATGAGACGTTCACACACTACTGGGGAAAAACAGAGTCAGACGCACACACACACACGCTCTCTCTCTCTCTGTCTTTTTGCTCAGCACTCTATCACTCTCTCAGTCCTTTCTCTCTCTTTTTCTCTTTTTCTCTCTCTCTCCACTTACTCCCCTCTCTTTCTCTCTCTCACCTCTCTCTCTCTTGCTCTCTCTCTCACCTCTCTCTCTCTTTCCCCTATCTTTCTCTCTCTCACCTCTCTCTCTCTCTCTCTATCTTTCTCTCTCTCTCTCTCTCTCTCTCTCTCCCCAGAGGAAGCGTCAGGGAGACGGGGGCCAGGAGGAGGAGGGCTGGGAAGGGCAACTCCTGCGCTGTCCTTCCTCTGCATTCCTCTTTTTGTATTTATTAGGGCGGTCCTTTCCTTCAGGAGGATAGAGGGACTGTACACTGTCCAAGAGGACCGTGAGAAAACAGGAAGCCCCCCTCCCCCCGCCCCCCCTCCCCCCTCCCCCCACCCCGCCCCGCCCGCCCCAGCAGCGGCGAGAGAAAGCGAGATGAAATCTATTTGCGGGCCCCGTTCTCCAGGGAGGCTGTGTGGGGGGGAGGGGGGCCATTGTTTGAGAGGCAGTTTGCGAAGCGATATCCTTCCTATGGAGGAGAAGGCAGCCAGAAGCCTCCCCTTCTCCGCTATCTGGTCATCGTTTCAACCCTCCGCCGGCCAGCCCCAGGGTCACACACTCTGCAGCAGCAGGCCCAGGGTCACACACTCTGCAGCAGCAGGTCCAGGGTCACGCACTCTGCAGCAGCAGGCCCTCCTCCAGCCAGCCCCAGGGTCAAACACTCTGCAGCAGCAAGCCCTCCGCCGCCAGCCCCAGGGTCACACACTCTGCAGCAGCAAGCCCTCCGCCGGCCAGCCCCAGGGTCACACACTCTGCAGCAGCAAGCCCTCCGCCGGCCAGCCCCAGGGTCACACACTCTGCAGCAGCAGGCCCTCTGCACTGCGCTGCCCCTCAAACCCAAAACACAACCACCACTACCGACGCCGTTCCTCATCTTCCAAACGAGAGTGGCGTTGACGACTATGGAAAAACCGCAGAGGAACATCCGTCCCAGATGAAGCGCTGACAAGCCAATTCCATGTGTGTGTAGGGGGGGGGGAGACCTACCTTACACCTGTAGGGCTTGCTGTCTGAGTGGACGATCATGTGGGCCTTCAGGGTTTGCTTCTGGACAAGCTCTTGAAGCACAGGTGGCACTGGTAGGCCCGGACGTTGGTGTGGATGAGGACGTGACGCTTCATGTTGGCCAGGAGGGTGAACTCACGGCCACAGATACGACACTTGTGCTCCTTGACCCCCTGGGGTGTGGGGGGGGTGAGGTGTGGGGGGGGTGAGGTGGAGGGCAGAGGCAGAGGGAGAGGGAGAGGGAGAGGGAGAGGGAGAGGGAGAGGGAGAGGGAGAGGGAGAGGGAGAGTGAGAGGTGAGAGGGAGATGTGAGAGGGTAGATGGCGATGGGAGCAGGGTATGGGAGATGGGACAAAAGATGTTGAGAAAAACACAAAACTTTGGATGCAATGCTGGTTGTTGCTGAGCATGACTCTGCCTGGGCGACGATACCTTGTGTGTGAGACTGTGCTGCTTGAGGTGATGGGACTGGATGAACTCCATGCCACACTCGCTGCAGATGTACGGCCGGATGTCCCTGTGCTTCATCGTGTGGTTCTGCAGCTGGCTGGGGTACTGGAAGGTCTTCTGACAGTCCCCACACCTGGGACACACCGGGGAGAGCAGAGGAGGGGTGGGTGTGAGCGTGTGTGTGTGTGTGGTGTGTGTGTGTGTGTGTGAGGTGACCCCTGCGTACCTGTACAGCGTGGGCCCCCGGTGGGCCGTCAGGTGTCTCTTCAGCTGGGCCAGCGTCGGGGAAGTCCAGGCCACACTCCACACACACGTTCCCCTGGTCCCGCTCGTGCTTCAGCTCGTGGGACTTGAGCTCGCTGGGGTAGGCGAAACCCCGACCACACACCCTGCAACTGGAGGGGAGGGGGAGGACATTTGAGGAAAGAAGAAGATTCTATTTCATTTGATACACAGATACACAGATCGGCCACCACCAACACCGACCCCCGCCCCTCCTCCTCCGACAGACCCGACCCTCCACCCAGACCCTCGTCCCTCACCTGTAAGGCTTGACGTCGCTGTGCTGCATCATGTGCCTCTTCAGGTGGCTGGTCTGGGTGAAGGCCTTGTGGCACACCTGGCACTTGTGCGGCCGCGTGCCCTGGTGGGTGAGCAGGTGCGTGTGCAGGTGACTCAGCTGCTTGAACAGCTTGCCGCACAGGTGACACCCGTGGGGCTTGATGCCGCTGTGGCCCAGGACGTGCGTGACCAGGTTGTACTTGGACGTGTACGACTTGTCGCACATGCGGCACTGCCAGCGCTTGTGGTCGCCGCCCGCCACCGCCACGTAGTAGCTGTCGTCGATGTGGACGCTCAGGCCCAGCTTCTCCTGGACGCTCGTCCCCGAGCGGGGGCCCCGCTGGTCTGGGCCTCGCCGGCCGGCCCTGAGGCCCCCCCCCGGGGAAGAACGCTCCGGAGGAGAGGTGCATGACGGGGCCGGGCATGAAGAAGGGGTAGGGGAGGAGGCTGGGGTGGAGAGGGGGGAAGTAGGGCGGCGGCGGGTGGAGGAGGAGGGGAGAGGGGGGGCCAGACGGGGGAGGGGCTGAGGGGTTCCTGTTTGATCTGGACGGGCAGGCTGAGGCCGGGAGGCCTGGTCCTGGAGAGGGCCTGGTGGTGGTGGTGGAGGAGCCGCAGCCTGCTGAGGTCGATCATCCCCGCAACGGGATTGGTGGACGGGGACGGGGGAGAGGAGGGGCCGAGGGAGGGGGAGCGGGAAGGGGAGGTGGGAGAGGTCCACCGTCCCGGGGGCGAGGGCGTCGTCGTCGTCGTCGCCCGCGGCGTCCCCGCGGCGACCGTCCGCCTCTCCGCGGCGGGGCGCGCCGTCCTGGGGGGCGTCCATTTTGAGAGGCGTCCGTTTGCGCTTCTGGGAGCCCCCCGCAGGCTGAGCAGGAGGCCGGGGGGGCGGAGGAGGTGCAGGGGGGCGTGCGGGCCGAAGGCGCCGTGGTAGGCCTCCCTGCCGGGGGGCGTGTCTGCGTATCGGGCCGGGGGGGGGGAGAGCTTGGGGGGCCGCAGGTAGAGGGGAGGTGGCTCAGGTAGAGCCTGTGATGGGGGAGGAGTCGAGGGTCAGGTCTCAGGGGCGGGGGGGTCCTGCCCGGGGGGGGGCCCAACGTGTCTGTCTCCATCGTCGTTTACCTGGGAGGGGAGAGGGAGAGAGAGAGAGAGAGAGAGAGAGAGAGAGAGAGAGAGAGAGAGAGGATTACCCTCCATCGCTTTGGACTTTGATGCTGATACACAGTATATTGTCTTAAAACGTATCTAATCTAATCGGTGAGATTATCTCAACTAACAGTGTGTCGCATCATTATTATCAGGACATTGGGTCTTTATGGTATGTACAGAACTGCAGGTACATTATGTAATGTGATACTTCATGAGCACGTACAGAATTGACATCTGTCTCTCTTTGACTGAAAATACATTTTCTGTACATGGTTGGAGTGACTGCCGACTGCACGAGAAACATCTAGAAGCATTCAACCTGTCACCTGTCACTTCTCTATTTCACATCCCTCACTCTCTCTCTTCCTCTCTCTGTCTCGCTGTCACTCACTTTCCCTCTCTCTCTCTGTCTCTCTGTCTGTCACTCACTTCGCCCCCCTCTCTCTTCCTCTCTCCCCCCCCTCCTAACTTTTTGTCACTCACTCACTCTCCCCCCCTCCCTTCACCTCCATTCTCCCCCGTCCTCAATCTCTCTCTCCCCTCCTCTCTCCCTTCACCTGTCTCTCTCTCTCTCTCGCGCTCTCTCTCTCTCCTGCAGTCAGGAACTAGACAGTTACGTGTTCACCTCTCCCTCTCACTCGTTTTTCGCTTCTCCCTCTCTCTTCTCTGTTCATCTTTTTGAATAGATGATGGACGTGCACTTCTCTTTTCGCCCTCGCCAGCAAGTTGATGCTGTGTGTGTGTGTGTGTGTGTGTGTGTGTGTGTGTGTGTGCGCGTGTGTGTGAATGTGTGTGGAGAGGGGGTGGGCTGAACGATTCCAATTATTATTCGAATCTACCTCACACTCACCAGACCAGTAACGTACTGTACAGAGACATGCTCGTCGGTGAGACATTTACAGTATTCTGTATGAGTGGTACAGTATTGCAAGCCAGAACATGTGTGATACAGAATACTGACACATTCTGTCCGATGGTCTTTAGTGTAGAAAAGCCGGTAACGTTGCTAATATTCATGTAGTATGGGAGTTTGGGAGTCTTAGAATGGCAGATGGAGAAGGAGCAAAAAGGAGAGAGAGAGGGAGGGGTGGGTGGGTGGGTGAGGAGGAGAGAGAGAGACACAGGGGTGAGGCGGATGGAGAGAGAGGGATGTGGAGGACAGTGGAGAGACAGAGCGGTTAGGAGGAGAGAGGAAGGATGGAGGAAGATAGAGGGATGAGGAGAGAGAGAGAGAGAGACTGAGATAGAGGTGACTGAATATAGTAAACAGTCCATTTCAGTTACAATGAGCTATACGTGGTTATGTGAATAAAGTATTTTTTTAACCCTTAAATGATGAAGACTAAAGATGAATACTAAAGATGTTATGTATGGTAAAAGATAAATTGTGTTAAAGCACATTTTGCATATTCAACAATTACAGTAACATCCATAAATTATAAATTGTCTGTAATTGTCGAATTTCTGTAATCAAATTTCAAACAAAAATAAACATGCATATTCAGAGCAACCAATTAGCAAAAAACACATCATGAGGTACTAACTGTTTCTGACTCTTATTTGGAGGAACTGTGGATATGTAAATCACAGAAGCATGTTGTCCATCTGTTTAAAAAACTAAACAAAACAACCTTCAGACAAATCCCATGCTCCATATGTATCCTCCACCACACGCACCTTCTCCACCTTGTTTGGATTCCACATGATTTCTCTCAGACCCTGTGCGCCCCGACCCCCAGTTGCAATCATAACCCCCATTATTCTTCTACACACTGGCTATCTAGTATGTACACATACAATACCTCCCCTACCGCTATCCACCACCACTAACTAGATCCCTACCACCCCTGCATGTATCTATTCTTCTTAAACATGTCACCCACAAGAATACTGGACTAGACTACCTTGTATGCACATAGAGACGACCCCCCCCTCCCCTCTCCAGCCCTGCCCCTGCCAGTGGGCATCCCTGGGCGGCACTCCAAAGTACAGACCCCCAACATCCCCCCCTGAACACAAGCCCCTCCTCATGCAGGTGCCAGTCGGAGCCATAGAAGCCATGTGGAACTCACCCTTTCTGCGCGCTGTCTCTCTCCGTCCGGGAGTGTGTGTGTGTGTGTGTGTGCGAGCGTGCGTGCGGGCTGGAACTCTGCAGCAGTGTGCTACCTGCCTCTCTCTTCTCTCTCTTCTCCGGCCCAGGGATCTCCGCCGACTGAGTGGCCAGCCCGACGACGGACAGCATTTGAAGTGACTTAAGAAAGAGAACAGGAACATTCACTTTGTTCTCGTTTTTCAGATGAGTACCTTCGGAGAGAGAAGGAAGGAAGGGAGGGGAGAGGAAGTCAACAAGCCCGAGTGCCTTCCTGCAGAGAAATAAGGAAACTCTCGATAGACATCTCCATTTCTCTATGAATCGAGGATTTCCACAATCTCTGGATGAGGCAAAATGTGAACAATTCAAATGAAATATGTGCACAGTGCTGTTAGCATATTGTTCTGTGGTAAACTGCAGTAAACTGCAGTAAACTGGAGGTTTGGAACCTGTTTAACCTATGAGAGGGATGGTGGTCTGGGCTTCCATTGGCTGCAAGGGAATGTGTTTTTCACTTCTAAATTCAGAACTTGTTAAATAAGATAGCCTTTCTGAGACTGCCCTTCAGCAAATATTGGAAGCAATAATCCCTAGGAGATCAAATCAAAGTTCTATCTCTCTATCTATTGTTTCGTAGGGCTTCCAGACAACAC
This sequence comes from Mallotus villosus, assembly GCA_903064625.1. NCBI lineage: Eukaryota > Metazoa > Chordata > Actinopteri > Osmeriformes > Salangidae > Mallotus > Mallotus villosus. Next base: position 410,974 of record CAEFZP010005097.1, read on the forward strand.
TGGCTCGACGAAAAAAGACATCAATTATTCATGTATAACACTCCTTACTGGACTAATATCCTGCAGAGGATCCACTGCATGGTCCTCCATGATACATGTAGTCATTATAAATTCTTTACACTATTATTTTACCAGGTCAGGTTGTACTGCAATAAGGCCACTAGATCTCCAACGATTCCACATCAGGTATGACTATTAAGAGCAGATCTCTGAACACCAGAGCGAGTTCTGACAAAGTTTCAAATCTACAGTAATATAGATGTTACTCAATGTTGTCTGTCTATGCACTGGGCATGGTCGTCTTGGACGGGGTCGATCAGAGTGAACCATCTGTAATGTGTCTTCCCAACCACAAGGGGGCAGCCACACCCCACATCTTGAATCCCTAGAAACCAGTTAGCGAGCTGAATGTCCTGAATTCCTCTGTCCTGGTTGTCAGCTATGGAAAATGGATCTCTGGTTTTACCCGAGCGACAGTCATCAGAATGACTCATCGTTTCGATAGCTGAGGTGATCTTCTCCGAACTGATTAAAAGTGTGGTCTGGAATTAGACCTGATGGCACACAGGTCATGCCTGTCACCTGACACACACTTCCTGTTCCCTGCTTCTGCTCGTCAATGTCACGACCGCCAATCAGGAGCCGTCCGATAATCATCGTAATTGAGCTCATTACAGTTTTGACAGTGAAAAGACTGATGGTCGTCATCATTATCGTGTTAATGAACCCATTCAATCAATTAACCCGAGACCCTGGACAATGTGTGTGTGTGTGAGTGAATTCATTTATGTGAGGTGCTAACAAGTTAATTGGAAGGCCAATCAGGTAAGTGACATCGGTATGTGCCCATCTGTCTGCGCCTATGTGTATGTGAAAATATGTCTTCGTAGAAATAAATGATCAGCGATAAGTGAATGCAGACTTGAATGGAGCCGTCCCATTACAAGAACCACAGCATCTTATCGGTGGAAATGATCTCGAGCCTTGATTGGAATCATCTCCCCATCACCTTCAGCATAACCCTACCTCTCATCTCCCTCCTCCAACTTCCCCAACCCTCTCCTCTCTCTTCCTCCTCCTCCCAGACCCTCTCCCCCTTCCTCTCCTCTCTCACATGCATGGTCACGGCCCCAGGTCCGTCACTTAACCGTGCTCCACCGCCGGCTCTGACTAGCTCCGCCTCCTCTGCCCCGCCCTCGGCCTGACCTGACCCTCCGGGCGTGGGCTCTGTCACTGGGGGGGGTGAGTGGGGTCGAGGGGGGGTGAGGGGGGCGCTAACGAGGCCTAAGTGACAGTCCGGTCTGGGAGTCACTCTCCGAGGGCAGAGCAGGATATATAAGGGGTGGCAAGTGACCAGGGAGGGAAGACAACCTGTGCAGTCACCTGGAACAGAACCTGAAGAACCAAACCGGCGTCCTTCTACCGTACTACCTGAAGATCCGCAAGAGGTAAAGCGAGCCTCTCCTAGAGCGGGCTCTCCTAGAACGTTTCTTTTCGTCCGTCACTGTTTTTTGTATCCGTCTTGAAAATTCCCTCATCTCTTCCTCCCTCTCTCCTTCCCCCCTCTCTCCTTCCCCCCATCTCTCCTTCCTCCCTCTCTCCTTCCCCCCTCTCTCCTTCCCCCCTCTCTCCTTCCTCCCTCTCTCCTTCCCCCCTCCTCCTCTAGAGATGTCTGGAGCTGCCGTGTCCGTGGGCCTGGTCTTCATCCTGTCCGTCTGTTCGGCCTGCTACATCTCCAACTGCCCCATCGGAGGGAAGAGAGCCGTCATGGACGCCCCTCAACGCAGGGTGAGGAGCCGCAGGTTGTTTTTTCTGGGTGAAACACCCTGTTCACAGCCAAGCCAACCCCTACGGTTCTGCTGGGAGAGGGGTGTTTCTGCTCGACCGATGACACGATCGGTGTTTAGGGACTTGTTATGTATGTCGGTGGGATCATGTTATGTTATGTAGGGACTTTGTGTGAGCGTGTTGGATCCAGTGTTTAGTTCTCGTTAAAGCAGGACTGGGCTGGGGTAGAACGTCGGGTGGAACGTTAGGATGGAACACTGTCACGTTCTAGAACGTCTCAAGGTTTGTCCCCTTGTCTTTCCCTCCTCCTCCTCCTCCTCCAGTGCTTGTCCTGCGGGCCAGGGGACCAAGGGCGCTGCTTCGGCCCCAGCATCTGCTGTGGTGAGGGGCTGGGCTGCTGGGTGGGCTCCCCGGAGGCGTCTCGCTGCGTGGAGGAAAACTACCTGGTCACCCCCTGCCACTCTGGTGGGAAACCCTGCGGCTCGGAGGGAGGTCACTGCGCCGCCCCCGGAGTCTGCTGCGACTCAGGTGCGCGCGCCCGTCATCTCCCGTGGCAACGCACCTGGTAGCCACGGGGACACATCCCATAGACATGACAGGGCTGTTCTGGTAGACGTGGGAACACACCTGGTAGACGTGGCAATGCACTTGATAGGCTTGGTGTCACATCTGGTACACGACAGCACGGAGAGTTGTAGTGTGAGGAATCGCTAAATGTGCGTCATCGTTTTATCCCTGCGTCTTTTCAGATGGCTGCGCTGTCGACCAATCCTGTTTGGCTGAAGAGGACGGCGAAGAGTTAATCGGCCAATCAGAAGGCGACGACTCCAACGACATCATCCTCAAGCTGCTGCATTTGACTGGCCACGCCGCTCCTCATCGAATCCACCAATGAGCAGCCAAGGAGGCCAGGGTTCCACGGGTGTCTTTCGGAAGGTTGGGGCTGAAGGTGGGATGGGATATGTAGTTCTTGGTCATGCCTAGTTGTAGTTCTTTGGCCGTCTCACCTATCAGAGTGCCCACTGACCTCTCCCCTCAGTCACCAGACAGAACACCCGGATCGAATCCTGTTTGAACCATCTGAGGTTGCCTTTGTAATTATACCAATATATTTTGTGTACTGCATGTATTAAGAAAGTTCACAGGCCCACGAGAGGGTCCTGATCTGTGTGTCTTGGTAATAAAGCTTCTGGAAGAATCCCTGTGCATTTGTCCTTTTTCTTTGTACTGTCTGCGAACAGCTCTGTGTGTCACCTCTCCTGCTACGTAGCTTCAGATTTGGAAACGCTCGTTAAGCGTGAAGACTATCAGCTGGTAGTACTACAGTTCAGTCGCTGAAGTTGTTTATTGTCTCTCTGGTGCTCAGGGTTACTCAACACAGGCTGTGAGTGACCGCGCTGTGTACTGTCACCCACTGGCTCTTATCTGGCAACACCAAGCGCGTCTTTGAGGTCTGGCAATGGAAATATATGATTGGTGAACCTTGATTTAAGGCACTTTGGTTGCATCACACCAGGCCACACACACACCCAACACACACACACACACACTTAAACCTTCTCTCCCACACAAACTCACACAGACCCTCTCATTTACTCCCCCGACAAACAAACACAGACACACACATTATTCTCACACACACACACACACACACACACACATTATCTTGAGCAACGTTTATCATGAGTGCTGGTCACCTTTGAACAGACCAATTTGGTCAACCACGTTTAAATGTCACATGATGGTTGCACAGTTCACACACTGCATGTACTCTGGTAAGGAGTTTGTATCATAATAACTTCTATTAAAACACAAACTGCCATGTCACCAAAGCCGTGGTGTGTATTTTTTGCAACATATTTGAACTCTTTCAATCAATCAATCAATCAATCTTCATTTATAAAGCACAACTAAACACAACTTTCGTTGACCAATGTGCTATACAGAGTGTTAAAATAGGACCACAACATGACAACAGATACATACAGACAAAACAACTGCATCATTGTGTGAACCGAATGAGGTCATCTGAATTGGTGTTGAGATTAGATCAGGATGATGCAATGCAATGACCGACCAGGTCAGAGAGAGACCATCTACAGATCAGGTCAGAGAGAGAGACAGAGAGACAGAGAGGGAGAGAGAGAGAGAGAGAGAGAGAGAGAGAGAGGAGAGAGAGAGAATCTACAGACTAGGTCATAGAGAGAGAGAAAGAGAGAGAGATCATCCACAGACCAGGTCCGACAAAGACCTGGTGTCAGACTAGAAATGTTGCTTCTACAATGGGAGACGCCCACCCGTGTGTGTGTGTCTTGTACTGTTCTTCAGGTCTTATCTCCCCCCCCCTCCTCCACACACACCCCTCCTTCTGAGAGTGTAGTCCACTCTGATAACACGGCACAGATGTGAGGGTGGCGGTCTCAGTCGACACACAGATCCACTCACACAGATACAGGGGACACACAGATAACACCACGCTGGGTCACGCGGGAGGAAAACTACCCAGGCAGCGTCTCACCTGTCACTCACCGTCCTCATCCACGACATCCTTCTGACAGTCTGTCATTCACCGTCCTCATCCACGCCGTCCTTCTAACAGTCTATCATTCACCGTCCTCATCCACGACATCCTTCTGACAGTCTGTCACTCACCCTCCTCATCCACGCCATCCTTCTAACAGTCTATCACTCTGTATGCAGTATGCTGGTTGTGCATGTGTGCATGTACGCATGTGTGTGTGCATGTGTGTGTTTGTAAGTGCATGATGTGTGTGTAGGTGTGCATATGCATATTTACATTTACATTTATTAATTTAGCAGACGCTTTTCATCCAAAGCGACTTCCAAGAGAGAGCTTTACAAAAGTGCCTAGATCACTGATCATCAACAACGAGATAACCCCAACATTGCAAGTAGTCACACATGAATCATACATTGTGAAAACAAAACACAAAACAAAATAAGTGCCAAAGGGAAGAATCATAAGAGGATGAAGTTAAACAAGTTACAATTGGACAACACGAATCTTAAGTGCACGAGTGTACCTGTGGAAGAGCAAACAACAGTAAACTACCTCACAGCGAGTACAAGAATTTTAAATCAGTTACAGCTAACCAACAAGAGCAGCAGGTCTCTAAGTAAGAGTCCTTGTGATCCTATGTGTTGGTGTGTGCATGCATGCGTGTGCATGAGCACATGTGCATCATGTTTATGTGCACACGTGGATGTGTGTGAGTGTGTGCATGTGTGTGCGTGCATGTGCATGATGTGTTTGTGCACATGTGCGTATGTATGTGTGTGTGAACGTGTGGGTTGCCACGCTTTATAATTCTTATCAGAAGCTAAGAATACACCGACAACACACACATAGTGAATCAACACACACATCGTGAATCAACACACACATCGTGAATCAACACACACATCGTGAATCAACACACACAACGTGTATCAACACACACATCGTGAATCAACACACACATCGTGAATCAACACACACATCGTGAATCAACACAAATGACTGATCAAACACACCAACCAGAGACCGCCCAGAGGAGAATGAGTGTGTTGTGGAGCGTAGGGGGGGAAAAACGTGCATAATTAAGTAGGCTATGTACTTGAGTATCAAGTTTACAAACAAACCTAAAAGCACGTCCATTTTTGTTTAGCTTTGCACTTCTTTCTTGAACAAAACGTCTGCTCAACAGGGTTACCTTCTAGAAGAACGAACCAGATAGCGCTTGAGTAAAGAGAGGAGGGAAAGAGATATGGAGAGGTCATAATTGCAGACACCTGAAGTTAATCATTGAAGAGTTTGGATCGAGGAGAGTATAAGAGAGCTCCAGCTGGAGTGACCGGCCCCTGTCTTCTCTGCATCCAGCCACAATGTCATTCTCTGGGAAATACCAGCTCGAGACTCATGAGAACTTTGCGCGTTCATGAAGGCCATCGGTAAGGTCTCCAGAGGACTTCCAAACTCTGCTGTTGTGATTTGTAGATTATTCTTAACGTGTTGGTATGCTTTTGTAGACTTGGAAATGCTTGGTTTGTCACCCCTAAATGCATGATTGGTCAGAATCTGCCTATGGTTATTATGACCAACTGCTGCTCATGTTCTAGAGGAAGGGTGCACTGCAGTGGGGCTGAAATGGCCGGCTCTAATGATGCCTGTGTTTTCCTGCCTCTGCCTGCCTGTCTGTCTCTGTCTGCCTGTCTCTCTCTCTGACTCCCTGCATGTCTTTCTGTCTCTCTCTCTGACTCGCTGCATGTCTTTCTGCCTGTCTCTCTCTCTGACTCCCTGCATGTCTTTCTGCCTGTGTCTCTCTCTGACTCCCTGCATGTCTTTCTGTCTCTCTCTGACTCCCTGCATGTCTTTCTGCCTGTCTCTCTCTCTGACTCCCTACATGTCTCTCCCAGGTCTCCCGGACGACCTCATCGAGAAGGGCAAGGATATCAAGAGTATCTCTGAGATCGAGGAGAACGGGGACAGCTTCAAGGTCACCGTCACCACGGGATCCAAGGTTCTCTGCAACACCTTCACTATCGGCCAGGAGGCGGAGCTTGAGACGCTCACCGGGGAGAAGGTCAAGGTGAGCATGCGATTGGGTCAACCGACTCGAGGCAAACGTGCGATTGGCTCAACTGACTCAACGAGATCCGAAAGAGAACTCGACTTCTGCGAGAACGTCCGGTAGAGTCGGGGTTGATGTTGTTACAATTCCTTTTGAGGCTTTTCAGTCTAACTGGCTTTTACAACCCCCTTTCTCCCCTCCCTGCTCTCCTCCTCTTCCCCTGGGCTCTAGGCCGTAGTCAAGAGGGATGGGAACAAGCTGACTGTGTCCCTGAAGGGCATCGAGTCCATCACCGAGCTGGTCGACGCCAACACCATCGTCAACGTAAGTAGTCGAGACTGGCTTCACATCTTTCGGGAACGAGTCCAGATATTTTTTAGTGGGCTCTTATCTGTCCCATTTTCGATAAATAGTCGTATAACGATATGATGATGATGAGTGATATGAAATGGATGGCCTTGTAACAATAAATGGATGTGGTGTTTGATACGCGGGTGAACTGGGAATCTTTATGACTCTGCACTCTGCTCTCTTTCAGACCATGACCGTGGCCGGCATCGCATACAAGAGGATAAGCAAAAGAATGTGAGGCTTTATATACACAAATAAAAATATGAATGACAACTGTGTCTGATTCTTCCACTTACTCTCTATATGATCCCATGGTTATTGTAGGTAACTGTACTTGAGGGCAGCTTGCTAAAGTTCTTAAATTACTGAAAGGAATGTTAAATGACATTGAAACTCAAACTCCTGTGGCTTTAAAACAGTCCTTTTTAATGAAAACAATTAGTACAAAATACTTGTGAAATAAGAGTAAATATTTAGATGAACGGGTGGTGTTTGGACTGTGTGGGACTCTTGAGGTGATTTGGTGAGCTCATATGCAGCTGGAGCAGTCCAACCAGAGTGGAGGGTTGCTAGCTAGCTAGCTCTGCGCTAGCTCTGCGCTGCCTGAACTATAACCAGGTGTCCTAGTTATGGTTAAGTTGCCCATTAATCTGCTCGAAACGCCAACATGGAAACCTGCTCCTGAAGAGCTATGTTCCCACAGGTGTCATTTCAACCCTTAGCTAAACACAATCCTTAGCTGGTTGGTAAGCAGACTATGAAGTCAGATGTTGCAGTGAGGCCCCACAGGGCAGGATTCTAGGAATACATGGGAGGGAGCAGCTTAGAGGTTTAGCAATTGACGACTGACCAAGAGGTCAGAGGTCATCCAAATCCCTCTATCGCTTATCTTAAAAGCCTCTGCTAAGTGAATCTTATTATGAACAAGGTCGTGTACAAGGCCTGCCGGTCGGATGACCTGTGATTAGATCCCGGAGCCCAGGGGTTGGGCGGACTACTTTTGGCGGCGGAAGAGGTTCTTGATGCCCTCCTCCACGCCCGCGGGCTCGTTCATAATGGTCATGGGCTGGTTCTTGAGGGCCTGCTCCCTCATGCTGTGGTAGACATACTCGTTGGTCTTGAACATCCGGAGCTCCATCTCGGTCTGCACGCGCATGGCCTGGTGGGGGGGGGGTGGGGTGTAAAGAGGATAAAGAAGAGGAGGGGGTCACCGTCACAGCTGTCTATGCATAGGCATGCAGCATGGAGCCTGTGTGTGTGTGCGTGTGTGTACCTCCAGATCCTTGGTGATGGGGTGTGTGGCCCCGTGGGTGACCAGCAGGACTGCGTTGGCCTTACAGATCATGCCGTGGCCCAGCTCGATAAGCCCTGCCTGCCAGTGGGTGACCCCAGCCCTCATGGTGGCCATGCCCAGGGCAGCGTTGTTGGGGTGATACAGCTTACTGCCACCAGAGGGAGCAACACTGGTGTTAACATAGCACTCAGACACTGTAATCAAGGACAATGTGTCCTCCAGAATCTACTAGTGTCTCTTGAGAAGAGCAGGAACGCCAAACGACATCTAACAACATCCTACTAACGAAAGAAAGGTCAACAAGGCTAAATCGGGCGAGTTACAACTGCGTCTGGTGGCCAAGTCCTAAACCCGACGGTAGCTCTCCGGGGACATGGGACTGGGGAGGTCTGGTTTCAGATCTCCCGCTGCCCTGCCACTCACATGTATCCCTCCACCATCTTGCGGGCGAAGTCGGCGGCCTCTGCGGTGTACTGCAGGTAGGCCAGGACCTCGCTGAGGGTGCTCCACATCCTCAGCTGGTAGATGTGGGTCTCGGCCAACACGGGCTCCGTCTTATCCAGACACTCCCTACACAGCTTCACCACCTGGGAGAGAGAGAGAGGGAGGAGGGCGAGTGAGGGAGGGAGGAACAGAGAGAGAGAGAGAGAGAGAGAGAGAGAAGAGAGAGAGAGAGAGAGAGGGAGGGCAAATAAATGGAGGGAGAGGTAGACAGACGTGTGTGTGGATGCCCCAACGTGTGTGTCCCGGTGTGTGTGTACTTTCCGATGTGTGTGTCTGTCCTGGCGTGTGTGTGCTCTGATGGTGTGTGCCGTACCTCGTGATAGTTCCCCTCCAAGCGTGCTTTGTTCATCTTCTCCAGCGTCTTCAGGCTGTACTCTGTCATCTCTTTGACCTGCTCTTCAGGTACCTAGCAGAGGAGAGGACAGGATAGGACAGGAGAGGAGAGGGAAAAGGCATCAGGGGTTGTGTCTCAGACTGTGGTTTTCTCTTTTCTTCTCTCCGTCTTTTTTGTCCCTCGCTCTGCCACACATACTTCAAATCTGTCTACCTCTCTCTCTGTCTCATATATACACACCTTGACTCCCTCCACCTCCTTGCCCCCCAGCTTCAGGTCATCTTTGGTGTGGTTCGTGCAGTGTTCACAGGTGCAGTCGAAGTAGTACTGCTGTTTCAGCTGCCTCTGCCTGCCCTCGGTCTGGTTCAGATAGTCCACGTAGGACACGGTCAGCTCCACTCCCTCGGAGATCTTCTCCAGGGCACGCAGCTCGATCCTGGGGAGGGGAGACAGGCGCAAAGGGGGTTGAGAATGGGCCCTGGAAGAAGTAGGAGTGGATGACACTGTAGCCTCCAGCCTGCAGTGCAGCTGGTGTTAGTGTCACAGCTGGCCAGTGACTCAACACGGGGGGCTGCAGACCAAGATTATTGAAGTGTGTTATCGGTGAACCAAAAGGTGATCTGTGCACACATTCTTGACATTTCCCTACTAAATCTATTCTTGTTAAGTGATGTAATAGGGGTCTCTCGCATCAGTGCGATGACAGGTTTGTGTTATCATCGTGATGCTATATTATTAGCATGGCAATGCTACTGAGTAGGCCCCTAATTAGTACGTTTAGTACTACCAGCTAAACGAAAAACACGACAATGCTAGTGTGTGGTTAGCAAGACGATGCTACAATTTAGCATGACGATGCTAGTGTGTGATTAGCAAGACGATGCTACAAATTAGCATGACGATGCTAGCGTGAGATTAGCACGGCGATGCTAAACCATTAGCATGACGATGCCACGTGTGGTTAGCAAGACGACGCTAGACCATTAGCATGATGAATGATTAAACAGTGAGAGCACAAACAGATTCTCCAGACAGGAAGTCCGTTGTGGTGGGTTTCAAGCCAGGCCCAGATCCCTCCAGCTACATCCCATACGTTAGTCAGTTAGGTGCGACTGATGATGCTATGGTGACACAGCTCTGAACTTTGGCGGCAGATTGGAACTTTGTTCCTGGTTACGAGAAACAGGGAGGGATGAGAGGTGAGGTTACTGGAACGATGAGAAGTGTCGGAGGAAGATGGGAGTTGAAGAGTTTGATTGATGATGTTTTAAGCGAGGAGAGGGAGAAGGAGGTTTTCTGTGAAAGAGACCCACCTCCTTTGGGAGTGATACATAGTATTCACAGCCGATTGGCTGAAAAAGAAAGTAGGAAGTACTTTACACCAGTCTACAGTACTAGCACTCTCACACACACACACAGGCACACACACACTTCTGCTGAGAAAAGGACTGCATGGGTGCACATGGGATGGACCAGGGCCTGGTTGAGTGGCTGTTGTTCTGGTTACGGACTTGGTCGCGGTTGTGGCTGCGGTACGTACTTGCCGTGGTTGAGGATGACGGTGCAGTTGGGCCAGCAGTCGTGGTTGACCAGACAGAGGTTAGGGAACAGACCCACTCCCACCGCCTGGAGACCCCTCTGGTCACTGACTGTGAAGCCATTACAGTTAATCTGGAGAGGAGGATGAGAGGAAGGAGAGGAGAGGAGTCGGGGAGGGGATGATGGGAGGAGGGGAGGGGAGGGGAGTGAGAGGAGAGGACAGGAGATGTCAGAGGACTGCGAGAGTGATCGAGGAGAGGACTGCGAGCTTCAGGGCATGAGGAGGCTCTCGTAGCATTCTCTTCCTCGTCTTCGTGCTTCGCTTCTCTTCTCTTCTCGTTCGTCTTCTCATCAGCTTCTCGTGCGCGTCCAGTCCCTTCCCTTCCTTCGCGTCACCCGTTCGCAGTATCTTCTCGTATACGTCTGTGACTTTCTTGCTGGGCTCTTTCGTTTAGTTGTCACTTTTCATGTTTGCTCTCTGTACCTGTGTGTCTTCACTCGATGGGGCTGAGGAGAGAGATGTTGTCAGTTACAAAGACTGAAAGACAGAAAAAAGTTTTTAAAAAAACAAGAGCAGGGAGAACGCACCACTCCGAAGATGTGTGAGACGGTGTCGACGGTGTGCTGCTTGCTCTGACGTGGCCAGTAGTCCAGGAAGTTGTGAATGTCCACCTTCAGCTCCTTCAGGTCGTCCGGAGCATGTCGGAGATGTGGTCCTCCAGGTCGTCCAGGGTGGTCAGCTGCATGTCCGACACGACCGCTCCTTCCTTCTCCAGGCGCCACAGGATACGAGCTGCAGACTGGAGGTACAGTGGCGGGGGGTCACGAGGGGGGTCATGGGGTCACAACCCTGCATGTGCCGTGGTGTCTCATGGTTGAACCGCATCGTTTTCATGATCCTTCCCAGTTCCCATGACTTGCCTCTGCCTTCCTCTGTCTCCCTCTGTACCTTCACCCATTTATCTAACCCTTGCCCTCTCTCCCACCTTCACTCGGGACATCCCTTGGCTCCCTGTCACACGTCTGTACCCGCTACTCTCATCATAATGCACTGGCCACCCCCCTACCTCTCCTCCTGTCCCCCCTCCTCCTCCTCCTCCTACCCTCCTCGCTTCCCCACCCTCCTCCTCGCCTCCCCCTCCTCCTGTCCACCCCCCTCCCTCCTACTTCCTTCTCTCAATCCTCCACCTCCCCTCCCTCCTCGTTCCTCCCCTCCATCCTCCTCACTCCCCCCCATCCCTCCCCCCGTCCCACCTCCTCCCGTCCCACCCCTCCTCCTCTCCTCCTCTCAATCCCCACCTCCCCTCCCCCTCTTCCTCCTCTCCCTCCTCCCCCTCCTCCCCCACTTCCCCCGCCCCCCTTACCGGATGTTCTCGTTGGGAGCCTGGCCGAAGGTCTTGATGGAGGAACACTCCAGCTTGTGTTCGTTCCAGGCGGCGCGCTGGCAGGTACGGTCGCAGTACTGAGACCACTTACACTGACTGCAGCGCTGCAGGACCTGCTGACGGCGGAAGCAGCTGTGGCAGATCTTGTCTGTCAGACTGGAGGAGGAGAGGAGGGCGTTCCAGGATGTTAATCATGTGTATTATGTCAATAACATATCAGTGAGCATATTTGAATGTGTTTACTCACTAGGCTAGGAGACAGGCCAGCAATACAGTAGTCAAAACAGTCAACAATGCAAATATATATAGCCAGACTGGGAATGAACAAGAATGAACTTTTTACGAATATAATTTAATGGACATACATCTTCAACATCACTGACAAGTGAAAGCAAAGTGCTTTTACACAGACGATCACAGTACTGGTGCGCCACAGTGATATACCCTTCAGTCGGTACGGTACCTGTCAAAGACGACAGCGGCAAAGCTCGGCTCGGAGAAGACCACGTCTCCGGCCCACATCTCCTTGGTGGCCTTCAGCCCCCGGCCCTTCCCCGGGGAGTCGAACACCTGCACGTTCTCCATGGCACAGGTAGCTGGACGAGCGCGCAGGACGAGAGGATGGGAGAGCGAGAACGCGAGGGACACCGGCGAGAGAGAGAAGGGAAAGAGAAGAGAGTGAGGGCGACTCGTCAAAGGGGGTTGGGTGGAGGTAAAAAAGGAGGTCTTCTATATCTTCACAAACAACTGCACATTCCACACCCGGACTACTAAAATAGACCGCCACCTCTCGAGCCGTACCAAGTTGAACAGGGCGAAGGGGAGTATCTTCCTCACAGTTATTTGACTTTAGTCTTTACTTGATTGAATTTCATCCGCCTGGCTGCTATTGTGTTTTATGACTGAATGACAATGAAGTCACAATTTCATTATTTCTAGTTTATTCCTTATGCATTTGGTTTCATGAAAGGGAAATACCAGTGAACATACCATGACCCCTCACTCAGTTCAGTTGGTTTGCTCCAAGCTTGGGGGGTATTTTGGTCCATCAGTTGGGCTTGTCCATCAGGGGCTTGTCGTGGTGACGCTGGACAGCTGGTTGGAAGCCAGTCCCCATGTCCCCCCGCTCTACTCTGTTCTGGCACCTTCTCTCTCCTTCCCCCCACTCTCCCTGCCACCTTCATGCCCTCGCTATCTCTTTCTACCCCTCTGCTCGCTCTTGCTTTCTCTCTCTCTTTCTCCCACCTCTCTATCTCTTGGATTCCCAACTGATCCCCCCCTGCTGTCTCTCTCTCTCTCTTTCTCTTCCTCCCCCACTTCACTCTTGCTCTCTCTCTCCCCTCACCTGTCCATGTCTTTCTCCAACTCCTCTCTTTCTCTCTCTCTGTCTATCATTCTTGTTCTCCTCCAATCTTTCCTCTTTTTTCCCCACCGTTCTCTCTCTCTCTGCCAAGCTTCCCTTCATATCTCCCTCCGACTCGATTCCGACACGTTCGCCTCTGCCCCCGCTATCTCGACCTCAGAGTGACTGACCGTACCTCAGTGACCTTTGTCTCAATCGAGCCCTCCTCCCCTCCTGAGGGTCATCGTCTGAGACAGTGTTGTCAGCCCTGAGGCATGCGGAGACACCGTGACTTGAAAATAGACCCGTGGTCACTTCAGAGAGAGAGGTGAGGGTGTTTAAGCTCCCTGTCACGGAACAGATAGAGCCGTCCGATTGGTGGGAGGACGGGCGAGATGCTTAGTTGATAAAGAGAGATAAGGGGAAGACAGAGCGAGGAGCAGAATGTCCTTTTACGCGCCGGAAAACAAAGTTGCGGTTAATTATAGAGCTTTCGTTCTTTTGTTTCTAAATATAGAAAGGAAGGAGAGATTGTTTGATAATTGCAGGAGGAATTCGACCTGGTCTCATGAGAAATTGTTTTCATATAAGAATACAGCACTCTTTCATGGCATGCCAGTTACAAATAGACTATTTTAAGACGCTGTTAATGTGCCTCTCAGGTATTCATGCCGGACAATGCCCCCTAGTGGCCACGGGGCCTGTTCTATTCTAAAGGGCCTCTGGATCTAAACATCCACGGCCCTTCACCGTAAAAAGTGGGAGGTGGCATTTGCATTCATTGGCCACTAGATGCCAGTGTAATCCTATCCCATTGATTTCTGGCGGAAAAGATGGGCCATTTCAGCCAGCTGTCCTGTGTCCACCTGATCTTCCTAATGTGTGTGTGTTTCCTCCTGGCTCGTTGTGTTCCAGCTGTGAGCAGAACCTCTCGGCTCAGCTGGCCAGTCATTAGCATTCCTGCCCGGGCACGGAGGCCTGCTGCTTCCTGCACAGCCAGAAAGCTTTTCTTAAGCTAGCCCGCTAAATACAGGACACACACACACACACCCCCCAAAAAAGTTATGCCCTCGCAAACCTTCGAACCACAGAGAAGCATAGGTGGACCTGCAGGGGAGACAGAGAGAGAGAGAGAGAGAGACACAGAAGAAAAGAAGGAGAAAGAAACAGAGAGAGAGTGGAACAGAGAGAGAGACTGGTCAGAGGTTCAGGTAAAGGTGGTCCTGTAACCTCCGAGCACCACCCCCCCCCTCGACGACCCACCACCACCACCACGCCAATCAGCGGAAGTCCCAGTTTGTACCCTCCACGCCGTCCCCGCGAGGCTGCGGGGGCCTTTCACCAGCTGCCTCGTCGAAAGCAAACAGCGTCCGCGCCGCGACAAAGGCCGCCGGCGCTGGAATGCGTCTCTTTTCACATGCCGTAATCCCAGAACACACTGCTGTCACAGCCCATCAGGCAGCAGGCCAGACACTGGCCGCCCCCCGGGTCAGAAAGGTGGGTCAGAGACGGCTACGTTAGCGAGGGGGCCTGGGGTCGGAGAGGTGGGCTCGGAGAGATCCGGGAGGAGAGTGAAAGGATGGGATGCTCGGGAGGGGAGAGAGAGACGAGAAAAGGAGGTTAGAGAGGAAGAAGAGAGAGGGGTGAGGGGTGAGGGGACGAGGGGGGGGGAGTGATACAGGAGAGGACCTGATGTTAAGGATGAGGTTAAGATTTTCAGTGGAACTTCTGTGGTGTGTGCTGACTGTGGAGGACATACCATCGAAGGGGGAGGTCACATTTCCATCAGCCCAGCTCCTCCAAACACGTCCCGTAGTCGCATGAGAGCGATCAACAAAAACATGGACAAGACCACCCCAAAACACGCTCACCCCACAACTACCCCAGACACGGCGGCCACGACCGGCAGCGAGAGAATTCCAGGAACGCGACGAAGTACCTGTGGACGTACGATGTGTTGTGTTTCCGCCGCGCGCGCGACACGAGTTCCAGACGGCTTCGCTCCGTGTCTGAGGTGTAATTGTTGTGTGTAAGCGGCTAAGTACTGAGAGCGGCCCCACTGCAGGGGCCCGGCTGCTTTGAGGTCCTGTGTCCACACAGGTAATTGCCGGGGGAAGAGCAGGCCAGCTATGTTAATGGAGGTCTTTGATGATGTTCAGCGCGCTGGCAGACAGGAGATGGAGGGGTTTGGACGTGCAGACATGGACACACACGCTAGCTTGCGTGTTGCTTTCTGGACTGGAAGGTGGTCTTGTCTGTAAAACATTTTTTGGTGGGGGGTTGTGCAAAAATGCGAGTGTGAGGAGGTCTCTCCCAGCAGGCTTAAGAAGGTACAACAGGAGAGAGGAAGGACATTCATTATATTTGTTTATTTTCAGTTGGACAGTGAACAAGATTATGCGGCGCTGCTATGATCGATTCTTTAAAAATAAATAAACACACACACAGGACACGTAAGACATGGGGTCAGACCTGCAAATACTAGAGCACTCCTGAGGGTAGGCAGAAAAGAAACAAATCCCATCTCTACCCCCCCTCCTTCTCTCACCCCTCCACCTCCTCCACCCCTCCCTCTCCTCCCTTCCCCCCCCACGCACCCTACGTGACTGGAGAAGAAACAGATGGACGTCAGCCACAACTAGCCAGATCACTTTAGTCATGGAAGGGACACCTTCGAACCCTCTCTCCCACCCATCCACCCTGGTCCACCCTTCCCAGGGACGGGCTTGGCTTCACCCCAGGCAGGGAGGCCCTGACGACTGATCGATGTACCCAGACCAGGGGCCCTAGCTCTGGGAGAGGAGCGAGGAGAGGCCTTGCAGCCTCCCTCTTTATTCTGGAAAGGTCTGGACTGTGGGACACCTGCTTGAGCAGAGAGGAAGAAGGGGAAACGCGAAGTAGTAGATGGAAGGGATGAGGATCGGTACCCTGTTTCTCGCCCTGCTCGCGTCCGATCTCTGACCGTTCCGTTCTCTCGCCATTCCTGCTCCTCGCTCTGCCTTCCTGGGTCTCTCCCTGGCTCTGCGCTCTCCTCGCCTGCTGTCTCTCCCGTCTCGCTCCGCGTCGTCCTTCCGGTCCTCCCTCGCGTCTGCCTCGCGTCTCTTCTGCCTTTCTCTCCCGGCGTCGTCCGCCGCCTTCCTCCTGCCTGCTGCTCTGCGTCTTCTGTTGGCGCTCGCCGCCCGCTAGGCGCGACGCTGGCGCTCGCGACATTTCTAGACGGTCTGCCACGACGAGGGACGGCCGCGCGTGCCGTATCGATCGGCCGCCACGACTGAGTGAGATTGAGAGCGGCCGGGCTAGGACGACGCGTGGCAGAGTAGCGAGGCGAGTCAGAGATGCCGCGCGTAGCTAGGATGCAGAGAGGTATCGACGAGGAGAGGACATTCTGCTCCGAGTCCGACGGCAACATGGACAATGACATCTTCGAAATAATCTTGCACATGGCTCTTCTTCCTCTCAACCAACAGACGTCCTCCCCTCTCCCCCGTGCCTCCCACCACACAACAGGCAGACAGGAAGCAGGAGGAAGGGCTCTCGCGGTCTACTTCCTGTCTAGTCACCACCATGTGACCGGAGACGGAACGTATCAAGTGCTGCTTTTGAGATTTGGACACTTTTAGCTCAAAATAGGTTGACAACAAAGAGGATTGTTTTTCTGAGTGGCTTGGAGGTGTGTGTGTGTGTGTGTATGTCTCCTGAGGTCTGCCTTCAGGACAGAGCTGTGCTGCTGTGTGTGGGTCAGTCGGCCCTGAGACACCAGGACCAGATCTCACTTACGTCTAGACCTGGGGTAACAAAACTGGGGCTGGGGGGGCGGAAATACTAGAACATTCTTAACACACGTAATGGCCGTAACAATACATAGACAGCGTACACACAATACACAATAGTAGAAAATGTATAAAGCAAAATAATATATTTATATATTTATACATTATGCATAATCAAATGCAGCTGCATTCATGGAGGTAGATAGCAAAAAGGGTCCCAGAGTTAAAAAGGCTAATTGAAGTTGTGCTTTGGGAATGACACAGAAGGCACCGTGACAGTGGGATTATAGGGTTAAATGTGTGTGTTTCTGTGTGCTTATTACATAGAGGCTGTACAGTAAATGGAAAGAGGGAGAAGGGTGGCAGGATGCAGCTGATCTCCTTAAGGCACCCCTCCAGAGCTCTGAGATGGAGGAGTCTGGGCGGGCTGGCAGGGATCCCATGGGTTGAAGAGGAGCAGTTGGGAGCAACCATGTCCCTGCTCTGGGATAGTGGGGGGGGGTCGACTCACACGAACAGAACAGAGTAAGGAGGGCACCGGCAACCCTCGGAGGAAGACTCCCGAACCCAGGAACCATGGCAACCAGGGACCGACGCAGCTGTCCAGAAGGTTCTAGAAGGCCAGGTGGAAAAAGTGTCAAGGTGTCAGACAGGTACAGAAAACAGGTGTAGACAGACAGGTGTAGAGTGACAGACAGACAGACAGACAGACAGACAGACAGAGACAGACAGATAGACAGATAGACAGATAGACAGACAGACAGACACAGTATGACAGACAGACAGACAGACAGACAGGTGTAGACTGACAGGTGTAGAGTGACAGCTAGACACGACAGACAGACAGACAGGTGTAGACTGACCGGCTGCTCTGAAGGCCGTCTCCTCCGCAGCGGTTGGAGGCGGTCATGGCGTCGCTCTGACACTCTGCACACACCAGCCTCTCCCTCACCAGCTGGGCGCTCCACAGGCTCAGTCTGCACGCCACGCTCGCCTGCTTCACGCGCAGGAACACACAGTAACTAGAGACGGGGGGGAGGGGGGAGGAGGAGGAGAGGAGGAGGGAGGGGGGGGAGGAAGGGAGGGTGAGGAGGGGAGATGGGGGGTGGAGGGAGGGAGGAAAAGTACGAAGAACAGGTCAGTTTGACATGGTGGTTGTTGACATACTCTTGCTAAACAGCATCTGTGCCCTGTGCGAGAGACATCTTGACTGAAACTCGTCGCGGTCTGTGTCCCATCTCATCACTGGCTACTTCAAGCAGGACCAGGGAGGAGGCTTTGGCAGACGTTCTGACCGGGCCTGTTGGCTTCAGCCTTCATTCTGGCCTGGACGTTTGCAAGAGGTATCCACAAGAGGAGCTTCACGACCGCGACCAGATCGAGGAGATGAGTGGTGCTCTGGGGTGTGTTGGGTTGCCGACCCAGACTGACGGGACTTCGTCTGGGTCTCAGTGTGTGTTATCTGCAGAGCCAGCTGTGCCTTTTGGCTTGAAGAGAGAGACTCGAGCGTTTCCGTGTCCAGGCCTGTGTTATTATCACAATTACTAATCACGTTCAGGAATCAGGAATCAAACATTTCATTTGGGAGTTCTGGGGTTTTGGAGGGTCGGGGGTGGTCTGAAAAGTTCAGAGTCTGATTTCCTCAGCTGTGGCCAGGCGGTCTGTCTGCCCGACTACCCGACAGGTAGCTTGGGTCGTGTTCGAAACGCACACGGCACGCCCGCAGACGTGCTAAACACCAACACACACACACACACGGCACGCCCGCAGACGTGCTAAACACCAACACACACACACACACACACGGTAATTAGGAGCCTAGTCTTGCGGGGGATTTCCATCCTCCACCTTTCTGTCTTCCTTTCATGAAGCTGCAGCCTGTTCATGCAGAACACATCTAATGCTCTCCAGCTCTACCCACACACACACACACACACACACCCACACTCAGTCACGCGTGCACACACACACACTGTACACCACCCTCCCCCCCAAATACTGTCTAAGCCCAGTCCTACAGCACATTGTCACCTTAGGTAGACACGTGGGGTCAGGTGGGGGTTCAGAATCAGATCTGGCAACCCCTGTACATATTAACACCATTGTAGCGTGTCATTTCCTGGCTTTGGAAGAAGAGGGGTGGATGTGTGTAACCAGCTGTCTGTGTGTAATCAGAATAAGGCTTTGTGATCCACAGATAATGCGTCACAGTCGTGGGAGTCATTCTGCTCCAGTCCTCTGATGCTTTGTCCCAGAGTCAAAACAGGTGTCAAATGTCCACTTTAATCGACGCAGAAGGCTCTCTCTCTCTCCTTTTCTCTATCTCTCTCTATCTCTCCGTCTCTCTGTTTCCCTCTCCCTCCCCTCTCCTTCACCACCCCCCGCCCCCTCTCTCTTTGATTCAAGGTTCCTAGAGTAATGACTTTGGATGAGCGCCAATCCACAGTCAGATCTAGGAGGGGGCAGGGGGGTGCAGGCCCCCTCTCCTGTCTCCCCCGTCTCTCTCCTCCAGGGCCCCCTCTCCTGTCTCCCCCCATCTCTCTCCTCCAGGGCCCCCTCTCCTGTCTCCCCCCGTCTCTCTCCTCCAGGGCCCCCTCTCCTGTCTCCCCCCGTCTCTCTCCTCCAGGGCCCCCTCTCCTGTCTCCCCTGTCTCTCTCCTCCTGGTTCCCCCCGTCTCTCTCCTCCAGGGCCCCCTCTCCTGTCTCCCCCCCGTCTCTCTCCTCCAGGGCCCCCTCTCCTGTCTCCCCCCGTCTCTCTCCTCCAGGGCCCCCTCTCCTGTCTCCCCCCGTCTCTCTCCTCCAGGGCCCCCTCTCCTGTCTCCCCCCGTCTCTCTCCTCCAGGGCCCCCTCTCCTGTCTCCCCCCGTCTCTCTCCTCCAGGGCCCCCTCTCCTGTCTCCCCCCGTCTCTCTCCTCCAGGGCCCCCTCTCCTGTCTCCCCCCCTGTCTCTCTCCTCCAGGGCAGCCTCATCAGACAGATATTCACCCTGTGGCTCCAGGCCCGGCCTTCCAGCCTCACTAGTCAAAACAGTCTGTGTGTCGAGGCAGCCTTGGCCGCACCGCTTCCTTCTAATCTTCTGTGACCTCCGACGCTGGTCTGTTCCAGAAGGTCCTCTGAAAGCGAGTTCAAAGTGAGCGGGAGGAAGGCCGATGCCAGCTGGGACAATGTGGTCCGTGTGTTGAGATAGAGAGTTCTTGTTATCGTGAGCACATAGACACATAGATGCCTCAGGCATCCTGGGGCAGGTTGACATGGGGATGGGCCCAGATTTGGTCAATTTAATAACGCTGTGTATCTGCACACACACACACACACACACAGACACACACACACACACACACACACACACACCACACACACACACACACACACACACACACACACACACACACACACACTGGACAGACACACACACAGCCTACCTGGCCTTCTCCTCCTTCATCAGCATGTGAGGCCGTCTCCAGGGGTCTTTGAAGTTCCTCTTGAAGGAGTCAGGCAGCAGTTTGGCCACCTCTGAGAGGAGAGACAGGCGAAGAGAGAGAGACCAGGGTGAGAGAGAGACACCAGGGTGAGAGGACAGAGAGAGAACAGGGTGAGAGGAGAGAGAGAGACCAGGGTGAGAGGAGAGAAGAGAGAGAGAGACACCAGGGTGAGAGGAGAGAGAGAGACCAGGCTGAGAGGAAAGAGAGAGACCAGGGTGAGAGGAGAGAGAGAGACCAGGGTGAGAGGAGAGAGAGAGACCAGGGTGAGAGGAGAGAGAGAGGCCAGGGTGAGAGGAGAGAGAGAGACCAGGGTGAGAGGAAGAGAGAGAGAGACACAGGGTGAGAGGAGAGAGAGAGACCAGGGTGAGAGGAGAGAAGAGAGAGAGAGACACCAGGGTGAGAGGAGAGAGAGAGACCAGGGTGATAGGAGAGAAGAGAGAGAGACACCAGGGTGAGAGGAGAGAGAGAGACCAGGGTGAGGAGAGAGAGAGACCAGGGTGAGAGGAGAGAAGAGAGAGAGAGACACCAGGGTGAGCTCTGAAGGAACTCTCAACCCACTTACAAACCTATCGGGATAAGTGTCTTAAGGAATCACAGGAAGGCCAAAAAGCACAAACACACATCTGTTTCCTCCCAGCACACCAGGCCTACTGTAATGACAAGGTTTCCGTCTTCATGTTGTTGATAGTTCCAGTGGACGTACAGAGAGTCGGGACTATCTTATCTCAAAGCACCTAGACTTCACTCAAGCAGAGGATGGCACTTAAGAAGCCAGTTGAATTATGAGGCACTTAAACCAAACCAAGTTTTGGAGCGTTACTACTTGAGGGGCTTCTGAAGGGTATCATCAGTTCTGGAGGAAGGAGTGTGTAGTGAGAGAGCTGGTAGCTGCTTCACAGAGTGGTGTACTCTACGTAACAGTACTGTCCTGTTATATTGTACTGTGTTGTTACATTATTACTATGGGTGTGGAGACACATAGACTAGTCTGGTTTGACGTCAATCATCCAAACATGAACACACACACCCATGCACACAAACACACTCAGACACACTCTCATACACACAGAGACCCTAACCCTAAGCCTAACCCGTCTCACCTTTGGCCGAACTGCAGATGGCGTTGTTTCCGAAGCACCCTCGTCGCTGTTTGAGGTCGGGGCAGGGCGTGCCCCCGTTCCTAGGGGGAACGGTCACCAGGCGACTCCTCTCGGTGCTGCCCCCCCCACAGGGGGCCGTGCAGGGGGACCAGGCACCCCAGGGGCCCACCACGCAGTCGATGGCTGCTGGGGGAGGGGGGGTTGGGGGGGCAGGGAGGGAGGGCAAGGGGGAGGGGACAGGGTTCATCAGTACACAGATCAGCCTCAGGAGAGAACAGCGGGAGACATGTGAGGACCCCTGTCAGAACCACACCCTCTCCTGTTCCTGGATCTGCCGCCGTGCGTTCTCTACACCAGCTCATGTGTGCGTCACTTTGGATCGAAAGCGTCATGAATGAGTCAAATGTCAAACGTTGACGACACGCATAAACAGAATGAGGCACCATGACTGGGACCTGTTCTTTGCCCTCA
The DNA here is from genome assembly GCA_903064625.1 of Mallotus villosus. Lineage (NCBI taxonomy): Eukaryota > Metazoa > Chordata > Actinopteri > Osmeriformes > Salangidae > Mallotus > Mallotus villosus. Next base: position 432,902 of record CAEFZP010005097.1, read on the forward strand.
CCCTCGCACCTTTCTAACACAAGAACAAGAACAAGACCAAGGGCCATCTCGAACACGCCCGTGCATATACCTGTGTGTGTGTGCGAGTGTGTGTGTGAGAGAAAGCGAGAGGGAGAGAGAGCAAGGCAGAGAAAGGGGAGAGAGGAAGAGAAAGACAGAGAAGAAAAGAAAGGGAGAGGGAGAGAGAGAGAGAGAGAGAGAGAGAGAGAGAGAGAGAGAGAGAGAGAGAGCGCGCAGGCTGTACTCCCGGTCATTCCCAGGGTCTCGTTGTCTCAGTGACAGGGTCCATCTACAAAGCTACTGTGGAATCTCAGCATTCCTGCACATTAGTGCTGCCAACCTGATCACTGCTGTTCCCACATACACCCCCCCTGTGGCCCACACACACGTACACACACACGTACACACAGACACACACCCCACACACACACACTGGCACACACATACTCTCACTGGGCAGAGTGACATCATACGAGAGGCTTCCTAGCTAGTGCTGTACAGTAAAACGATACTGGAGCCTGGAGCCTGTCTCTCCTACTGTACTCTACTACTACTCTACTACCCTACTCTACTCTACTCTACTCAACTCTACTCTACTACCCTACTCTACTCTACTCTACTCAACTCTACTCTACTACCCTACCTCTACTCTACTCTACTCTACTACCCTACTCTACTCTACTCTACTCTACTCTACTACCCTACTCTACTCTACTCTACTCTACTCTACTGCAGGCTCCTCTGGTCTGCGCTTCTGTTAAGCAGTCAACCAGTCCCAGTCAGCCGGTCAACCAGTGAGTTCATCAGTCAATCAATTATGCAGTCAGTCAGTTAAGCAGTTTGACAGCCACTCAAGCAGTCAGACAGTCTGCCGCGCCCGGTTAAGCAGGCAGCCACTAGTGGGGGGTCCATCTGGGTCGGCTGGTTCCCACACCCAGAAGGAAACTGTTGGAAGTTTAATCCACGAGCAAGGGAGAGCCACAGAGGTCACAAGGCAATTAGCTAACTGTGGCGGTCAGGGCTTGCATGTCGTTTATACCTCACACAGCTCCCCATCACCCTACATAGTCCACACACACACACCACACACACCACACACACACACACACCACACACACACACACACACAGCCCCTCCCGCCACCCACACACACATGCACTAACACACACACACACACACACACACACACTTATATAGCCACCCACAAACGCACAAGCGTCTGGAGTTTGAAAGTCACCTTTGTCCCACGGCCAGAGAAAGTCCCGACTGACAACACATGCCAGCACCCCTGACCCCTGACCCCGAGGCCACAACTGGCACTTGTGTCTGCACGCCGCTGTCCTCTCACCCTTCTGATAGTTGTTCTTTAAATACTGTCTGAAAGAAGCTCTCTCCCGAAGCGCTGTCAGAAGCTTTGACACGGTGACCTTCCAATCATGCCTCCCTTCACTGGACGTGGAGGCCAGAACAGATCGTTCTGCTCTTCTCCCACTCTCTCTCTCTGCTGTCAGACTCTTTCCCCCCTTCCTCTATCTCTCCCTCCAGTCCCCGCCCCTCCCTCCTCTATCTCTCCCTCCGTCCCCACCCCTCCCTCCTCTCTCTCCCTCCGTCGCACCCCTCCCTCCCTCCTCTCCCTCCCTCCCTCCCTCCCTCCCCACCCCTCCCTCCCTCCCTCCCTCCCTCCCTCCCTCCCCCCTCCCTCCCTCCCCTCCCTCCCTCCCTCCTCTATCTCTCCCTCCATCCCCACCCCTCCCTCTTCTATCTCTCCCTCCGTCCCCACCCCTCCCTCCTCTCTCCCTCCTCCTCCTCTCCTCCCTCCCATCCCTCCCTCTCATCCTCCCTCCTCCCACCCCTCCCTCCTCTATCTCTCCCTCCCTCCCTACTCTCCCCTCCCCCACCCCTCCCTCCTCTCATCTCTCCCTCCGTCCCCACCCCCCTCCCTCCTCTATCTCTCCCTCCATCCCCACCCCGTCCCTCCTCTATCTCTCTCCATCCCACCCTCCCCTCACCCCCCCCGTCCCTCCTCTATCTCTCCATCCCCATCCCCACCCCTCCCTCCTTTATCTCTCCCTCCATCCCCACCCCTCCCTCCTCTATCTCTCCCTCCATCCCAGCCCTGCTGCCTCTCTGTCCTCCTTCAATTGCATGGTGTTTCTTCTTCCTGTCCTCCTCCCCCCCTCTCCCTCTCCCTCCCTCCTTCCTCCCCCTGCCATAGCTGTTTGCCCCTCCCTCCTCTCTGTGTCTGATGGGAGCCAGATGTCCATCTAAAGAAGACAGCGACCCCATAGTGGTTTCTCCCTATTAAACTGAGTTAATAATGTTCAGAACAGGACTAAACCATGTAAAAGGTGTTAATAGGGGTGAAGTAGACAGGACCGGACCGCAACAACACGCCAACGTGTTTCCTGCTGACACCTCTAATACCCTGGAGACCGACAAACACACCAATTAAAGCTGTTCATTACAAACACATGACCTGAGGGTTGGTTTGTAGCCCAGCTAATGTGATGGGAGGAGCCAACACACATGCACACACACACTCAGACACACGCACACATCAGTCACAGGTTGGGGACCCTTGTGATCCTCCCATAGTCAGGACCAGTAATCAAGGAGACATAACACATCAGATATCATCACTGTACAGACACACTCACACACACACACTCACACACACAAAATAACAGGACTATCACTGTGTGTGTGTGTGTGTGTGTGTTTGTGCGTATGTGTGTGTGTGCGTGAGTGTGGAAGGCGGGAGGATCTCTCACTTGCTTTGACAGCATCACAGGAATGCTGGCAGCAATCAAGATGAGGAGATCCTTCTCTCCTCCTCAGTCCCTCCTCTCATCCTCCTCTATTCTCCTCCCAAACCTCTCATTTCCTCTCCTCTTCATCCTCCTCTCCTCCTCTTCCTCGCCTCCCTTGCAGGCCCTGAGGGAGGCGGCCTGCAGTACTGGTGCTGTGCAGCCTGGCTGAGACAGTCAGCGAGGGATATGAAGGTTATGTACGCTACGAGCAGCTGGCCAGCCTCAACACAGACTGGAGATAACACACCTGCCTGCCTGCCTGCCTGCCTGCCTGCCTGTCTGTCTGTCTGTCTGTCTGTCTGTCTGTCTGTCTGTCTGTCGTCTGTCTGTCTGTCTGTCTGTCTGTCTGTCTGTCTGTCTGTCTGTCTGTCTGTCTGTCTGTCTGTCTGTCTGGGTGCCTGCCTGCCTGTCTGTCTGTCTGTATGTCTGGGTGCCTGTCTGCCTGTCTTTCTGCCTGTCTGTCTTTCTGTTTGTCTGCCAGCCAGCCAGTCAGCCAGCCTGCCAGCCTGCCTGTCTTTCTGTCAGCCCGTCTGCCTGCCTGTCTGTCTGTCTGTCTTTCTGCCAGGCCGCCTCCTTGCCTGCTCGCCTCCCTGTCTCTCCTCAGATCCCAGCCACATCAAGCCCCCTGCCAGCTCACCTGCTGCAGCTGACTGAGTCTAATGACAGACTGAGACTCCTGCCCTCCTGCCTCAGGAAGTCTGCCTCCACACACTGTCTCTCCTGCCTCGCTTAGGATCCTGCCTCCACACACTGTCTGTCCTGCCTCGCTTATAGGATCCCGCACTGCCATCAGCGATGACAGAGGACGGAGGGATGGACAGAGAGAAGGATGCAGTGTGAGAGAGGGGTGGGGGGGGGGTGGTGGGGGGTTGAGAGAACGAGAGAGAGAGATAGAAGTACAGAGAGAGGTGGAAAAGAGAGAGGGAGAGAGAGACCTAAAGACCAGTGCAGCAGAACAGAGGGGGAACACACGCAGAGGCGGTGTGACAGATAACATCTCGATTAGCACGACTGGCCTGGCACATTGATCCACACACACACACAGGTCAGAGGGCAGGGTCAAGTTGATAGAGTTGTGCGTGTGTGTGTGTGTGTTTGAGTCTAACTCCCTGTGCCTCTCTCACAGATGATACACTGGCTGGACTCTCAAACTAAACACATCCAGGAGAGACCCTTTGCATTGGAAACCATATCTGACTTAAACTGACCTGGAATGCCAAAAAAACAAAGAAATCATTAGGAGACCACGTCACCACTGAACAGACACTCCTGCTGTACACACACACACACACACACGCGCACACACACACGCCATCCATCAAGTAAGCCGTATTTCACGAGGATGCTGTGGTATTCCCCCTGTTCCAGCCCAGTCCATCCCAGAAGGTTCTAGTTGTGCTCTGGTCCCGGAGGATTCTGTCAGGTGTGGAGACGCGTACCACAGGCACACCAGCTCCAGATAATCACCCCCAGGCTGCTGGCCCGTGATTGGTCAGAGTGCACCCACATGGAAGTCCTTAACAGCACCTGGGACGAACACGCTACTTGACTGGTCTGAGGTCAGTGGAGGGGGGGGGAGCTGCCTAGTGGTTTGGGGGTTAGGGAGACTAGACTGGTCCTGGATGACTTGATAGTTGAGGTGACTTAACAGGCTTGGTTCACGTACAGCAGCTGAGAGAAGGTGTCAGCCGTGGAATTCCGGAATTTCCGGGTTTGAACGGAAAAAGCATCTAAAATGGCTGTTTTCAAGGTTCACTAAAAGTCAGATGTGAGGATTAGTCTGCCTGTCTGCCTGTCTGCCTGTCTGCCTGTCTGCCTGTCTGCCTGTCTGCCTGTCTGCCTGTCTGCCTGTCTGCCTGTCTGCCTGTCTGCCTGTCTGCCTGTCTGCCTGTCTGCCTGTCTGCCTGTCTGCCTGTCTGCCTGTCTGCCTGTCTGCCTGTCTGCCTGTCTGCCTGTCTGCCTGTCTGCCTGTCTGCCTGTCTGCCTGTCTGCCTGTCTGCCTGTCTGCGTATCTGTCTGTGTACAGATGCATAGATGAACAGACTTCTAAAGGCAAGGATGTGTGGAGCAATGGAAGGATACAAGGAAGGACGACGGAAAGCCATATGGCGTAGTTTACATGTCGTAACTGCAGGCTCTGCATACGTACACAGAGGCGCTCGGCGGGCCCTCTGACGGAGCCTCAAACAGGAGGGTCCCGGAGCAGCTGGAGGTCTCTCCGACGGCACAGGCTGGTCTGTGGGTGCTATAGCTACACTGCTCTTTACCCAGAGGGCCGGCTGGAGTCCAACATGTGTCTAAACAGAGAGGGGGTCGGCGGGTGAACCTGAGGTGTGTTTAAACAGACTGGGGGACTGCTGTGCGTGTGTGTGTGTGTGTGTGGCGGTACGTGTCTGTGTGGGAGGGGTGCGTGTGTGGGGAGGGGTGCTGGGGGTGGATGGGAGGTGTGGGAGTTGAAGAGCTCTGCTCTCTTTCTGTCACTTGACTGGCTGCAGTGAAAGGTAATCCTGCCCGTATTTGGCGCTGTGTCCCTGTTCCTGTAAGTATTTCTATTTGACCATACTTGGCGTCCGCTGTGGGGAAGGATGGAACAGGGCTCTGGAGACGGCGGGGGGAAGCTTGTTTAAAGTCGCAGATCCAGAGCGTTATCTTTTACAACCGCGCTCGTAGACGACTTGTTCTTTCTCTTTCTCTCACACACACACACGCTCTCTCTCTCTTTCACAGACACTCACACTTACACACACACACACGCACACCATCGGCTGTGTGGCCTTCTGCCGTCGCCCTCATGAGAGAGACAGCATCCGTTGAAGGAGATGTGACACTGCCTGGGTTTAAACAGCAACACCTTCCCAGCCCCTGTCTCCTTCTCCCCCAAACATCCCTCTCCTCCCCTCCCTTCTCCCAGCCCCCGTCTCCTTCTCCCCCTAACATCTCCCCTCTCCTCCCCTCCCTTCTCCCAGCCCCCGTCTCCTTCTCCCCCTAACATCTCCCCTCTCCTCCCCTCCCTTCTCCCAGCCCCTGTCTCCTTCTCCCCCTAACATCTCCCCTCTCCTCCCCTCCCTTCTCCCAGCCCCTGTCTCCTTCTCCCCCTAACATCTCCCCTCTCCTCCCCTCCCTTCTCCCAGCCCCTCTCCCCTTCTCCCTCTAACATCTCCCCTCTCCTCCCCTCCCTTCTCCCAGACCCTTCCTCATCTCTCCACCCTCCACCTAACTCCAACCCCCCCAACCTCTCCCGTTCTGCCCCCTTTTCCCCCGACCTCCCCGGGCCCTCCCCTTCTCTCCCGCGACCCTTCCCTTCCTCCTCTCCCTCCCTCCTGCCTCAGCCTCACCCCCGCCCCCGCCCCCCCATACACGTACGTGGAGCAGCAGGGCCGTGGAACAGCAGAAGTACGTGTGCCTACAAGATAATCCTTTTTTTTTGCTGCTGTCTCTGTCGGGATTCCGGTTGGTTCCGTGGTACGCTGCTGGGTTTGGGACCACCAACAGCACCACAACTGGCCCAGAAGACACTAAAGTAACATGACAAGTGTATTTCCAACACAAGGCTCCCATCTTTCTTTGATGTGCATGCCAAGTGTGTGTGTGTGTGTGTGTGTGTGGTGTGTGTGACTTTGTGCGTGTGTGTATTCTCTCTCTAGGGGTCTGTAAACCCTCTCTCCACACATTTCCCCAGACCCCGCGGTATGTGCTTTTGTGCTCCAATCGTTGTCATAGACGGGTCCCTTCAAAGCAAACAATTATGTCAGCAATGAAGACTGGTATGTGCAGTATGTCTCACTGTGTCTGTGTCACCTACACGCCAACGAATCTTGTCTCCCACTCAGGTGAACAACAGTCTATCTAACGTGGAATTTAAATCTATTGTCGTGTTGTCGGCTACCTAACCTCAAATCGGACGGGGACCGTGTCATAACTACTCAAACTGGTTGTTTATTTTTAATATTTTTAAACACCAAACTATTCTCAAGAATAAGTTGGACGGAAATTACTGAAGTTTATTCCAAATTAAATCTAGAAAACATTTTACTACACATCCTAAGATTTTGACGCATGTAAGACAAAAGAACGCAACATGCACTCACCGGATATCTGGCACACGCGCTGGTAGTCCTCACAACAGTCCCCGGTTTTCTGACAGTATGTATCACAGTAACAAACCGTTTTTCGTTTAGTGTACTCAAAACATTCGTTGTTTCGTCCAGTACAACAATTTGGGCTTTCTCTCTCTCCGCACCCTGCTTCAGCTTGGATAAAAAATGACCCAGAAAAAAACACCAAAATCCCACAGACAAAAACTCGGTAACGCGCTGGAAACAAAATACGCACACCCATGATGAAAACTTCACCGGACGCTTTTGCGTAATTCCCACTGTCGACGCTCGCTCTCTGGCTACGGGACCACAGTTGCCTGTACCACTGTAATCTCTCTCCTATTTAGTCAGATGTATCAAACGGCGTCTAATCAAACAGATTCAAACGAAGCATGGTGTTTGGTCACTACAAATTAATTCCTCCAGACAAGAAATCACAACGAGAAGTAGTCTAACGTTTTAAACAACAACTGCAGTAATCCGAAAACACACGCGAACTACCAATTGGAGCGTAAAGAGTGGAGTTCGGGGTGCGTGCGCGCACATACTCCCCTCCCGCAGTCCTGTCGCCACCGCGGATAACGCCCCTTTGAGAGGGCTTGTCGGGGTATCATTAGGAGAGAGCGAGCGATTTGCACTGCCCCTGTTTCTCCGTCTCTCATTAGTTATTTAACACCAGAAGGTGTTAGCCTACACTTCTTTATGTTGTGATCATCCTATTTTCATGTGAAGTCTACCTACATTTCAGGGGATGCGCACTTAAACAATAAAAACATAAACTTAACGTAGGCCTATCGCGTTACCGACACAATCAACATGGGATTCGTAGTTTAAACGATGCGGTTGTCGTTATCTATAGTCAACAAACTATGCTGCAATACTATAGTACAGTTTCTGATACGTGGGTGGTATGGCGCTATTAAGACCATCGCAGTGGCTGGTGGAGGCGGAGAGGGCCCCTCTTCAATCCGAGTTGAGAAAGGAACGACTGCCGCTCTTTGAGAGTCATAATGGCCCGGGAACAATACCACTAATTTACCCTCCCCAGAAAGCCTCGGAACAACAATACTATTACTTTCCCTCGAGCGGCTCCGAGTGCCCTAAGACTCCCGAGGGAGTGCTCGTGCAGAACTGGTCGACCTAGGCTACTGTAAAAAGCGCATCTGGGGACATTGGGGACCTCGAGATAAAGAGTCCGCGCGTGCGTGTCTGTGTGCGTGTGTGCATAGAGAGAGAGGGGGAGGCGCTATTTTGGCCCGAGCAAAGATAGTGACGTCCATCATTTGTTTGAGGTGATCCGAAGCTGTCTCCTTCAACACCAGACTATGTTGAGAAGGCTGTAGTCTGACTGGGAGAGAATTAGAACCAGGCTAGTGTCTTTGTAAGCCAGAGAGGAGGAGGGGGGGATAGGGGGTGAGAAGGGAGAAAGAGGTAAGGAGGGAAGGGAGAGTTAGGGGCGGGGGTGAGGAGGAGGATGGAAGGAGCGAGGGTGAGGAGTGAAAGAGGAGAGGAGGCGGGGGGAGACGTGTGGAAGACGGGAGGGAGGGGGGAGGGATGGTGCGAACAGGCAGGGTGGACGGCGACGAATGACAGACCAGCCCTGCTCCTCCACTGCACAATACCCCACTGTACAGGGGGGGGGGCTTCACTCTCATCCCTGTGGTGTGTGTGTTCCCGGGATAAGAGGGAAGGACCGTGTCAGATGAAGGACCCGATAAGACATGGAAGACAGGAGAGAGTTCTCTGCGTTAGGTTTCCTTCAGTCCCTCTAGTGTCCAGAGCAGGTATTGCAGCCACACAACGGCATTTGTCAGTTCTTATACACTGGGCCCCATTCTAGGAGCTAATGACTGTCACTCATCATCATGAACTATGAGCTGTTCTCTGGGTCTGTCACTCAAGTCTGGAAGGACTCGCCTCCAAGCCGACATCTCCAATCCTAGTCTTCTCCCTCTCCTCCTCCATCCCTGGGATCTCCTTCACCTCCACCTCCGTCCATCCCTACCCTCTCTCTCTCTCTCTCCTTTACCTCCTCTTTCCTTTTCTTCCTCCATCCCTTCATCTGTGTGTGTGTGTGTGTGTGTGTGTAAGTGTGTGTGTGTGTGTGTATTTCGGCGAGTGGGACAGTTGAAACAAGCTTTTGCCAAGTTCTGAACAATGCCCGTCCTGTTTGAGCACCCTCCCCCCCCTACCTGTCCCTGATGGTTTGTCCCAGGGCTGTGTCATGGCTGCGACGGAGAGGACGGACCAACTGAACGAGGGGGGTGGGGGCCCTCATACGAGCTGCTCTTGTTGCGAAACCACAGCGGGGCAGGGAGAAAAGAGGTATTGTTGCACAGGCCGAAATAGAAAGTCTCGTACAAAAGACACTGTGTTACACACAAAGTGATACATACGTACGCACAGAGGTTAAATTGGGCCGGGGCTGTCCGGGGCGGAGCCCCGGCACATAAGCGGCCGGGTCTGGAGTTCTCCAGCCGATTTTGGCAGTCTGCCTAGTCCATCACGAGCAATGTTGTCCTACTCATTTACAACTTTTCCATTGCAAATCTATGTTGTTTTAAAACACAATTCTAAATAATGGTAGGGATAGGCTGGCCTAGACATCTGGAGCAAGTTTGAGAAGTAGGCATATCGCGCACGAAATTATACATTTACGCTACCGTCTTTGAAGAGGTAGATTTTTTACACACGACAGTGACTGACAGATGGAAAGCTAGCTATAGAGACAATATAAAGATGGAAAGCCAGGCTAAGAAACGTAAACGTATTACCTTCACTAGACAATGTTTTACCAATTGGACAAACGGATGTTTGTTTGTTTTACATCAAGCTCCAAAAACGATTTTTCGCTCAAATCAGCCAAAAAAATTCGCTCGCGCGCTATGCGCGCTCGCATTAAGCATGGAAGTCTCTAACTAGCCGCATGACTCATGGCTGAAGTTACGTTTCTCCAGCTCTCCCCAGGTTGGCAAAAGAAGTATCTCAAAATGCATCAGATTGATGCTTTAAAATATGGAATTCTAATGGGGGAGCATGCACCCGGACCCCCTTAGAGGGGTAATCCTTCTCACCTTTTTCACCCCTGACTCGTTTTCATGTCTGTTATTTACTGCACAATCCACAAAAGATTTGTGAAATTTGCCCCTCGGTCAGAGCCCCCCCCACATAGAAAATCCCAATTTAACCCCTGCGTACGCATATAGTATACACACACACACACGCGCACGTAGGATACACATACGCAAGTCACAGTTGGTTACACAGCACCGGGCTCCTTTAGCACGGGGCGACACAACAACAACATCACATGACAGGTCGGCCTCTCACAAACAGTCGGAGAACGATTGCAGTCATGATGTTTTTTATTTCCCCCCCGTCGAGCCTTCGCGAGCTGCAGGGGCTTTCGGCACATTCATCAGAGCAGGCTGCAGGGCGCGTGCTCAGAGGGACCATCGATGGCACAACAGCATCAACAACAACAACAACAACAACAACAACAACAGAAGCCAGTTACCATGGTATCTGCCCCGGCATCGCGGCTCGACATACTGACAAGCTGGTGAATGATGGATGTGGTTAAAGTCTTCGATCAACAGTGGGTGAAGGCACATGGGCGAGGGGACGGGCGTGGATGGAGCACGTAAAACACATTTTAAAAGAGGCCCCCCCCTCTCCTCCTTTACCCACCCCCCACCCCCCACCCCCCCCTTCCCTCCTTTCTCCCCCCCCTCCACAGACAAAAACAACAAAACAGAACATGACAACAAAAGCCCACAGAACAAACACCACGATGGAATCCAGATATATTGACGAGGCCGGATTCTGGAATGTGCGGAATGCTAGCGTGGAACGGAGCGTTCCCAGGAGGGTTCCGTGTCGGAATGCGGCGGTCCCGGTCGGAACCCAGAACCTTCTGGAAGTCAGGTAGAGGGGCCAGACCAGAACAGAGACCAGCTGTGACGCTCGGCTCTACACAGAGAGAGATGAAGCTGTGTGTCTCTGGGTAGAACAGGAGGAGGGGGAGGAGGGTGGGGGGGGTTGTACGAGGGATGGGGGGGGTCATAAGAGGGGGGGAGGTAATATTGGGGTCGGGGAGGTCAAATGAGAGAGTGGGGTAATACGGAGGGGGTTTAGCGCGTCTCTGATGACGATGATCTTCACGGAACGGTTCTCTAAAAGCTTTGACAAAGTACACACACCGTATCTACCCACACCTTGACTGAGTCACAGAACACTGCACAGGCTCACAGACACCCAACATTCAACATTCAATAAATACATTGATAAAGACTCTAATCAATATATTCTGGATGTATATATATATGGATCATATATATATATATATATTTATATATATATTTACACACTTTTCTCTGGTGTAGTTTATTATTTTATGTTTATATGTGATGGGGGTCCTTAGCAGCTGGCACCTTGACCCACAACCCCTTACTAATAAACAATATCAACTATCATCTGCACTATAAAATATAAATCATCGAAGTAAAACATTTGCACTGAAGGCTTGGTCTTGGTGAAGGAAGGGAATTCATGTGGCAGTAAACTGCAGTCTCGCTTCTCACTCATTGCATCTCAGGGACTGACCGAGGATCAGATCCCAGCCAAAATATAGATATTATATTATTACAATTAAAAAGCATATCTGATCCCAGGTCAGATACTCTGAGAAGCGAACCGGTCGCCTAGGTAACCACCCTGTTTGGCTGTGGGAGATCCAGGTGGTCATCTAGGCAACCTCTCCCCAGACGGTCACTATGTCTTCCAGGCGACGTTGAGGATCTTCACCACCTCCTCGTAGATGATGAAGACGATGGCCACGTCTAGACACACCCGACCCAGTCGGGGGACCGTCCCCTTGTAGAACCTGAGAGACAAGCACTGGTCATGTGACGAGAAACTACTGAGACTGTGTGACTGAGTAGAGTAGGAGGGCAGTGTAGGAGGCTAGGAGAGGAGGGCAGTGTAGGAGGCTAGGAGAGGAGGGCAGTGTAGGAGGCTAGGAGAGGAGGGCAGTGTAGGAGGCTAGGAGAGGAGGGCAGTGTAGGAGGCTAGGAGAGGAGGGTAGTGTAGGAGGCTAGGAGAGGAGGGCAGTGTAGGAGGCTAGGAGAGGAGGGTAGTGTAGGAAGCTAGGAGAGGAGGGTAGTGTAGGAGGCTAGGAGAGGAGGGTAGTGTAGGAGGCTAGAAGAGGAGGGCAGTGTAGGAGGCTAGGAGAGGAGGGTAGTGTAGGAGGCTAGGAGAGGAGGGTAGTGTAGGAGGCTAGGAGAGGAGGGTAGTGTAGGAGGCTAGGAGAGGAGGGTAGTGTAGGAGGCTAGGAGAGGAGGGCAGTGTAGGAGGCTAGGAGAGGAGGGCAGTGTAGGAGGCTAGGAGAGGAGGGCTAGTGTAGGAGGCTAGGAGAGGAGGGCAGTGTAGGAGGCTAGGAGAGGAGGGCAGTGTAGGAGGCTAGGAGAGGAGGGCAGTGTAGGAGGCTAGGAGAGGAGGGCAGTGTAGGAGGCTAGGAGAGGAGGGTAGTGTAGGAGGCTAGGAGAGGAGGGTAGTGTAGGAGGCTAGGAGAGGAGGGTAGTGTAGGAAGGCTAGGAGAGGAGGGTAGTGTAGGAGGCTAGGAGAGGAGGGTAGTGTAGGAGGGTAGGAGAGGAGGGTAGTGTAGGAGGGTAGGAGAGGAGGGTAAGAAGGTAAGAGAAGAAGGAAGTGTAGGAGATGTGTACTCACGCCTTAGGACCCTCATGTTTCATGATCTTCGTAGCACAGTCCAGCGTGCTCTTATACTTATGAGCCTCCAGACCCTGAGAAGAGGGAGGGGGAGAGAGAGAGAGGTTAGACATGTTATCCTCCCAGTACTGTGCTGAGGGAGAGAAAGGTGGGTTCTAGGGGGGGGGTCCTGTTTCGTACCTGCATCCTGGTCTTGATCACATCCAGGGGGGTGTTCCCAAAGACGCTGATAGCCCCAGCGATGGCCCCGAACGATCCCGTCACCAAGGGGTTAATGACCTTGTCTGGGTTATCACCTGGAGGAGGAGACTTCTATAGATTACCAGAGAAGGGCAGAAGGAATGATCTCACTCACTCACTCACTCACTCACTATCTGTGTCTCTCTGTCTCTCTCCCTCTCCCTCTCCCTTCTCCGTCTGTCTCTCTCACTCTACACACACACCACACTCTACACACACACACACACACACACACAGCGTCGTACCTTTGTACCAGTTCCTGAGGGAGGTCATGACGTAGAAGCGTATGGCCTGGTTGGAGCCTTGCTTCAACACGGTGGCTGTCAGCCCCTGGTAGGTCCCCATCACACCTGGAGGGGGGGGCGGGGAGAGGTACAGGAGAAGAGAGGGAGTGGGGGGGGGGAGGAGGAGAGAGATGGGGAGAAATGGGTAAAAGAGGAAGGGTGGAAGATAAGGGGTTAGGATGGAGAGAGAACAGGGACAGGGGTTGTCTGCTGAAGGCATCAGGACATGCACTGCTCCTGTTTGACCAGCAGGTGTCAGCCTACTCCTACTTCAATCCGGTTATCACACTTGGAGACTTTTCTCGTGGATCCTGGTCCCGCCCCCCTCCCATCTCCATGTCTCACCCTGTGTTCTGATAATCTCTCGGACTCCGTGGAAGAAGCCTTTGTACTTGGGGTTGGCAGAACTCTGGTCGTGGATAAACTTCACCTTGGGGAGAAAAAACATGCGTGTTTATGTGAGGAGGAGAGCGTGTGTGTGGCTGTGCGTGTATACATTTGTGTGTGCATGTGTGTGTGTGTATGAGGTAAGTAGAGAGCTTCATCATTGTTGCAGCATGGGAACAGTCATTCAAGGACCTGATAAGATATTCATGAGTTCATTTCTCAAGGCAGCGCTCTGTCTAGGAATAATAGACATGACCTCTCGACATGCTGCTCTTCTGCGAAAGGCCTGGCAACAAATACACCAGGACTCAACAAACTCCTTGAGAAGCAGTCAGCCGACTGTGAGAAGCAGTCAGCCAGTGAGAAACAGTCAGTCAGGGAGAAGCAGTCAGTCAGTCGCAGTCAGCAGTCAGTCAGTCAGCCAGTGAGAAGCAGTCAGTCAGTCGCAGCCAGTACGCCAGTGAGAAGCAGTCAGTCAGAAGCAGTCGTCCGGTCAGCCAGTCAGTTGGTACCTTAATAGTCTCCATGGGGCAGACGACGACAATGGCCTCCATGACGCCGGCGCCCAGCCCACACAGCAGCCCCCGGGTGCTGTCCAGGCGGCCGGACTCATCGCGCGCGTGGTTACTGAGGAACTCAAACACTCCGAACCTGAGGGGAGAGAGAGAGAGAGAGCTTTTAGAGTCTCTCTCACAGCAGCACAGTCCTGCATCTCTGCTGATCTCAAGGCCGTACAGGAAGTGCTCAGACAGAGCAGGAAGTGACTGGGGCCTTGGAGACGGGGACGGGGAGCGTGTCCCTGACTTCACCGGAGACACACACACACACACACACACACTGTCCCCCGGTGTTTCAGTTAAAAGAAGCGGAAAAAAAGTGCACCGCATCAGCATACAGCGGATGCCCGGCAACCGCTGCCATGGAAGCCAGCCCAGTGTTCCATCTTACCTAAGGAGGCGTCGGTGTGTGTGTGTGTGTGTGTGTGTGTGTGTGTGTGTGTGTAAGCATCGCCTTAATCAGTAAGTGGATGCGTCGCCAGTGAGTCGTCCACCAGGAAGGTTATTTATAGATGGAATTGAATTGTGGCGATGGCATGACAAGGCATGATATGTTTGGAGAGGTGAAGAGGAGAGGAGGAGGAGGAGGAGGAGGAGGAGGGGAGGAGGGGATGAGAGGAGGAGGAGGGGTGGGGGCCAGTGGGAGCAGAGGCACGACGAGAGTGAGGCGAGACAGTGTTGATAAATGCTTCTGTTTTCTTCAGTCTCAGCCGAGGCCTCTACTGTAGCTCTGTGGGAACTGCAACTCGTACATCAAGCTTTGAATACTGTTGGCCTATCTCGCTGACGAAACTGCCTCCCTCTCTCGCTCTCTTTCTTTCTCTCTCTCCCCCCCCCTCTGATATTTGTCATTCTGCCTTTGCTCTTCTTTTTCACTCCCTCTCACTCTCTCTACTGGTTTATTGTCTGTCATGTCGTTAGTTTGACTGACAGCCGTGTCACAGCTCACTGAATCTCTCGGTCAGTCGGCGGCAAGCCCCTCCCCTCTACCTCCTCACACGGCGACACGTATCAAACGCACCCCGTCTGTCTCCACCTTCAGACAGCTGGCACACGAGAGGTAGCCGCTGCCCGGAGGTTTGAAGAGAGACTCCCCAAGTCTGTGTGTGTTCTGAAGACGGAATACAACGCAGAGAATAAATACGAATAAGTTACTAAAGGAGAATTTTCAAACGTACGACATCTATTTTGAACGAATGAGCCTTGAAACCGCGTGGTTTTATATCTGACGACGGCTCAATGCTTCACTTGCTGCAAAGTGGCCTTTTGGACCAGGAATGGGATTGTGTTTTGGTCATTAGAAGTGAGTGAAGTGATGCTCTGGGCCCAGGCCAGACTGGCTCCTGTACCATCTCTCTCGGCCAATTAACAGACCGGGGCACTTTATCTTCAGGACACGACGGACGACATTCAGCATGAGTCAGAGGCACTCTGGTCGTCACGGCGCCCGTGGAGGGGGGGGCCCAGCCCGCATTAGAGCTCCTTCCACAAGGTTAGCAGGTACTTTATGATGTAGATAGGAGGAGGGTAGGAGGAGAGATAGAGGAAGAGAGATGGAGGAAGAAGAGGAGAGGAGATGGAGGAAGAGAGAAAGAGAGGAGAGGAGATGGAGGAAGAAGAAGAGAGGAGATGGAGGAAGAGGAGGAGAGGAGATGGAGGAAGAGGAGGAGAGGCGATGGAGGAAGAGAGGAGGATCCGGGGTATTTGGGGAGGCTTGGGGGAAGGGGAGGATGGTCGGTACAGGAGGGAACGGAAGGTCAGCTGCACCTCTCCCTCCACTCTTCCCTCCGTCAACGCTTCTAGGCAATCAGTTAATGGGATGGAGAGAGAGAGGAGGAGGGGGAGGAGGAGGAGGGAGGGATGGGAAGGGGGAGACGAGGAAGGATGGGAAGGGGGAGGGGACAGAGCCAAAAATGGGGGAGGCACACAAAGACAAGAAATGGGTTGAAAGAGAAGGAAGGGTTTAACAAAGGGAAGAGCACATGCCAGTGACCTGTATGTCTCTCTCTCTGTAGCTAACCTAGCTCCTAGTCTCCCCCTCCCTTCATCTCTGGTTTATCAGGCTCCTTCTCCCTCCACAGACTGGCACACACACACACACACACACACACACACACACACTACCATAGCAGTTATAATGGCCACACGTTCAGGATTTCTATCCCAGAACCAATCAGCTCTTCTAACCATTATCCACCCTTCAAAGCACAAATGTCACTCCTGTCTCCTGTGTAATTATGTTATTCTTTCACAAGATGCCATTTACCACCCCCGGAACACACACCAAGTTAAGAGTGTGTGTATGCGCGTGTTAGACTGTGTATGTATGTTGGAGTGTGTGTGTATGTGTTACAGTGTGTATGTGTGCGTGTGTGTGTGTTACAGTATGTGTGTGTGTGTGTGTGTTACAGTATGTGTGTGTGTGTGTGTGTGCGTGTGTGTGAGCTGAAGGCCAGAGGCTGTCTGTATGCAGGACAGACAGGAGCAGTCAGGCGGGGCAACGCTGCCACTCAGCCTGTCAGAGTGTGTGTGTGTGTGTGCTGTGTGTGGTGTGTGCCTCCTGTCAGTGTGTGTGTGTGTGTTTGTGTGTGTGTGCCTCCTGTCAGTGTGTGTGTGTGTGTGTGTGTGTGTGTGTGGAACCCATACCTGACAGCTGATTTGGGTATGGATCCATAGAGCAGTGAACTCAGCCCTCTGTACAGCCCTCTGATTCCATGACCCTGGACTGACTGTTTCACACAGTCCCCTGTCGGAACACACACACACACACATGCACACACATGCACACACACATGCACACACGTGCACACACACACAGAGCCAGTTAGCCTGACGCAGCAGGTCCAAGGAACATCTGCCTGCAAGGCTCATTAGGACAGTCTCACATCCTCAAAGATATCTGTGTGTGTGTGTGCTGTGTGTGTGTGTGTGTCTATCTGTGTGTGTGTGTGTGTGTGTGTGTGTATGAATCTGTTCTCAGTCAAATAAACAAGCAGGATGACAGCCTGCCAGAATCACTAATGCACCTAGGCATGATGGGTAATAGGATAATTAGCTCCAGAGAGAGATGATGGAAAGAAACAGAGGAAGAGAAAGAGAAGAAAGCGAGAGAGAGAGAGAGAGGGCGAGAGAGCGAACGAAGAAGAGAGAGAGAGGGAGACAGAAATACAAACTCAACGATGATAGAAACCAAGATATTAAGACAAACAGACTCACACACACACACACACACTCACACACACACACACACACTCACCGATCCCCTTGTATTTGGGTGGGTTGGCCCTCTCGTCCAACTGTAGCTGGGTCTTCACATACTCTGTAGGGAAGGTGATGCAGATCTCTATACCTCCTGCGATGCCACCTGCAACACACACACACACACAGGTTACATCAGGGTGTCATTATCCTGGTGCTGTCTGTCTGTCTGTCTGTCTGTCTGTCTGTCTGTCTGTCTGTCTGTCTGTCTGTCTGTCTGTGACTGAGGGAGAGAGCGGTGGAGAAAGGGAGAGGACGAGAGCAGGGGAGAGAGGGTGGGGAGGAGGAGGGGAATGAGAATGATCTCATGTGGCTGAATCAGCAGCGATGCTCTCCTTCCACAACAGAGGACAGGCCCATAGATCTTACCCACCTTCATTCTCTCAGGTTAGGATTTACACTTCTGTACTCTTCCAGGAGAGAGAGAGACGGAGGAGGAGAAAGAAGGGAAAGATGAATGGAGGCATGTGTGGGGGGGGGAACGAATGAAGGAGGGAAGGAGGGAGAGAGGGGAGAGAGAGAGAGAGAGGGGAGAGAGAGAGAAGAGAGGAGAGAGAGAGAGAGTGGCGAGGCTTACGCTAATTAAATTATCTGCTTTACCAGAGGGAGGGGCTCTATTACAAAAGCCAAGACCTCCATTAGATCAGTGACACACACACACACACCACGTGTGATCTGTGTGTGTGTGTGTCTGCATCACCAGCCGTCTCCCAAGGCTTTGTCCATGTTGTTAAGGTTTAGGCTGGGTTCATGATCTGTGGGCACTCGGAATTCTAGCAAGCATTCTAGCGAGTCATGATGTTTACATGATCCAACACACACACTTCTAATCTCCTAATCCTGGTGGGGTACTCGGTAAGGATCCAGTCAGGAGCCGCTCAGATCACATGAGTGCAGCCCTTTGTGTGTGTGTGCGTGTGTGTGTGT
This sequence comes from Mallotus villosus, assembly GCA_903064625.1. NCBI lineage: Eukaryota > Metazoa > Chordata > Actinopteri > Osmeriformes > Salangidae > Mallotus > Mallotus villosus. Next base: position 451,189 of record CAEFZP010005097.1, read on the forward strand.
GTGTGGCGCTCACTCTGTCTCAGAGACACAGCTACAATGAGCCCATTCACCTCCTACAGCAGTATAGCCTGCTAGCTAGCTGCTACATGAAGCTTGCTGGATGCCCGTGAAGGCTACTGAGTGAGCAAGGACTGGACACAGACACACTAAATATGTACCCCATATTAGAGGAGCTCGTTTGCTTTCCATTCCATGACACGCACGCACGCATACGCTACATGTGACCCAACACACTAACGTGCACTCACACACTCTCTATTGCACACGTGTTGTACACTTGCACGCACCACTTAGCCATGAGACACAAATGGTTCAGGTACAAGCACAGCGTAATAGACAGAGAGAGAGCGACCATTAATCTCCATCTCCTCCATCGTCCACTACTCTCTCTTCTGTCCCCCACTCTTATTTTCTCTCCTCCCGCTCTCTCCCTCACACACACACACACACACTCTTTCTCCTTCCCCTCTAAAGCTTTTTCTTTCACACACACATTCTCTCGCTCCCTCTCTGTCTTTCTTCCCCCACTTACTCTCCCTCCCCTCCCTCTCTCTCTCTCTCTCTCTCTCTCTCTCTCTCTCTCTCACACACACTTTTTGTTCTTTACTTTACAGGATTCCTCAACCAGACAAACAAGAGAAACACTTCATTCATCAACGTGACGTGTCGCTCTCTCCTGTAGTCTCTCTCCCTCGGTCTCTCTCCTCTACCCTTTTAACTCTCCTTCGCCTCCTCCATTTCCCTGTCGGCCTCAGACGAGTCACATAATCAATATCTCCATGACGTTAGTGATCAACCAGAGGCCTGCACCCACAGCCACAGCCCCTGGACCCACAACGGCACACATGATCCAGCTGCCAGAACCAATGCTGGAGTTGGATCCTCTCTACAGCGCATAATTGGCTGTCGGAGAAAAACAGTGGCATGCACGTACGCACGCACGCACGCACACGCGCGTGTGCCCTGATGCCCAATTCAGAAGAGGATGAAAAAGACTGGAGAGAGTTTGTGGACCATCAACGCATTCTTCCTAACCGAGCAGCGTCAAAAACACATGACGTCCTATCAGACGTACCAGACAGAAACCCTGACATTACCAGTGCCTCTGACTCCCTCTCCCTACCCTCCACCAATCCCCAGCCTCACCCCCCCACCCCCCCCACCCAGCACGAGGCAGATTTATAGTTTAATCAACACCCTTCCGACCTCACAGCTGGGCCTCTGCTTGAATCACAACCACACACACCCACACACGCACACACACACACAGGGGCACAACACTGTTCTTGCATCCCCATGACTCCTTGTTCAAATCAGGGAATCCTTCGAAAGACAGAGAGACAGAGAGACAGACAGACTGTCTGTGAGAGAGAGAGAGAGAGAGAGAGAGAGAGAGAGAGAGAGAGACAGATGAAGACCACTCTGGAATATGGTGGGTCCGTCTGCTCAGTGAAGTAGGCCTAACGAGCTTGGGGGAACATCTGCTCCACCATCAAACAACTTCCTGTTTCCCTCACGCCGTCTGGAGATGCTTCACACTTGAAACATGTAGAAGTTACCCAAACTGTGTTTGTGTACATAATCTATATATTCATATGCAAAGTCCAGCGTGCAGAGGAGGATTTGAACCAGCACCCTGGAAGCCCCAACCAACCTACCAACCCTGGAGAACGTCTGTCCCCTTTGAACCTTAACCCTTTCCAGGCAGGTCTGAGGACACACCTCACACACACACACACACCACACACTCGCTACACACTACACTCTAAACACACACGGGTCCCTCTACATGCTCCCATTACAACATACACGGACAACTCTCCGCAAACACACTCTAAACATACTATGAACACACACACACACACACGCGGGTCACTCTAAAGACTTCAGCTTCAAACACGAGTCATTAATAGATCCTTAATATTTTCTGTTTGCCTCGTCTGCGAGAGATGAGAAGGCATAATTAATCTCTTCTTCTGCCTTTTTAAGGTCTGTTCCCTCAACGCAGCGCTACGTTTCATCACAGGAGAGGAGCCCATTAATTTTACATGGAAGGGTTTTCAAGTGCCTGGAGCCCTGGGGTGAGATCCTCCCCACACACCCCTGGGAGGATGGGGCTGAGGAACAGGTCTCTCTTGGAGAGTTGGGGACCTGTTACACGGAAGTGGCTCACGGGGAGCCGGTCTGTCTGCATGCCTGACTTCTTACCCGTCTTCCTGCCTGCCTGTCTGACTGCCTCTGTCTGTCTGCTTGCCTGACTTCTTACCCGTCTTCCTGCCTGTCTGTCTGACTGCCTCCGTCTGACTGCCTCTGTCTGACTGCCTCCGTCTGACTGCCTCCGTCTGACTGCCTCCGTCGGACTGCCTCCGTCCGACTGCCTCCGTCCGACTTCCTCTGTCTGTCTGCATGCCTGTCTCAGTGCCTGACTTCCTGCCTCTGTCTGACTGTCTGTCTGTCTGCCTATCTCTCCAGGGGCCTGTCTGATACAACTCCTCAACATACCGAGCGACTTTCAGACATAACAGAGTTCATGATACCAGAATACCCAGGGAAAGTGGCAGTGAGAGAGAGAGAGAGAGAGAGAGAGAGAGAGAGTGTGTGATGGACAGGGGGGGGGTTTGAGTCTTGCTCCCTCAAGCTCTGGTGGTTCGTGAGGAGGGGTGTCCACTGTGTGCGCTGTGAGTGAGCGTAAAGGGAACGAGTGCACACTTTGACGAGCCCTCTGAGCCACGGAGGAGACAGACACTCTGAGAACCTCTCACACACACACACACACACACACACATCGATAAAAGCTGCCACACAACACGGGAACGCACAAACACAGAGCAAATCAAGAGCGGGCTATCCATTAGAACCTCCCTCCCCCAGGCCACACCAGCAATCCGCTTCTCTCTCACTCAGCGCGTCCCACCACCGGCCTTCCCCATTGGCTGCTGAGCCGGGGTAAGAAGTGATTGTCTGGGTAGGAAATAGAGGACTTCCATTAAGCCGGTTGGAAGAGCCTCAGGGGAAACGACCTCACACACACAGAGAGAGCGAGGACGGGCCCTCGACGGGATGAGACCACGCCCCCTTTGGCATGTCAAATGGGATCTGAAAAGACAGCACGATCTTTCTCCTGATTTTCTCTCTGCCCTCTCTCTCCTCTGTATCTCTCACTCTCTCTCTCCTCTCTCTCTTCTCACTCACTCTCCAATCTATCTCACTCTTCCATGGCTGTTATAGCAATGTTTAACAAAGGTATTCACAATGAAGACTAGGCGCCTAAATGCACCGGAGCTGTATCGTAAACAGAACTCGAAGGGACTGGTAAAACTTCTCCTTATATACACCCAACCTTGGCTAGAAATGGGGACACCGGCCATATGACAGAAAAGTTGTCTTGCATTCAAATTCAAATTGGATCATTAATCAAGGCTGCAGCAGACCAGGTGGTTCCCTTGCAAGACAAGGGGATATGTTAAACACATGTTGGTCTGCTGTAAGCACAAACTCTGTAAACCCTGTAAAGGTACATGTTACAGTATCAAAATTATGACTAGAATGTAATACATAAAATAAGAAACAAAATCATATCAAACATGACATTAAAAGCTGTTTAGAACTATATTTACAAGAACACAACTTTTAATGATAATTTCAGTCTTCCTCTGTTCATCTTCCTCTTCACTGTTGAGACCACCTCTCCAGAGGTGTGTCATTCAGGTGCGATTGTCATTTTGGCATTCATGTAAATCAACGACTGTCCCAGACGAGTGTCTGGGCGACCAGTGACAAAGGGGCTGCCAAAACAGCCCTACACTAACCAGGTATTATAACTAACTTCTAAGTACTCTAACCAGTAAGTATTAAGGCAGAAGCACCCAAGCTCTGTGATTGGCTCAAAGAGGAGGCCAGCTCTGTCAATGGTTCATTGAGGAAGCTTTTCTTTTGTTTGCCCAGAGCAAGAGGGATAAAGACAAGGATACACACTGCCTGCCCAGTTCTAGAGTTATGAGTACAGGCAAAGAACAAATGTTGACGCTGGCACACACACACACTCTCACACTGATCTGCTATACTGTTTGATAGCTCTTGGATCAGTGGTGGTGAGATTTACTAAGCGTCCGACAGGTATGTAGGACCATGCTAGCACCAGACTGGTAAAACATCGCCTGATTACAGCAGATAACGAACCGTTTGACCTGATTAGTTTTATGATCGAGTTATAGATCATTACCTCGGGACTTGGACCGCAGGAAACCACCTACAGTTTCCTAACAAACAGATAGCCCAGAGCAAAACTACCGAGGGTGGCAGAATTTTTTTTTGCAAACGTCATCGTGTCACTCAACCCTCCCCACGGCTCAGCTAGTCTGACTGGTTAGTCCAGCGGGGGAGGAGGAAGAGGAGGGAGGGAGGTGGATGGGGGGGGGCTCCCCAGAACCGGATAAGATAACAGGAGTCAGGAGATCACGACTGACTAACATGGCGTCAACAACGCGTTTACGCAACATGGCCCTCCTGTACATTGGTACACGGTACAATCTGTCGAGGTCATGCCTGGTAGGTCGACTGAAGTGGGGTGAGAGAGAGGGGAGGCAGCGAGTCGCTGTCTTGAAGAGGACCCTGAAACGTTTCATTGTGAAACGTCTCCACGGTATATGATGTTCAGAACTTCAATTATCGGACCTAGTCTTTCTCCTCCCTTTGAGTGTGTTCACGGGGAATGTTCCCTGGTCTCTCTAAAGGCTGTGGTGGCTGATCACTAGGGCTACAAGATAGAACAACATGTTCATTGAACAGGTCCATTTATCCACAGCGACAGAGACGGATCACATCTTGATCACGCAATTTGCTTTACCGCTGAGCTACACCCAAATGGTGAAACCCAAATTGGCAACCCAGACCACGACCATGTAGAGATCGAGTCTTCCTCTGCAGTTGTGTACTACTACTACTACTACTAATACCCCTCATCATCGCATTAGTCTGGAACACTGTGGCTGTACGGATCACCATGGCAATCGAGATCCCAGACAGGAAACGTGTATTAGCAGAAATCATGCATGCGGGCCCTGGCTGGCTGGAGTTGCACACGCTGAGCAAATAACAACCAGTCTGAGATAGGAGTGGGGTGATCATGGGGGGAGTGGGGTGATCATGGTTCAGTCTTGTCGTGACATGGATACGTATGCACACACGTAGGGATACACCCACACACAATATAATTCAAAATGTGGTTATCTCAGTATAGCAACTAACTGTGTAATTTGCTGCGCCGTGCAGCCCGAAATTCCAAACCTGCTGTTAGTTAAAATTACGTAAACATGCACCCTGCAGTTAGTCCGTATAATAACGCCTGTCTGTTACACTGTATGGGCCTTGATTAATCATGAACTGCAGCTAAACCCCTCATTCAGTGTTGGCCAAGGCTTTGAGAAGAAACAGTCTGAGTTTGTTGCTTGGTAACATCGGTAACTTCAGTGTTATTGGTTTTCACCGCGCATTGAGAAAGAAACGAAGCACTACACTCTAAAAAATAAGTAAAGTGATGATTTAAGTAAACTTAAAACCATGAAACCCAAAGAACCTATCTGGATTACGCAGCAAAGTTCCACGTAAACTCATTTAAATAGTGGTCTTTGACCCGGCCTTGGCCAAGCCAATAGGATGAGACCTGATTAATCAGGTGACACTACAGAAACTGTTGCTTTTATCAATACCGAGTTTAATACAACTGTTTAGATAAGACTTCATGGTAATTTAACGGAATAATCGTATAGCTATTTTTCACGAATGAACTAATAGACCTATCCTGCAATATATGCGAACTGAGAAATATGTGTGGTTGGACTGTGGGTGCAACAATATCATGCGACTGGCACATTCCGTTTACAGCAACATTCTAACCTGCGCCGCGCTCAATCCAGCGCATGACAGCTTTCAAACATGGACGCGCTCACCTCATAGAAGTTGTTCAGCGGTGCATGCAAACGTTGTGTTAACATTGTCACTGTGCGAACGATCGGATTGTTGTTCTTGACTTTACTCGTGTGCTCGCTTTGTTTGACTGACGTACAATAACATCGTTGTCTTTGAAACGTAGCCTACCAGTCATCTGTTGCTACAGTCGTGTAGCTATGTGTTGGTCTTGGAGAAATCGTTCAAAAACTTACCTGCTAAAATCGCCTTGCCAGGATGAGTTAATTTAGCTTTTCCTCCGGGTGCTGCCGCTGCCAGACACCTTGGTCTGTGAAATGGGCTGACGAATTGAGTATTTCCTTGCATCTTACTTAAGGAATATTTATATCAAGCCTTAGACGAAAGTCGATCAAAGTAGTATTCGAGCTCAAAAAACAAGAACTAGCGCGTCATCAAAACCTTCTTAGTGCCAGAGTTCAAGCATGAGCACGGGTCAGTTCTGCTGAGAGCTGTTGTTTATTGATTAAAGTGACTTGCAAGAATCTCCGCGCTGTCTCTCTGGAACCACCGCTGGCTGCCGTGCGTGGAGGGAAACAAGGCGACACCCACAGCGGAGAGAGAGAAAGAGAGACGGGTCACTTTTGTTCCACATCAGGAAAAGGGCGGGGCTCTGTTTCAGTCTCTCTCTCACTCTGAATCTCTCTCTCTCTCTACGTCATGTTTACGTACTTCACTCGCTTTTAGGTGGAGTGATATTGGTTTGAAAAATCGAATTCGACAGGTTGGCAGATCCATAATGTAATAGGTAGGCTAGATAGGATATCTAGCAGAAAACCCTGGGAAGTAGAACTTCGGTACCGAACCACGGTAGCACGAGAAATAGTCGGACAAAGGCGCCTTCTAAAGATCATCAATCAATCTTTAGCCCAGTGACTGTCATTGATCACAGAGGTCCGTTTATGCAAGTATATTCAGTCCTCTATAGCGGCAAATAAAACAATAAAGTAGAATGTCGAAAAACACAACGAGGAGGGGGTGGTAATAGCTCAATGGTTCAGCATTTGACAGGTCGGTTCAAAATACCACCTACTGAATGTTTCTTTGGATATTAAATGAATACATAGTGCCGCCGTGTTGAAAGCTGATGTGATTGCGAGGAGGGAAGGGAGGAATGAACAAAGGCAATGATGCATTTTAAAAGTATTTAAACGGGGCCAGTACCAGTGGAAACTCAACCGAGTAGCCTAGGCTTATAGGGGCGTCTTATCAAATGCTCTCAGGAACGATACTTCCCCGTTCAGCAATGTTGCAACTCCGTCCAGTGCGTTAACTGTACCCGCTCCCAAGTGAGTCAACAGACAAAGACGAAGACCAGATGTGTGTGTAAACTTTATTTTCTATCGTTCTGAAAGCATGACTTGTGCAGAGAAATGGGGGTGCTTGCTTACGCACAGCTAAAATGATGTCGTTTTCTCCATGACAACCCACACAGCGTAGAAACACTCAGGATCCGGAGGACACAGCACACCCATAATCCATATGGTTATTCTAAAACATTCTCATTGGTTGCTGAAACTGAAAGTAAACGAATCTCTAAGTCATTGCTGCTGCAAACGATCGTGCTGAAAACATGGGTTTTATATGTTTTGTACTCGGCCCTTTTTGTATTTTGTCATTTTTCTTACAAAAATTAATATGCTTTTACAACTACAACAATACTCTATAGATAATACATATGGTATGGTATTTCCCATAATATTGAACTTATTTGATTAGTTAGGCTCTCAACATAGCATCTTAAATAATACAAGGTTCTCCATACATTAATGAGCGTACTCAGAACCACTGGTACCGGGGGAAAAGGTAAGTTCTGTTGACCTGGTGTGTTTCAGTAAATGGATCAGCTGATATTCTGTTCCAGTCGGGCCATTGGGTAGTTGGGGGGGTAAAGGTTTCAGAGGATAGACGGGTGTAGTTTGAGCACAGCATGGGGTCCTACATCGACGTCCTGGGTCCACGTGAAAGGGTTGTGCTCCTAGTTGCGGTGTTAACAGCGTAATATAGCTCGGCAGCACATGCAGAGACAACAGCAGAAAAACACTTCATCCTCACGCCGTCGTCACCCCGAGTCCAGAACCGTCCAATGTGGTGTTCCCTCTCAATGACCCATCTCGTGTCCAGGCTTATTTTTGATGGTGTTACCATAGAAGAAGATACGACAGTCAGGCTTGAGTATGACGTTACCATAGAAGAAGACGGGGGTATTCAGGCTTCAGGATTATGTTACCATAGAAGAAGACAGGGGTTTCAGGCTTGAGTATGGCGTTACCACAAAAGAAGACGGGGTATTCAGCTTAAAGAAAACAGGAGAATCAGTAGTGCGTGTATGGCATCTTTCCCAGAAGTCCTTGCGTTGCCAGTGTGTGTGTGTGTGGGGCAGTGAGTTCCTCCACCCTCTGCTTTAGAACACTGTGTTCTTGTTCGGATGATTTGACCCAACCTACGGAACTCCACTGCCCAAGAACAAGCTTTACAAACAAAGCTAATAAGACAGCCATGAAACAAGAAGTGAGCGATGGGCCGATTTCACTCCTCCCCCAGTCTCTCCTCTTCCTCCTCCTCCTCATCCTCCAGTAGATAAGGCCATTGCAGTGCTTTTGGAGGGGAGGGGGGGTCAGAAAGCTGGATGCCGTGTCCCACCCTCCTTCCCGTCCCGTCGCCTCGGAAACAGAGTCTCTTTGTCATCAGTGCTGAGTTTCATCTCTAGAAAAACCATGATTCAGAGTGCCGTTCTACCATGAACACAGTTTATGCGGAACAGACAGCAGGAGTACTTGGATGAGGGGTGGGGAGGTAACTTATCTTCTATGTGTTATTAAGAGTTAAAAGCTGACTTCATGCTGTATCGCGCAATTCCCAGTTCGACGGCTAGGTGGTGCGGTGGGGGTGGGGTGTTGGATGAGGATAGGGGTTCATCGGGGAGGGGTCCTTTGTTCCATGGAGGGGGGGGGTAGTTCGGTTTCAGGGGTCTCCTCTACATACTGTCGGTTGGGCTGGGTGACACCCAGAGCAGCAAGGTTGTGGTTTAGGTCCAGTGTGTGTGTGTGTGTGTGGGAGAGAGGGGGGGGGCAGGGGCTGTGTGTGTGTGTGTGTGTCTACATGTTGTATCCGTAGGGCGTCTGGGGGGGGTAGCCCGGAGCTGCGTAGCCGTACGGGGGGTAGCCTGGCTGGGGGGGCCACGGGGGCTGGGCCTGCCGTCAACATCAGCTGCTGGCCTGCTCACACACACACACACACCACACACCACACACACACACACACACACACACACACACACACAGGGTCACTTACAAGAAAGCTAGACATACCAAACACTACGGGAAGGACTACCGACCTACCAAACACTACGAGAATGACCAAACACCTACCAAACACGATGGCTGCGGGTTCAGTCACTTCCTCTTCGGTCTTCCTCAGACCGTCAGCTTCCTCCAGCTTGTCCACCTGGTCACACGGACCACACAGGCAAGGTCAGAACTGGACAGGCGGTCGACGTCCACACACACACGCAGGCAAACACACTACACACACACACACACAAGCAGGCGCGCACACACACGCACAGGCCACAGAGAGATACTCGGGACTACACACACACATTTGCATTACTCTCTAGAGACATGGCAGTGTTCTATGCAGTCTAGAGCAGCGTGGGGTTATGCTATTGACCACTACTGTAACACGTTTATCATAGCAAATACACAGAGCCTCAAACTATAGTGCATAGATGCCATACAACAGGCAGTCTTGCAGCACTGGTCCGGTTACTTCTAGAAGCATCTCTCAGCCCAGGGCTCCACAGTTCCATTCCAGAGCCAATCGTCTAAGAGTGATCCTCTACATCTGTGTTCTCTAAACGGAGACTCTTAGGCCACGCCCCGATGTACAACACTGTGTTCAAACAAATCTCCACACCAGCCGACAGGTTGGCCACGACATGAGTGACTGGTTAATGCCCTGGTGTGTGTGTGATATTTTCATGACCACAGGAGGGCAGCGTTGAGCGATGCTGGTGTCAGGTCAGTCTACAGGTTGTCTCTGGGAGCTAGCAGGCTAGCTAACGCGTGAAAGGCCTTGTACAGAGATGATTCAGCAGTTGGCACCAGGCTAGTTTCCCCCCAAAGAATGGAATTTGAAGGATTTTTGTTCAAAATAGTGTCATGTCAAACGGTATCTAGAATAATCATGGTGTGTGTGTGTGTGTACGCATCACCACCTAGCATGTGATGAGCTCAGAGGAACTGGAGATGGCCACCTAGTCTAACGTAGGGTTAGATGACAAGCCGTTCTGTCAGCTAAGCATGACCAAGCAGTCTGTGTGTTACTGGTGATCATGACCAAGCAGTGCAGGGATTCGTCCCGTGTCTCTGGAGTGGCTCCCCTTCCTCCCCTTCCTCCCCATAACCCCTCCAAGCTGTCCCCCTCCACCCCCCACCCCCACCATCTGTGACCCGTGTCAAAGGGCAGGAGCTGGGGGGGGAGGAGCCTAAGGAAAATGTGAGGGGGGAGGGGCTAAGAAAAGGAGGCGAGGACAGGAGGCCACCCAGACAGGACGTCCCCCTCGGATAGCTGGGGTTAGAGGTCAAAGGTCGGCGAGAGGTCAGAGTTAGAGGACCAGAGAGAGGGGTCCCGCCGGGCCCCGAGCCAGGCATCTCAGGGTGAGCTCGCTCCTCCATGCTGGGGCCCCTACATCAGACACCCGGGGTCTATGTTACCACGGGAAGAAAACAGACACAACCAAGAGAGAGAGACAGAGAGAGACCAGAGAGAGAGAGAGAGAGACCAGAGGAGAGAGAGACCAGAGAGAGAGAGAGAGAGAGAGAGATGTATAAAAGAGGGCCAGAGACCGTCACCTTCTCCATCGCCTCATCCACCTGGAAGAGAAGCCACACAGATGACCCCGCGTGATGTCACAGGTCAAAGTTCACCGGAAGGGAGAGCGAGCGATCGCTGAGCTCCTCTGAGCGGGTTGAGAACCCCCAGGGTCTTCCCACCTCACACACACACACACTCACGCTCGCTCTCATCTCAACACGGTTCAAATCCCACCACACTCGCTGGTCGTAGAACTACCCTACCCGTAAAAACGACATAATATCTCCACACCACGATAACCAAACAACACTGTCATGAGTAACCGCGGTAACTAGGAACAGCGTGGGTTCCGAGGCAGCGTTCCCGGGCCCACCTTGGAGAGGTACTCCCTCATGACCTGGATGAAGTAGGGCATGGCGAAGTCCACCAGGTCGTGCCTCCAGGCCGTCTCCAGCACCACGTCGGGCCGCAGCAGGTCGTAGGAGGTGAAGAGGCAGGCGGCGAAGCACTCCTTCTTGCCCTCCTCCAGGAACCACTGCAGCAGCGCCTCCGCGAGCTCCGCCTCCTTCGACTCGGCGGCGTACAGCATGGCGTCCTGGGGCGGGGGGACGGGGGACGGGGGATAGGGGAGAGAGAGAGTGAGGAGTGGGAGAGAAAAGATGAGACACTTACATTTAGCAGACGCTCTTATCCAGAGCGACTTACAGTAAGTACAGGGACATTCTCCCAGAGGCAAGTAGGGTGAAGTGCCTTGACCAAGGACACGTCTCTTTGTAATGAATTGTCTGTATGTATTGTTTGTTTTTTGTTTTTACCATGTGGGCCTTGAGCCTGTAATAAAGTTTATATATATATATATATATATATTGGGCATGGCCGGGAATCGAATCGGCAACCTTCAGATGAATAGCCCGATTCCCTAACCGCTCAGCCATCTGACCCCCAGACACACACACACACACACACACACAGCACAGGGCGGGGCTGACCTTGTAGAGCTTGTCCTTCTTGCAGAGCTCCACGCTCTGCCTCCAACGGTGGGTGCTCTTGTACAGGTAGGCGGCGATGCGGCGGAACTCGATCAGCTCGTGCTTCTCCAGGCGCTGGGCCAGGCTGATGGTGTCAAAGTTATCGTAGGCATCTATGGACGCCCTCAGGCCCTAAGCACACACACACACACACGGGTATAAAAGGCTTGAGGTCTTGCACACAACTACATCGTCGTGCCGACAGAGGTCAAAGTTACACACGCACCTGGTAGTCCTCCTCCTCGGTCAGCAGGTTGTTGAGGGCATCATTCACTCCCTGGTTGTTGTGGCTCTGGACAGATCTCAGGTAGGGCTTCACCAGCTTCAACTGGCTCATCTAGACACACACACACACAGGAGTTAATTATTATGGTCTGTCAATTATTATGTCTCTATTTGAACTCCAGATGCAGATCTCCGTTCAAGGTTCTCCGCCGAGTGAGGCTACTGTACACTGTGCACAGTGTGGTCACCATGGTGAGGCAGGTTGGCGCGGTTACCGTGGCGGGGTTAGGTTAGCGCGGTCGCCACGGTGAGGCGGGCCGACGTGGTTACCTTGGTGAAGTAGGCGACAGCGCGGCTGTGGTCGAGCCGCGGGGAGAGGATGACGAGCAGGTCGTTCATCAGCAGAGGCTTGTAGTCCAGGTAGTACTGGAGAGCCTTGTAGTACAGCTCCACGTTGGCCACCTGGAGACACACACACACCCGTGAGACACACACACAAGCAAGACACTAAGGAGCTGAGGCCTTATTGCAGGGTTCGATATACACACGCAAACATGTACAATAATGTATTTATATTTAAAAAGACTATACATACATGCATACACACACACACACAGGAGCCCATATTGTGCACTCAATACCACGCTTAGCGAACACTTGGTTACCTTAGCGATGATGTCCTTGAACGGGCCCTCCTTCCACGCGTCCGTAGGATGTGACATCATAGTGATGACGGCGTTGTCAAACTCCTCGTACTTGTCGTAGAGGAACACCAGCTCCGCCCACAGGTGAGACTGCTCTGCTGCACGCAAGACCTGATTGGACAAGGCAGTGGAAGTGAGCGCGCTCACAGTTACACATACACAAGTATTAGCAGGCTCCTTTGATACACACACACACACACACACATACCTCTCCACACTCCACTTTCCCTGTCCCCATCCCCTGCCCCCCTACCCCCACCCCATCTCCTGCCTCATACACCCCATCATTCTCCCCTCCACACTCACCTCATCCCTCCCCTCAGCCCCACCCTCTCCTCCTCCTCCCTTCCCCATCCCTCTCCCTCACGCCCCATCCCATCCCCCTCTCACCCATCTCCCCCTCCTCCACCCCTCTCCCCCTCCTCCCCACCTTGGGGATGTTGACCCGGGACCAGAACAGCTCCAGGTGCTCCCTCATCTTCTCGGGTCTGAACTTGGAGTAGAGGATGGCCAGCTCGGTGAACATGCCCATGTGGGCGCGCTCCAGCCCCAGCGCCGCCTCCAGCAGGCCAATCAGCTCCTGGAAGAAGCCCCGGTCCTGGTAGTAGCCAATCAGCTCCTCCAGCTCGTCGGCGTGGATCACGATGTGGAGGCCGCAGATCTGGGCCAGGCGGAACTCCTCCCCGTCCACGCACGCAAAGCACACCTGGGGGGGAGGGGGGGGGGTTGAGAGAACATCAAATCAGGCCTCATAGACATACAGAGATGTAGTTACGTTTTAGGTTATTACACGCATGTAAGTATCTGTGAGTCTGTGTATATGCGTGGTTGTAGTGTGTGTGTGTGTGATATACAGTGTGCGTGTGTTTGTGATATACAGTATGTGTGTGCGTGTGTGTGATATACAGTGTGTGTATGTGTGTGTGTGTGTGATATACAGTGTGTGTGATACAGTGTGTGTGTGTGTGATACATTGTGTGTGATATACAGTGTGTGTGTGTTTGTGATATACAGTGGGGTGGTGTGTGTGTGTGATATACAGTGTGTGTGTATGATACAGTGTGTGTGTGTGTGCGCCCATCCCACCTCCTTCCAGGTGCGGGTGCTGTTGGCCTTGCGCCCGCTGTCCACGGCGGCCTGGTACTCTCCCAGGTGCACCAGCGTGGACGCCAGACGGGCGAAGTTAGACACGTTGTTGTAGAGCAGCCGGGCGGCGTCGTACATGGCCTCCTCGTAACACCTGTCCCCCACCTGGCCGGGGGAGAGAGAGGACAGAACAGAGAGATATAAACACATGGGCACATTTGACCTGTTGTTTGTGGGTGTGATCAGTGGGTTTGTTGGGTGAGTTAGGGTTCACTGGGGCGTTGTCAGGGTCCTTACCTGCTGGATGTGGGCGTTGTTAGGGCCGCTGATGAACTCCTCCAGCTCGGCCAGGCGGCTGGTCTTGGCCAGGGCGAAGATGAGCTCCGTCTCCACGTAGGACTCCCGCGCCTTCTTACGAGCCATCTGGAGGAACTTCACCAGGTCCTCCCAGTTATCTAGCACACACACACACACACACTTTAGGCACGCACAGCGGTAGCCTGTTTTCCTGTTCAGTGCCTCTTTTATGCACGTGTGTGTGTGTGTGCGAGCGGGCTCACCGTTCTTGCTGGCGGCGTTGACCACCTCCAGGTAGGAGGAGGGGTCGTCGGCCTTGATGTACGAGTCGATGGCCTCCTTCACCAGCTCCCGGAGAAGCTGGGCCCGGGCCAGCTGGCTCCACACCGCCGGCTCGTTGCAGCGCTCCGCAAACTCGTAGGCGCGGTCCAGGTTCCCTATGTGCTCGATCAGGACCTGGGGGACGGGGGGGGGGAGGGAGCGAGGGGGAGGAGCAAGGAAGGGGGGGTGAGGAACGTGGTCCAGATTGCGGTGGCTTCCTACGGTCTCGTCGAGGTGTGAGGGTGTTCTTGTACCTGGATGGCCGAGGTGTTGACGTCGAACTTCTTGAAGATGGCGAAGGCCTCCTCGAAGAGCTCGTTGCCGATGGCGATGTTGGCGATGTCGGGCGCGTCGTAGTTGTCCAGGCGGTTGATGTACTCCATCACGCGCGTGCGGTCCGCCTTGATGGCTGTCAGGATCAGGAGGTTCTGGAGGTTTCTGGGGCGCGGAACGGAGCACGGCGGATGTAGTCATACAGAGACAATGTGTGTGTGTGTAGGAGTGTGTATGTGTGTGTGTGTCTTACCTGTGCTCGCTGAAGACAGAGTTGTCCAGGACGATCTTCTCCAGCAGCTCGATGAGCTCGTTGGGCAGGTCGGCCGTCATGAAGGCCTTGACTGTGACCGACACCTCCTCTGGGTCCTGGGTCTCCGACAGGGCCGTCTGCACACCGGGGAACGCGGGTGGACGGGGATGAACGGGAGCGGGTGGAACAGGGGAAATGGGTGAACAGGGGAAACAGGGTGGAAAAGGGGATGGGTGAACAAGGTCACACAGCTATGCACTGTCTACTAGCACAGGCAGACTAGACCAGGCAGACTAGACCAGGTAGACTAGACCAGGTAGACTAGACCAGGTAGACTAGACCAGGTAGACTAGACCAGGTAGACTAGACCAGGTAGACTAGACCAGGTAGACTATACCAGGTAGACTAGACCAGGTAGACTATACCAGGTAGACTAGACCAGGTAGACTAGACCAGGTAGACTAGACCAGGTAGACTATACCAGGTAGACTAGACTGGTATACTAGCAACAGGTAGACCTGAGTGGGGGGGGCTGACCTGGTCTATGAGCGGCCTTCTGAAGGGGTTGTCCTCTTCTAGAACAGTGGCCCAGAGGTCCGGATCCTTCCGTCGGACCAGGTAGCGAGCCTCGCTCTTGAACAGGGAGTTGTCGTTGCACACCTACGGCAGAGAAGCAGTTCAGCGGCTCTTCCTGGAAATCCTCGCAGCAGTGTCAACAGCACGCGTGTGTGTGTGTACACATCAGTATGTGTACGTGTGTGTGTGTATGTGTGTATGTGTGTGTACCTTGATGAGGTCCAGGTCACACTGGCCCCTCTCGTAGGCCACGCAGGCCAGGTGCGGGTCTCTCTTGGCGCAGTAGCGTCCGACCACGGCGCTGTCGTAGAACGTGTTCTCCTTCAGGAAGCGCTCGGGGTTGTTGTTGCTGTCGATGTAGATCTTGGCCAGGGCATTGTGGGTCGCCGGCTCCTCGCAGCCCTCCTGGATACGAGCCTCCAGCCACGGCAACAAGAGCTTCAGTCTGGGGGGGGGACATCATGTGTGGCAATCAATGTATTGTCTTGAAAATGCCCATGTTAGTTCATTAATACATTCTTTTTTATTTCTTTTTTATAATGACGATTTCAAAGCATGACTTCACTACTGATGGAGACACACACTCAGACACACTCAGACACTCAACGGAGTCCTCCACTGAGAGGGAGCTGAAGAAGTTCACCGGCCACTGGTTACCTGTTCCTCTTCTCCACCTCGGCCACCAGCTCGTCGGTGGAGAACTGTCCTTTCACCACCGTGATCAGGTTCTTGATGACTTCCTCGGAACAGTCCACGTCCAGGAGCCCCCCTATCACCACCGGGAGACGGCTGGGGTTCACCTGGAACACACACACACACACACACACACACACTCTCTCGTTACAGAATGACACTAGCACATGAACATCATCAGCAACTCATACATACACGTGCGCGCACTCTGATAAGAGACTAATAACGGGACAATAAAGATATGTGTGGATACTACAGATCCTTGATCTAAAGCTGTACATTCCTTCACCATCTCGGCCTCGCTTTGGATGAAACGCGTCTGCTAAACGAACGCGTGCCAAGCTCGTATCGCGTTCGGCGCTCGACATGAACGAACATCCATGTATTTCAAGGCCTACATATATCTTCTGTTCAATCATGCCGAGGAGAGAGGCTTCCGGCACCTTCTGGACGTAGATCTCGATGTACTTCTGCAGGGTGTTGCGGTAGAGGTAGAGCACCAGGTCGTGGACGAAGTCGAAGCGGTCGCACACGATGATGAGGGGCAGCTGGTCGGTCAGCTTGGCCTCCTGAGGTGGGGGGGGGGAGAGGAGGGACAACGTCAGGCTCCACCCCAAACGTACAAAACACCCAGCGCTGATGTCGATGACGCGTCACGTCTTGGTTGGTGAGGATCGATTCCTGTCTGTGTCTCCCAGTTGGGAATACCTCGACAGAGTATAAACAGGAGTGACCTGAAGCAGGGGTGTGGGTTTGTTTTCAAATGTGGGCAACCACCTTTTTCAATAAGTGAGAGTGTAATGCATCCGTTTGTAATGTATTTTAATTTAAAACGTGTGAATGCGGGGGCTAGGGAGACAGATTCGTGTCATGAAACCTGAAGTCATCTGTGAAAACGGATTTCCGCTTCAGACTTTTCTCTTTGCCATGACATGTGTGGACCCGTTTCCAAGACTCCCACTGCCCACTCTGTGTCCTCCCTCTCAGGCGTGGACACCCCGGTGTACCTTGAGGAAGTTCTTGACTCTCTCCGGGTCGTAGCAGCTGCTCTCGCGGCAGATCCTCTCCACCTCCTTGATCTGGCCCGTCTTACACGCCGACTGGATGTACTTGAAGTGGACGTCCGGGTCCTGGCTGAAGTTCACGATCGACCCCAGGAAGTAGAACAAGCCTGAGAGGAGGGGCGGGAGGAGAGAGAGAGAGAGCGAGAGAGCAACGTCAGAGAAGCCAAACACAGAGGAACACGGTCTGTTGAGAAACCTCAGTGACCCCCCACTGGAACCAGGGTCGTTCCCCCCATGTCTCCTGAGTGTAGGACCCCAGCCCCCCCCCACCCCCCCCTCCCCAGGGGCCCACGCACCCTCGTAGCTCTTGAAGGACTCGAACAGCTCCACCAGGGTGGTGGCGCCCAGCTGCTCGTGGTACTTGGAGGCCACCTGGACACTCAGCTGCAGGTTCTGCCGGATGTTGGCCGACAGCATGGCTCTCAGACACTCCACGGAGTCCTCCACCGAGAGGGAGCCGAAGAAGTTCACCAGCCACTGGAGGGGGGAGAGAGAGAGGAAGAGGAGATGAGGGTAGGGGGTTAATATAGACATAGACAAACACTACCTCAGGGTTGAGCAGGTGTGTGTGTGTGTGTGTATTACCTCAGGGTTGAGCAGGTGTGTGTGTGTGTGTGTATTACCTCAGGGTTGAGCAGGTGTGTGTGTGTGTATTACCTCAGGGTTGAGCAGGTGTGTGTGTGTGTGTATTACCTCAGGGTTGAGCAGGTGTGTGTGTGTGTGTGTATTACCTCGGGTTGAGCAGGTGTGTGTGTGTGGTATTACCTCAGGGTTGAGCAGGTGTGTGTGTGTGTGTATTACCTCAGGGTTGAGCAGGTGTGTGTGTGTGTATTACCTCAGGGTTGAGCAGGTGTGTGTGTGTGTGTATTACCTCAGGGTTGAGCAGGTGTGTGTGTGTATTACCTCAGGGTTGAGCAGGTGTGTGTGTGTATGTACTACCTCAGGGTTGAGCAGGTGTGTGTGCACCACGGCTCGTTTGATGTCGTAGAGGTCAGTGAAGTGCTCCAGCGCCCTCTGCAGGAGGCCGGCCTTCTCACACAGCTGGGCGATGTGGGCGCGGTCGTAGTGGGTAAACATCTGATTCCCCAGGATGGCATCTGCCACCTACACACAAACACACACACAAATAAACACACACCACAAACAAACACACACACCAAACGAATCACAGCATACCGACAAGAACATATGACTACATGACAGTAATCTGTATTGCCTGCATGCAGTGTATACCCTTATTGACTGTGTGTGGGGGTTGTGCGTGGGTTGTGTGTGGGTTGTGTGTGGGTTGTGTGTGTACCTGCGGTGCGTGTATGAGGTTCATCTCCAGTAGGCGTGTCTGTAGGTGGCCCTCTGCAGGGCGGTTGTTCTTCAGGGCGTCCAATAGGAAGGAGGTACACTGCTGGACCAGATTGCCCTCCATAAACACATCCACTATCTGCCAATCAGAACAGAGAGAGGGAACACAGGCAGCCAGTCACAGGCGAGCTTTAGACAGAGGTGTAGACAG
>CAEFZP010005097.1:475000-493098 GCA_903064625.1 Mallotus villosus
GACAGGCAGGCAGGCAGACAGACAGGAAGAGAGAAAGAGAGAGAGACTCACCGTCTGAGAGAGAACAGAAAGCAGGGGGAAAGAGAGCAAAGTGTCAATCGCAGAAAGGCAGGAGGGGATTGAGGGAGAGAGATGATATAAGGGGGAGAGAGAGAGAGAGAGAGAGAGAGAGAGAGAGACAGAGGAAACGAGAAAGGAAAGAACGAGAATTACAGAGAGAGAAAAGAATGAGAGAAGGAGAGAAAGAAAGAAGAGAGAGAGAAAGAAGAGAGAGAGCATACTTAGCATCACAAGTCAGACATCTGTCTAAAATAACAATGACGACGGTCGTGCAGCGTGCGCGCGCCCTGGCTGGACACAGCGGTGGAATATCCCTGATCTATTTCTGTGCAGAGAGTCCTGAGTCACCCGAGCGTACGCACAGCTGAGAGAAACCAGGCCATTAGGACAGAGATAAACAGATCCTCTCTGCCGTAGCCCGGAAGGGAGATAAGGCTGCAGCCGTGACCCTGTCTGAACACAGGCCGGAGAACGACAAACACGCCCATCTTTAGGACCTGTCCGATTTAGCTGACTTTTTATCCAGAGCGAAAGACAGGGGGATTTAGACCCGCGGCCTACTCATCCCATCATCTCTACCGCTGAGCTAAACAAAAAAACTACAACCTGAAAGCCCGACTGTAATAAAAACCGACGGATCGTTTCTATCGTTCGCGGCGTAGCGCCCTCCCATGGACGGCGCGGGGGTTGCGAGGGCGCCGCCACGTGTACGGCGTGTACCTTTGAGGGCGATGACCTTGCTGGTGGGGTTCATGATGGCGCTGTCGGCGGTGATGGGGCGCCGGATGGGGTTGCTGGGGTCGGCCATGTCGATGATGACCACCTGGTTCTGCTCGCCCACCTTCTCCCGGATGCAGATGAACTTGTCCGACTCCATGGTCAGGTAGCTGAAGCCGATGTTGGCCGGGTTCACCCCCAGGTTCTGCAGCTGGAGACCGGAGATGGAGATGTTGGATGTGGAGCAACACACACACACACACACACATACGAGGAGAACCTTACAAAAGCACCAAGTATGCAGAACCATCTAGAACCACACACACACACAGACGCAAAACCAACCCCCACACCAGAAAACACACACACAGAACACACACACACACACACACACACGCACACAAACACCGATGCTAACAATAATAAACAGAACTGATGCTATTCAAGCAGACCAAATGAAAGCCCCCTGGAGTTTCTCAAGGGGACTCGTATCTCTGCTGTTTTCTCACAGTGGGACAGGAATATAAGACGCTGGGTCGGTGCCAGCATGCCTTGACGGAGACGGCCAGTGGGTACCCAAACAAACATGGCCTCTCCCTCACGCACTCTGGTGGGAGGGAGGGAGGGAGGAGGGAGGGAGTGGAGGGAGTGAGGGATGGTGAGGGATGGGATGGTGCTTTCTTGGGCTTTGCGTTTTCTTGTTTGTCGTATTTTCGTTTCTTTCTTGTCGTTATTTGCGTGTTTCTTTCGTCTTGTCTTTCTTGTGTCGTTGCTTTGTCTTTCTTTCGTTATTTTTCTTTGTTCTTTCTTTCTTGTTCCTTTCTTTCTTTCTTTCTGTCTGTCTTTCATTTTGCTTTTCTGCGTCTTTGTCGCCCGTTCTGTGTCGCTTTGCTCTCCTGCCTTCTGCTTAGAGGAGTAGGGCTAAGTGTGAAGGAGGAAAGGAGTTCATAAGAGACCGCAAAATATGCGAGAGAGAGAGAAAGACAGAGAGAGATCAAGTCAAAGAGAGAGCTTATGCCATGTTTGCAGAGTTCCAGGAAGCGCTAAAGGGCAGGGTGGGGGAGGGAGGGAGGGAGGGGTGGCTGAATCACTGAGTCACCACAATCCACCAGTTACTGTCAAGTTCCTGCTAACAATATGTCATCATGACTGATACGGATTATGTCTGGAGAACTTCTCACACGAGAGAATCACTAGTAGTGACGGTTCTAGTAGCGTTGTGATAGGGTTCTCCCTGTTCAGATGAACCTGGTTGAGGTTCTGAGCTGGTTCTAGTGGTCCCAGGCACTGAGGGTTCTAACTCCAGACCTCCCAGACCCAGCCTGCTACGAGAGACTGTAAATACCAGGACATGAAAGGAGGGAGAGGAAGAAAAAGGGAGAGAAAAAAAAACAGCTAAACAACTTGAGGCCCAAAGTCCTGGGTTTGCAAATTCCAAGCATTTTTCACTCGGCTGGAGCAACCTACATATACAGATCGGAGATGACGAGAGGGGGAGAGGAGAAGAGGAGGAGGATGAGTAGAGGAAGAGGGGGAAGGAGAGGGCAGGCACGGAGGAAGAGAGGAGGAGAGAGGGAGGAGGAGAGGACAGGAGGAGAGCAAAGAGGAAGCGAGACAGAGCTGGCATGAGAAATACTTAAGGAAATTGAAGAAAAGCGGGAGGGGCATATATGGTTCTGACTTAAATGACTGCACCACAGGAGAAAGGCTTTAGGAGTCAAACTAGCCCCCTGTGGACTTGTGTCTGTCTCACTAACGACAACCGTGTCACGCTGGTGCCACCAAGGACCAGAGTTCTCTGCTGAGCTAGCACTATGGATGAGGCTGGGTAGCTGAGTCTCTGCTCAGAGTGACCATGACTGAGGGTGGGGACTAGGGTCACTGGCCAGATAGAGGGGGAGGGGGGGGGGTCTCCCAGAGAGAGACAGAGAGAGAGGAGGGGGGGGGTGTAGTGTCTCTAGTGAAAGGCCATTTCACAGCCACGGAGTTACCATAACAACGGGCCACAGAGGGAAGAGGGAGAGGGTGCAGAGCACGTCACAAAGTTTCTCTGGCGCAAGAAGCCGGGGCAGGGGCGCTAACTGGGCCAGGGGCAGTAACCGGGGGAGACGATGGGAATGGGAGCCTACATCAAACCGAACAGAGCAGTGTCTGGCGCTAGTAACTGACGCTTTTGATCAAAACGGTGCAGATAAAACTGCAGACAGGTTAACAACCGTCAAACGAGGCTGCCTGTGCTCCTATACTGCAGCTGTGATGTGGTGGCCTAGCACCTTCCCAATCAGAACATAGATAAGCTTACCAAATAGCTCAGACACAGCTGCAGAAATGGAGCATCTCTGATCCAAACGGCTTTAACCGCAAAACGACCAATTGCCTATCTCTCCCAAATAGCATCGCCCAGTTCATGGAATAGCGTGAACTAAACGTCATATATTGTTATTGTTACAACTTGTTATGTTGCTTGTTGAAACGTGACGCCTATGCTATGGGGGGTATGATCTAAGAATAGATTAAAGTTGTTATGAATGATGCGTGTAAACACGCCGAAGGATCAAAAAAACGGTAGCCTATCTAATACACCCAGTTGCTGGAAAGCGTCATGCTGCATAAGGTTGAGTTCTCGATTCACGCATAAACTCAGTGCCCTGAAGTGTCAAAACAGTGCTGTTTTTGTGGCATAACGCGAATGCTACGATGATTCTCAGTGACAGCGACGTTTTCCAGTTGAGCAAACTGCGGCGTGATTCAGGATCTGCAGTGTGGGATACACCAATACGATCTGACTGTTCAATTTTTACAAGTCATCATCAACCCGGTAAAAACTAGGCCTGTGTCTATATTGAGCGCCTCCACGCAGACCCCTTTCAGAATCCATTTAAAAGGCGGCGTGGAGCTTCTGTTGGCGGAGTTTGTACAGACGAGAAACTGCCCTAAAAACGCAGCCGCAATATTTTTTCGTATTTTGTCGCTTCTCCTTACCTGCAGATGTTCCTGAAATCGTATCGGCAGTATCTGTGCCATTCTTGAAGCTTTATGTTAAGACTGTCCACAGAGAGAAGGAAAGGGGAAGGGGACACGAGGAGGTAGAAATGCGGTATTTTACTGTAAGTGCCCCAATTGCCCCAAAAGTAAAATGTTGATGTGCAGCAGTAGGGCACTACAGGCTGGCGTTGATATCACTCGAATTCACTGACTGCTCCCATTCAGTGCACCGTTTGCAACACTCCTTGGTCAGATATCCCTTCCGCTGAGAAAAGTAGTCCATAACTATTATCTATTTAGCTCTTTTGGGAAACAATACGTACAAAAAAACTGAGCGACGTCTTATATTTATGACAAACGGTTAAACGTTTTACTTTAACACTCCTGTAACCAGCCGATATCGTTTTTAAGTAAATATAATGCAGAAGGGGAAAAATCGGATGTGCTTCTTGTACCCCTCCGCAGCCCCCTCCCCCTTCATTTGTACGAACTTCGAAGTAAGAGCACGTGACCAGCGCCCCCTCAGTCTAGGATTTCTGCAAACTCAAGTGCTGATGATCAATGACAGGAATGGATGTTACCACATCCCTAACCGGGATTGTTGAGAAACATGTACGTGTGGATTATAACATCATCACAATTCTAACCATTTATCGACACATGTCATAGTTGATATCAACGTGTTTCATGTAGTTTAATGAATTAGAGGATGAATGATAACCACTTTGTCCATAGTACAGTATCAGCCTCATCCTGTAACACAGTGCTGATCAGACTGCTGATGGATTCTGTCTCTCAGCGACGTCCTCATGTGACTCAGCCAAGTTCTCCTGCGCCAAGTCTGCAAGTTAGGCTACATCTGGGACCGTAGGCTACATGGGCGAGGCGGCTGAATCATAGCAGGTGTTACCAAAGCGTGCACCAAATAACCTTTGTGAAAGCCCACACGAAGAGACATACTCTGTCGAGTCAAGATGAACATGGGACCTTAACACACTGGTGAACCACTCAGAAGGAAAGTGTGACATCATAGGCCTAGTGGATGGAACAGCGGAACGATGCTTATTCATAGAACGAACACACGGGTAGAGCTAGCGCTAACCACCTCCCATCACCGTAACAGAACACAAACATTGCACAGTGACAATAAAAAGGATAAACATGTTCACACGTGTATACCCACCATGCCCGACAACAAATAAATATGTCTCAACTTTTTTTCCTATAACAATAAAATAATTCTAATCATGCAAAATGAAGCGGAAATGAACAGAACTAAAACAACAAAAGTGAGACCCAGGTTGACTGTGGATTAAGGAAGCGCGTCTGTGTCTTACACAACGCAGAGAAGACCACATAGGGTTTCATACAGTCGTTTTGGCTTTACACTGTTTGCCCCATGGCTTGAGGCGAACTCCTCTTAGCGCTCGTAGGAAGTGGGGTGGAGCGGGGAGTGAATCCACGCAGTGGTTTGTGGGTATTGCGGTTCTAGCGGCGGGCAGAGTGGGTGAGGTACGTGGTGTGCTTGGCCTGACTCTTGCTGTCTATCAGGAGCAGCTGGTTTTTCTTATGGTAAGATATGATGTCCTGGAGGCTAGAGAAGAACTGTGAGTGAGAGAGAGGAAGAAGAAGGGAGAGAGAGGGGGGGGGGTATGTTAAGAAACAGGAAGAAAGGGGGAGGTATTATTTTAATCGTTACTAGAGTGTACACTTTTTTTCTATGAATCACTGTTACTGATCTACGACAGTGGCCTTCAACCCTGGTCCTCATGAATGGGTTGCTATCAGGCTTTTGCAGGGCTTGAGTGACCCACTCATTAGAATCAGGTGTGTTGGAGCAGGGAAACATTTACAACATGCAGGACAGAGGGCACCTGAGGACCAGGGTCAAAGACCACTGATCTGTCAAATCCCTCCCTCCCTCTCTCACCTCTTCATCGTTTTTCTCCTCCTCCTCCTCCTTCCTCACCTCCGATGCGCCCCCCCTCGGCCTCCACTCCCCTCCCCGTATCCCTCTGCCCATCCGGCCCCTCCCCGTATCCCTCCGCCCATCCGGCCGCTCACCTCCTCATTCTTCTTGCCCTCCTTCCCCAGAGCGTAGACCCGGGTCTCCTCCAGGTAGCGGATGGGGATGTTGTAGACCTTGCCCTTGTAGAGCACGGCCAGGGTGTAGGGCTGGCCAGAGCTCTGGGCTTTACTGTGGCGGACCAGGAACGCCCCGTCCTGGGAGGAGAGAGAGAGAGGGTGTGTGTGTGTGTGTGCGTGTAGGGGGTGGGGTTCCTTAAGTATTTCACAGTTAGCAAGCAAACACACCACAATATTCTACTTCCTCCTGTGTGTGTATCTGTGTGTGTGTGTGTGTGTGTGTGAGAGGGAGAGAGAGTAAGATAGCATGTGTGTGTGGTGTGTGTGTGTGTGTGTGTGTGTGTGTGTGAGAGAGAGAGAGGGAGAGTGAGATAGCGTGTGTGTGTGTGTGAGAGGGAGAGAGAGAGTGAGATAGCGTGTGTGTGTGTGTGTGTGAGAGGGAGAGAGAGAGAGAGTGAGATAGCGTGTGTGTGTGTGTGTGCTCTTGGGAAAGCGCACCTTGTTGATTCTCAGTAAACGGTCTTCAGCAGTCTTTCTGTCGCAGTCCCCAGCAAACCAATCCATGTCCTGGGACACACATCACCATGGTTACCACGTTGAGAACGCCACAACACTAAGAATTCCCTTGCAAACACAGCTCACGGTGACATTAGAGAGAGACACTGACCTCCCTCCCAGTAGTCACGCCGGCCTTCAGACCCGTCGGAGAACCTTGACAGAGAGACACAACAGTTCAACCACGTACTCCCGCAACTCCCACAGCGCACCACACTAAGGACTCCCAATGATGTCGTTTCCCCCCCACCCCCACCAGGAGCAGGACTCACCTGCTGAGAAGGTGTCCTTGGTGGGAGGAGGGGGGGGACTGGAACAGAGAGGTTTGATATTGGGTTAGGGTGAATGCAGCCTTACTCTGGCCCAACTGGGTTAACCATGGCGCTCCTGTCTGGGGGAATGCAACCGTGTTGACATGGAAGAGGCCTTCCCTACCTGGGCTTGGGCTCCTTGAGGCCAGACTTGGAGCTCAGGTTCAGGGGAGGCAGCTTGCCTGGGAATGTGGAGCGTCTGACGTCCAGGCCTGTGGCTGGGCGGAGGAGGAGGACCAGGAGGAGGAGAATGAGAAGTGGAAGGAGGTGGAGAAGGAAAAGGACGGTGGAGTGGACTTGTTACCTGGTCTTTCTGCAGACATCAAGAAGGCACTCTGAAACACAGCACACAATGATTTCAGACTTGTTGATTGTGTGTGTGTGTGTGTGTACATGCATTGTGTGTGTGTGTGTGTGCGGACTCACAGACTTGGCTCTGGGGACGGGAGGCCTACAGACCAACACAGAAGAAAACGACTGGTGAACTGTTACCCTAGCAACACATCTTACCCATGGTGGAGGTGTGTGTGGGCTTACTTGGGTACGGGGGGAGGGTCGGAAAGTGGCTTGGAGGGGAATCGCATGGGACCTCGAACAGGGGGGGGGCATGCTGTAGATGAAGAAAGAGACGTAACCACCATCATCATCATCATCATCATCACAAGCAAGATCCCACGTGAAAGCCTAGTGTGTTTAAACAGTACTGACCCTCAGCAGGCTCCAGATATACGTCATCACTGTCTTCCTGAAACCCACACACGCACACACACACACACACACACACACACACACACACTGGCGTCAGTACCACTGGCTCCTCTGACAGCAGCTGCGCTTCTCGGGCCGCGTCAGGTGAGGCTCACCTGCTCCTCGTTAGGATCCAGGTACACGTCTAGACAGGAAGTGAGAGACAGGAAGTGAGAGACAGGAAGTGTGACTTCAACTGCTACTGAGGTCTGGGTTGCCTGTTGGCTGCGCTACACCTCTAGTGGCGAAAGGATGTAATGGGGCAACATTTCAATTCGACCAGAGTGGGACTTTCACAAGGGCGGACGTCAGTATTTACCTTCCTCATATTGAGCCGGGGGGGCGGGGATGGGCGCGGGGATGGGGGCGGGGGCCGTGCGCATTGGCGGTGCAGCAGGCTTCTTGGGGGCAGGCTTCTTCCCTGGTTTAGCACTCCGGTGTACCTCTGGGGCTGAAGGGTGGAGGAGAGAGGGGTGACAGGGAGGGCAGATGAGAGAGGGGGGAGACAAGATGACAGGAAAGAGACGCGTTGGACGAGAGAGCGATGGGAGACATTGAGGGAGAGAGAGAGGTAGAGAGAGGCAGAGAGAGAGAGAGAGAGAGAGGAGAGAGAGAGAGAGAGAGAGAGAGAGAGAGGAAGGAGAGTCTCATCTCACGTTTGGAGCAGTTGGGGTCGATGTAGACCTCCTCTGAGTTCTGCTTTTGCTGCTTCTGGGAGACAGGAGAGAGACGCTTACTGGACATTAGACACTGGAGATATCAGCAGACGACAGACAGACATACAGAGAGACAGACAGGCAGGCAGGCAGGCAGAGAGACAGACATAGAGATGGACAGGAAGACAGACAGAAAGGCAGGCAGGCTTGCAGGCAAGCATACAGACGACATTCCAGCTATTACCTGCTTCGGTGTTATCTTCATTGGCCGAGGAGGAGGAGCTTGCCTGTGGGAGATCGTGGGATTGGACGACAGCCCTGCGAAACACCAAGAGTGAGCCAATAAGAGGAGACTCCAGCAGAGGACCAGGAAAAGACTCGTCCATACACATGTTCTGTGACAGGGTCTCATGGCGTGAGCAGGGCAGGCTGAGAAAGGCTGTGTTACCTAGATAAACGTTCTCCTCCACCGGTCTGGGGGGAACATTAACGGTCGGACTGTCACATTTGGGAGGTGCTTCATATGTGTCCTGGTCTTCCTCATCCTTACACGCACGCACACACACACACACACACACGCACACATACACTTGATTAGTTCTCAGAAGAGATCACGCTCATGTAATGTGAATGTATTAACCCTTTTCCTACTTACAAACTCATCATCTGGCCAGCCATAACCTGCATTCTCCTCTGAATGAGAGAGAGAGAAGGAGAGAGTGGGAAATTGAGAGAAGGGAGAGAGAGTGACGGGGTAGAGAAGGGGAAGAAAGGGAAGTGAGAGAGAGAGAGAACGAGAGAGGAGAGAGAGAGAGAGAGAGAGAGTGAAGGGGGGGTTGAGAGAGTGAGAATAGAACAGATTAGCCTAGAGCTGGGTAATTGAGGAACAACGTGCAAAGCCAGGAGATTTAAAGCTCACCTATTCTTTTAGGTGGAGCAGGAGGTCCACTGTGAGAAAGAGAGAGGCAGAGAGGGGGGGGGGTGATGTGGATAAATAAGATATGGAGAAATGTCAGCTGAGTCATTGTGTATTCAACCTGCATTACTCAAGGAGAGAGGAAGAGACCAGGTGAAACTCACAGAACTTTTGTTGTTGACTTAATAAAGGTATGTGAGATAAGATATACCTTTATTCGTCCCACAATGGGGAAATTCGGGAAGTGACCATTGTGTACTTACAGATTCTTTAGTTTTTCAAAGAAGCTCTGAAAAAACACATAGACAGTTCACATTACATGCTGCTCAATGAACCAACATGCCACACCAAAATAATCTTGTCCAGAGACTGGTCAAAATGGTTTATTTGCGTCACTCTTGTGGTGCAGTATCATATAAGGCCAGCAGTGTTGGCGTGCCCTACACACCACTCTACATTTTTAGAACCCTTCATTGCGACAGATAGAAGAACGCTTTAGTTTCTGCTCCCTCTGGCATCAAAAATAAAGTTTAGTACGGTGGCCCTGAAGTGCAAAACACACCCCCTAATGTGAGTGCATCCCCCAAATGAAAACACTCCCCCCAAATACGAGTCAACTCCCCCCCAAATAGGATGACTTGCTCACCTCCCCCCAATACAAGGACACACTCGCCCAAATGGAAAACATTACATTATTGTAACTCAACGTTTAAAAACCTGTTCCATAGGGCTGCGCTTTACCATTGCCATCTAGTGGTTTACTGTGAGACCTGCACCTGTAATTCACACTTTAAACCACTAGATGGCGGAATTGAAGCGCAGCCCAATGGCATGGGTTTTATACTGAACAGGTCCTTCAGATGGTTTTATTTCATCATGTACATTAATTTATTTATTTTTTATTGTATGAATTCTACTCTATTCTACGATATTATAATCCGTTGTGGTTTGTTCCGTCCTAGAGGCAGTGGCGTGACGTGCTCGGCCCATCAGATCCCAGAGATATCAAACCAGGAAGTGAATCCTGGGCCCCACAGCTCCTATTCTTAGCAGGCAGAGAGGAAGAGAGGATGTAAATGAGAGTGGAGAGAGAGATGTAGAGGTTGGGAGAGTTCAGCTGCCTCTGGCAAGTATGGTTCCTCTCTCACACTCTCTCCTTCACACAGTACACACACACACACAAACACACACAAAGGCACACACACTTGCGAGCGGGCAAAGTCACAGACAAACACACCCACACAGCACAGTGGACAGGTATTCACTCATCTAGTTAATGATTAGATGACTGGTGAGAGCTGCGAGAGAGAAAGGACCCAGAGAGAGAGAGAGAGAGAGAGAGAGAGAGAGAGAGACTAGAGAGAGAGAGAGAGAGACCCAGAGAGAGAGAGAGACTAGAGAGAGAGAGAGAGAGAGAGAGACCCCCGAGAGAGAGAGAGAGAGAGAGAGAGAGAGAGAGAGAGAGCTAGAGAGAGAGAGAGTCACCAAGAAGTAGAGAGACAGACAGAATCTCCAAATCTCTACACTTACTGACAGAACTGGCAAAGCAGACTGCCTTGGGTGTTACACCCCAGAACAAATGCAGAATGCCTAAAAGCAGCCTTGTTCAAATATCTTCCTCTTTAACGAAAATGAGCGTGTTCTCCAGGAGGACCTGGCTAAGCTGCAGTTAGGAGCACACAGACAGGTGTTCAGCCTCGTGTGTTTCCTGCTCATTCCTGAAGCCTGCATTGTTGTGGGTCCAGGTGGAAAAAAGAAAATGGCATCGCGGACGTTATATCTGATGCAAAGTGGCAATAGAAGAAACACACATTGCTCACACGCAATAGCCTACCCACAATATAAGTATGAATAGCTAGTATGCTTTGAAACGTTTATTTATGCACTCATCGGGTTTGGCGTTTGATCATCCAACGAGGGCCAGGCAGCGTCAGAGACCTGGCTGACATCAAACCCGGGTTGAGGTCCCGGGTTAAGACACCGAGACCCTTATTCTCGGAGTTAAACCACCCGAGAATCTCAACAAGTACCAAAGATATTCTAATGATGCACCTGGGGCCTGTTCCATAAGATTGACCGTTAAACTCGCTTTATTGAACCGGCCCCTGAGGTGACACCTTATGATTTTATGAAGTGACGTAGTAGGCTGACTGATATGGATTTAAGCGTAACTGTTGACAGGCATGACCTTAGACATACAACTCTACTGGGGCACAGGCCCCTATTAATATCCTTTTTTTTCAAGCTTGTTGCGCACAATGCGCTAACGCTATAGAAACTCCCCTTGCTTAACCCACTATACAACACTTCAGGGACGCAGGTTTGATGTCATATTTGACAGGCCCGTCATGCGCGCGTGCATTTTTTTCGCATTAATTTGAGCGCAAATACTGCTTAGATGTTTTACTCAGAATAGGATGATCGGTAGGCCTATCATTTAAAAACTATCTTTAGTTTAAGCCTAGCTACCTCAATTCTGACTTGTGTGCCAAGTCCGACACCTGGACTTCTGTGTGCGTTCTGTGGCTATTTGGCAAGCTCAAAGACGCACTGACATGGAAATCTGCATGCATCGGTTTGTGTTTTCGTGTTGATTGGGATACTGCGTTTATTTTTTCCGGGTTTATCAATCTAAATGAATGCACTGACTAATAAAGTAAATTGTTAAAACTCAAACTTTAGATTTTACTGGGCCATAGCAGATTTATACAGGGTTAGGGGTAGGTGCCCTATAAAAAGGGTCTAACGACGCCCCTGCATGACACCAGAATTAATAGTCTGGAAAAGTACGGTGTGGGCCTAAGTAAACAGTTAACAGTTGTCGAGGATGGGTCTTAGGCTAAGACAACGCATGAGATATTGCATAATGGGAAGTAACAAGGGTTATAATTATAATTGTCATCTACTGGTGTCTTGTTGGTTTAAAACGAGACGGAATGAAGTAGCCTGGCCTATGTCGCCACTACCAAATTAAAATATCCAGTTATTTTACTCAACTAATACAGGTTACTTCCCTTTAGCATCCGTGAAACGTTTGGAACTTCTTTCACGTTTCCCTGATGTGCGCAACAAACAGGTAATAGGTGAGATCGTTTTGAGAAATGTGCCTTACCATAATTGCGATGCTTCCTTAACTCATTTCATGAAGATCTTCTTTTGTTCCTGGTCCCAAATGCTAAGACATGCAACAGACAGGGACACAGTGGCCTTAACTACACTGGGCAGTTATCAGATAACAGCCACTGAACATCCACGCTCTCTCCCCTGCTCGTCCCCTGACGATTTGCATACCGTCAGACTTGCACTTGCTGGCTAGGCAGGATAGCGCCCTATGTAGCCTCTGAGTCACCCAATCGTCTCTGAAATTCTAATATTTAGTATAATAAGTAAACACGTTTATTTCAAACCATTGTTTATTAAAAACGTGGTATGTATTTAGTGAAAGACGTTATGATAAAGTACAAAATTAATTACAAACATTCGAACTATTTCAAAACCTCCGTAGACTGCTATACAATAAAGTCGCTATAAGACTGCAGAAATACATGAATTACATAAATATTAACTTAACACAACAAATAAAACCCTACGAGTATGTCCATGAGAGGTCACGTGATATAATCACTCAAAGACAAACAGGCAAGGGAAATCGTTTTTTCCGGAGTGTAGTCTTCTAAGTGCTTAGCAATCAAAGACCGATTGTTTTATTGCGACAAACACGCCCCCGTCATTTTTCATATAAAAACAATATAAAAAGTGTTCCTTGTTATTTTTACATGTTTTGCTGGGCTCAACCCAAACACGCTATGAAGTAGGCTACAGCTTGTAAGGTCACTAGCCAGATTTCAAAGCCCATATCCTTTCATGTCTGTCTGTCTGTCTGTCTGCCTGTCTGTTTGCCTCTCTCTCTCTCTCTCTCTCTCTCTCTCTCTCTCTCTCTCTCTCTCTCTCTCTCTCTCTCATCCCTAATCCCTATGTGATTTGAAAGAAAGCTTTGATAGGCCGATAGCTTTGACTGACGCCACAGGGTCATTTCCACCTGCAGGAGAGGAGGACCGGTCGAGGACGTGGGGAGGTGAAGCTTCGGGCTGTTGTTGACTCTGATCCAGCAGAGGGTCAGGGAAGTTAGTGTTCTGGTACCACTGTGTCCTGGCTCGGGTGAACGCACGCTCTAGCACTGGTTCTAGTACCACTGTGTATTGGTTCGGTGCGAGGGGAGGGTTTCCAAAATACACAGTGCCAAAGACAGCTTCCTAGTATTTCCCTGGTTTTGAAACACAACGTTTAATGTATTGATTATCAATGCTGAGTGGCTTCATACGAATATCCTGCTCCAAGGGACCCGTCCTCGGAAGACAACCACACACTCTGACTGAATACGGGATGTCACTGTGGGCGAATCATCACAGAAGGACACTTTTCGGTGCGGAAGGCGCCTCGAGGAGGTCCTGGTTAGGGTCGGAGGGTTAGTGTCGAGAGCGGAGCGTGCAGGACTCTGCTCTTCAGCACGGAGAAACGTCTGTACGGGACGCCCCCGACGAAGGGGTGTGGAGGCGGTCCGGGGTGTGCCTCTGTGACTTCAAACTCTCTCAGTCTGTCCGTGTGTTAGCTCGGGCGTGTCTGCGGTTGGAGCGTCTGTGTGTGTCTGTGTGTGTTTGTGCATCCATGTGTTTGTCTGTGTGTGTGTGTGTGTTGTGTGTGCGCGCTCCTCAGTTGGCCTGCATCTTGCTCTGGATCCAGTTGGTGTAGCGTGTGACACGCGTGTAGACGCCGGGGACGTCCCTCTTCCCACATCCGTCCCCCCAGCTGATCAGCCCCATCAGGGTCATCCTGCCGTCCGTAGGACACACCAGGGGGCCACCAGAGTCACCCTGGAGATGTAAATCAGTTGTTCCCACATTGACCCTCTGCAAGAGAACCCTAGATAATCTGGTCTGTCTGGCAGCCTTATGAATGAATTCCTTCTCATTCCTTCTCACTCCCCCCAGTGTGACGTATTGCATTAGCGGGTTAGCCCGCTGAGCTAAAGCCCCCCGCTCACCTTGCAGGCATCATCCAGGCCGCGGGTGTCCCCGGCACACAGCATGTTGGCGGTGACCGGTCGCCCTGACAACACGCCGGGCACGCAGCGATCCTGGGGCCACAGGCGCACGCGGCCTCTCTTCACCCGCTCCGAGTACTCGTGATCAACTGAGGAAGAGAAGAAGAGAGAAGAGGAGAGGGAGAGAAGAAGAGAGGAGGACAGCGTGAGGACGAGCCCATGGAGGGGAGGACTGGAGCATTATGGGATGGGAGGGACATATTGGGGGTAAAGAGAGGCGTCGCTGTGATGCAACAAACGGCCTAGAGAGAGAGAGAGAGAGAGAGAGAGAGAGAGAGAGAGAGAGAGAGAGAAGAGAGAGAGAGAGAAAGAGAGAGCCATCGGGAGAGAGAGATAGAGAGAGAGAGAGAGAGAGAGAGAGAGAGAGAGAGAAAGAGAGAGCCATCGGGAGAGAGAGAGAGAGAGAGAGAGAGAGAGAGAGAGAGAGAGAGAGAGGAAAGAGAAACCGGGAAGATTAAGAAAGACATGAGAGAGAGAGAGAGAGACATCGGGAGAGAGAGAGAGAGACATCGGGAGAGAGAGAGAGTTCCCTTACACTCCTGTTTCCTCCCGTAGCCTGAGATCTCACACTCGGTCCAGTCGGGCAGAGCCAGGTTGGGTCGGGCAGGCAGGCAGGCGTGACCTCAGGGGACGTCACCGCACACAGACCGATGTCACTCTTTAGCTTCATCAGGACTGAGAGAGGGAGAGAGAGGGAAGGATGATTTTGAGTAAGTATTATTTTGTTCATAAAACACACACAGTCTGATTGTATTTATAATAAAATAATGATTTTCTTGGTTGAAAGAGAAAGAAAAGACTAACCGATGTCATGGTCGAAGTTTTCATTTTCACTAACGTAGTTCTCGTGAATCCAGTACTTCTCCACCTCAAAGATCTGCTCACTGTTCGAGTTCTGCTTTCCGGAACGTTCTACCCAGAACCACCTGTAAGTTCTCTGCTTTGAACCTGGAAGATACATCATGTCACATTACTTTCCGTGGTGTGTGTGTGTGTGTGTGTGCGTATGTATGTCTGTCTGTGTGCATGTCCTATGTGTGTGTGTCTGTCTGCATGGCCTATGTTTGTGTGTCTGTGTGTGTGCATGTCATGTGTGTGTGTCTGTGCATGTCATATCTGTGTGTGCTTCTTGTGTGTACTCAGACTCACTTCTCGTCAAAGCAGTGAGCGGCAGACAGCACCCAGCAGCTGTCTATGAGAACCGCCCCGCACAGGAAGTGCGTCAGATTTCCTCGGGGGCGGTACACGTTGATGACAGCCTGCCACGGCTGCTCTGTGATGTCACTCTCCTGGCCGCCATGGATACGAACGCCGGCATGTTTCAACGAGTTGTCTATCCGCTGGCCACAGGTCGCTCAGGGGAGGGAAAGAAGGAGAGAGAGGAGAGGAGAGGGAAAGAGGGGGAGATAGAGGGAGGGGGGGAGAGAGGGAGGAGCACAGGGGGAGAGAGAGCGATGGAGGGAGGGAAGTAGATAAAGAGGGAGGTGAGGAAGGAGGAGAAGAGAGCGTGAGACAGAACACAAACGAAAGTCAACAACGGACCCAGTATTATGGGATGTCTGACATGGTGAGGAGGGGGGCGAGGGGGAAGAGGAGGGGCGCGATGAAGGCGCGTGGATGTGGTACCTTTGTTGTTGTTGTTGGGGGTGGGGCCTCTAGGACCCAGCGTCGTGATGTGGCCGGGTCGGCCGGCTAGAGACAGGAACGAAAGACACGGCCGTTATCAGAGAGAGAGAGACACCACATCTCCCTCATACCACCTCAGACTGCCATGCTACGTCTCGGACTGCCAAGAGTCCATGCATGTCTGTCTCCTGGTTACGCGGACCACACACGGTGCTCAGAACGATGACAATGGCGAGAGCGTCATTCCCTCTCGAGATTTGACTCATTCAAATGGCGACGGGGCACAAAGGGTGTCACCTGGCCAGCCGTGTGACGATGAGGAAGTAGATAAGAGCCCGAGCGGGAACCAGAATAGAGAGTGAAGTAACCGTAGTCCTGTAACCATGGCAGGGGAGGGGGAGGGGAAGTTGTGACTCACAGCATTTGGTGATGTCACACACGTCCAGGTGAGCTGCTCGTTCTCGTAAACGTGGAAGCACCATGGGGCCGTCTCTCCGTCAGGGTTCCTGAGGGCGGTCATCATGCACGAGGACGAGTGTGGTCTTGTGTCTGTGGAGCGAGGGCGTACTCTACATGTGTGTGCAAGTTGTGTTTGTGTGTGTGTGTGTGTACCGGTGCAGAAGTTGTGTACTGCCCGAGGCCCACGCGTACCTGGCAGTCGACCTCGGGCCATGCAGTGTAGAGTCTTGCGGGACACCATGGGAGTGGAGTTCCCAGGACAGCACTGAGACAGCCCGTCTTAGTGACCGCTGCGGAAATCCACCCTGTAGGACTGTCCAAGAAACCCCAGCACACACTCCAGGTTAGGGCCTGGGAGAGAAGAGAAGGCAGAGAGAGAGAGATAGAGAAGACTAAAAGTCACGAAATGAGAACCGCTCGAAACATCGCTCGCGAGAAGAGATAGAGAGATTTAGAGGAAATGGGGGGAAGGGGGGGGGCGGGGGGGGGGGGGGAAGAAGGAGTTACTTATTTAATCACCTTGCTTTATTTTGTTCAGTCCCAAGTCTTAATAGATAAAACCGAATTTCTGATGCTGAGAAGAGCCAGACTGCTCCATGAAGCGGAGTGCTTATTTTTTTTTTGTTTGTCCGGGTTTAACCTGGACCACTTGGGCAGTAGGCACAACTCCCAGGACACTTTCACCCCTCTGTAGACTAAACACCAAGGGCGCTGTCACCGTCTGGGTTCCCTGGAGAGGAGACGAGAGGTTGTGATGATAGAATATGTAATAAAAGGTTGTCGCAGAGAAAATAGGTGTGGGGGTAGTTGGTGTCTCTCTCTTTGAATTGGTCGTTCTCTTGATCTGTTGTTTGTTCGGCGTCGACGTAATATGTTGTCTTCTCTGGTCTATTTTTGGCTCCTTCTGCTCTTCTTTAGGAAGAGATCTCTATTTATTTGTTTTTACTGTCTCTTATTTACACTTTTTGTCTTACAGTACTCTTCCTACTTGTATGTGGAGAAAAAAAAAAGAAGAGAGTAGTTCATTGTAACGTCGCCGTTAAAAGGGTACGGGGAGGGGAAGTTTGTCGGAAGCTCTCTTCTACTGCTCTTGGGGGGCTGAGAAACGTAAAGGAGGGAAAACGCGGGAGTGGGAGATTTGCTGTGATGGACAGACTTCAATTCACATCAGGACTACATTTGTGACCTTCCAACTTTCTACAAACACGCAAAAAAGACACTGTGCCGATAAAAAAAAGAAAAAAAGAAAAAAAAAGGAGAAAGAAAAAAAGACGTAGTGCAGAAGGAGTTGGTCCGTTGAGCCGCCTGGGGTCCTACCTGCATAAGTTTTGTTTGGGGTTCGCCCAGTCCCTTGCTTTGGCCTCCTCGGCCCTCCTGGCCGTGAACTTCTGCTTCCCCTCAGAGAGTGGAGTTTCCAGGTTGTACACCGGGAGTGCCGCTGCGACTTTTCCCGCCCCCCTCCAGCCCCCCGCCCTCCCCCATGTTTCCGAGCGTGCTAGTTCCTCCCCACCGCTTCCCCCACGCACTTCTCCGGGTCCCTTTTCCCCTACTGAAGGTGTGGTGTGTGTGTGTGTGGGGGAGGGGGGTCAGGAGAGGAGAGGCGGTGCAACAAAACCAACCTTAGAGAAGGGGAGGAGAGTTTCCGGTTTCAAATGATTGGATTCACAACAGTCCCGATGTACATATTGCGTTGTTCCACCGCGCGTGTGAAATGTTCCGTTCACGCCGTTTCGCAAATGACCTTTTTGAAATTGACATCAGTTAAGCGAAATGACGGTCGCTATGGCCAGCCGACATGTGTATCCTTCTCTGAGGTTACCAGTGTCTGACACCCTTCCTCCCATCTCTCACGCCCGTCCAGGCTGTGCGTTCCCGACCTC
>CAEFZP010005099.1:0-172500 GCA_903064625.1 Mallotus villosus
TAATAGATATTGCTGGCTATCAAAAGCAATCCAACTTTTTTCGTGATGTTGTCCCGCCCGCGGAACAGAAACGCTGCCCCTCCGTCCCTCAAGTATAACGCACTCATTCTAACTATATATTTTTAAGACGGCTACACAAATGACACATCATTGGAAAGCTACGATTCTTGTGCTTCCATTGAAATAAACCTTTTCAATATCAAGTCGCAACAGCAAGTACATCTAACGTCTTTGTCCTGTCACGAATATAAATTCACCACCAAACGAAAAAGTTTTACTCACACTCGACGGTTCATATATGGTCCAGTTATGCAAACAAGTCCATCAAACGTTGGTAATTTGTGCTGGTTACATTCCCAAAGGTCCAAAGTATCTAACCATGTTTCAAAAGTTTGTCCAAATACATTCATAAATAGCTAAAATCCTTTGTTCCATTATGCTAGTTAGCGACGAAAGAAATACCTTATTCACTTGAAGGTAATATTTTCTCCGCTTGCCAATATAGTATCCTCGAAAACATGACATCAAAATGTCCGTTGAACCCTCCCCTTTCGATTGACACCACGATTGACCCAATAAGAGCTTCCATGCCCTGTTGACAGTCCCTCTACAGCCAACTAGGTCTGTGCGTCCCGCCTCACACTCGTTGTACACGAATATCTAACACGTGGCTTTGAATGGCTCTGAAATGAGCTTGTTAGCCTTGTAGCTAAGGAAATGCTGCAAACGCTAATACCAAACATGTCAAGCTTCTGTGGAGCCTTCGAAATAAAAGTCTATTGCGCAATCTGGTTGACAGAATCAGTGTTCTTTGTGCGCCATTCCTGGGAATCAGATAAAGCACACAATGTGTTCATAATTCAGTTTTTGTGTTTCAGTAATACTAATGAGGGATTTAGCTATTATATATGATAGTTCTAAGTACCACCTTTCATTAGAGATAACAATTATGAAAAAGAATACATTTTTATTTGACCTTGGTTCAAAGGGTCATTTTGGAGTCTCCAAAAGGCCCTTTTAGAAAACGCATGGATGTACTCTTATAAAAACATGTGTAAAATATGAATATATTGTGGTATTATGTTTGACTTTTGATTTGAATTGGGTAAGGCTTCAACCTGTGGTCCAATGCTGTGTTCCAGCTAATACCTACCACCTCTAGGCCTCTTTAGGCCTCTGTTTTCAAAACAAAAACTAGGCGGAAATAGAACCTTTCACTTGCCTTGTGTTTAAGCTGCTATAACTCAACACCAGTAGGACTGACAGGGGTCCTGACAACAGGGGACTTAACTTCAGAGTGTCAGCTTTCAAAAGAGACTATTTACATGCATGTACTCCAAATGGTTCAAGAACAGCTTTCAATTTACTTTGGGTATGCTGTTTAGGCGTTTTTGGCACATTTAGCAGGAATCTGCAGGAATGGAAAACGGTGGGCTATCCTGCATTGAGGTTTTATTTTTTCCTCATTTAGGGCAGTGTGTCAGTGTGACACAAAAAACGTTTTCATACAGAATTATGGTCCAAGTAGGTGAATTAAACCTTCATTCCTCCAGCCCTACACTCCCTCCCGCCACCTTCGGTCCTCCTCTGACAACCGTCTGGTGGTCCCACCGCTCAAGACCGCCCGGTCCCAACACAAGCTCTTCCCCTGTCTGGCCCCCCAGTGGTGGAATCAACTCCCCACCTCCATCAGAGACACTGACTGTCTCCCCACCTTCAAGAATAGGCTCAAGACACACTTGTTCCGGGAATACAACGGTACCTAGGAAAGATCTGCTGGACATGATGTTAGTTTCTTACAGGATCACAAGGACTCTTACTTAGAGACCTGCTGCTCTTGTCGGTTAGCTGTAACTGATTAAAATTATTGTACTCGCTGTGAGGTAGTTTACTGTGGTTTGCTCTTCCACAGGTGCACTTTTAGATTCATGTTATCCAATTGTAACTTGTTTAACTCCATGCTCTTATGATTTTTTTTCCCTTTGGCACTTATTTTTGGGTTTTTCACAATGTATGATTCATGTTTGACTACTTGCAATGTTGGGGATATCTCGTTGTTATGATCAGTGACCTATGCACTTTTGTAAAGCTCTCTCTTGGAAGTCGCTTTGGATAAAAGCGTCTGCTAAATGAATAAATGTAAATGTAAATTAAACGGTAGCCTAATGTGGTTCATATTTGAGCAAACAAGTCTCTCCATTACATGTGCATGAACTGTACTCAGAAAAGGCACAGAAGTTTACTATATGAACCGAAAGGGTCATAAATAGTCATGACTGCATTGGAGACTATCTGGATCAAGCATCTGGATCAAGTTCTGCAAGTTCAGTCGATCTACTGACCTTCATCTAAGACTTCAGGTTTTAGGATGGCTTGCTCAACACAGGAGGGCTTTTAACTGTCGTGTGAATTATGTGAGGGTTGACATGTGATTTAACGACTTGTATCCTGTCCTCTTCACACACCTTGCATGATTTAACAGGTACATAAACTCCATACCCAATCACAACACGCTCAAAGGAGTTCCCAAATCGACCTCCTTTAATGTAGCAACTGGCAGGTAAGTAAAAACGACAGAAAGAAAAACATAGAATCAATGTCCAAATTCCCATTATGGTGAGTACAAAGTGAGTATAACACAAATGATATAAACTTTTACAAATATAGCTACTGGTAAACATTATTTGTATTCCTACAATGCTTTCTCTGAACAAGCTACAGCCAGAACATGCTGCTAACATGAACACACCTTCCACATTTGATCTACACACAAACATTTCAAATATCTCTAAAATTATGAAAATACATATACCTGCTGAGGCATGCCTGCCGATTATGCTCTCAACTACAGTCAGATCAAGTCACATGACCTAAAAGAACTGTACAAAACCACCAGCAGGGGATGCTAATTTACAAAATAAAAGAACTGACTAAGACAGCATAACATGTGTCTATGAATATTATATATGGATACAATCCAGAAGGAACCATACTGCACAACTACAGTACTCACATAGGCTTGAGTGACACCACAGGCTTCTCTCCTGAGTGAACACGCTGGTGTCTCTTTAAGCTTCCTGACTCACTGAAGCTCTTCCCACACTGGTCACAGTGGTACGGCTTCTCCCCTGAGTGAACACGCTGGTGTGTCTGTAAGTTTCCTGACACACTGAAGCTCTTCCCACACTGGTCACAGTGGTACGGCTTCTCTCCTGAGTGAATACGCTGGTGTGTCTCTAAATGTCCTGACTGACTGAAGCTCTTCCCACACTGGTCACAGTGGTACGGCTTCTCTCCTGAGTGAACACTCTGGTGTTTCTGTAAGTTTCCTAAATGACTGAAGCTCTTCCCACACTGTTCACAGTGGTACGGCTTCTCTCCTGAGTGAACACGCTGGTGTGTCTTTAAGGTTTCTGACCGACTGAAGCTCTTCCCACACTGTTCACAGTGGTACGGCTTCTCTCCTGAGTGAATACGCTGGTGTTTCTCTAAATGTCCTGACTGACTGAAGCTCTTCCCACACTGGTCACAGTGGTACGGCTTCTCTCCTGAGTGAATACGCTGGTGTGTCTCTAAATGTTCGTGACCGACTGAAGCTCTTCCCACACTGGTCACAGTGGTACGGCTTCTCTCCTGAGTGAACACGCTGGTGTGTCTGTAAGTTTCCTGACACACTGAAGCTCTTCCCACACTGGTCACAGTGGTACGGCTTCTCTCCTGAGTGAACACGCTGGTGTGTCTCTAAATGTCCTGACACACTGAAGCTCTTCCCACACTGGATCACAGTGGTACGGCTTCTCTCCTGAGTGAACACGCTGGTGTGTCTTTAAGGTTTCTGACCGACTGAAGCTCTTCCCACACTGGTCACAGTGGTACGGCTTCTCTCCTGAGTGAATACGCTGGTGTGTCTCTAAATGTTGTGACCGACTGAAGCTCTTCCCACACTGGTCACAGTGGTACGGCTTCTCTCCTGAGTGAACACGCTGGTGTGTCTTTAAGGTTTCTGACCGACTGAAGCTCTTCCCACACTGGTCACAGTGGTACGGCTTCTCTCCTGAGTGAACACGCTGGTGTGTCTTTAAGGTTTCTGACCGACTGAAGCTCTTCCCACACTGTTCACAGTGGTACGGCTTCTCTCCTGAGTGAATACGCTGGTGTTTCTCTAATGTCCTGACTGACTGAAGCTCTTCCCACACTGGTCACAGTGGTACGGCTTCTCCCCTGAGTGAACACGCTGGTGTGTCTGTAAGTTTCCTGACACACTGAAGCTCTTCCCACACTGGTCACAGTGGTACGGCTTCTCTCCTGAGTGAATACGCTGGTGTGTCTCTAAATGTCCTGACACACTGAAGCTCTTCCCACACTGGTCACAGTGGTACGGCTTCTCTCCTGAGTGAACACGCTGGTGTGTCTCTAAATGTCCTGACTGACTGAAGCTCTTCCCACACTGGTCACAGTGGTACGGCTTCTCTCCTGAGTGAACACGCTGGTGTGTCTTTAAGGTTTCTGACCGACTGAAGCTCTTCCCACACTGGTCACAGTGGTACGGCTTCTCTCCTGAGTGAATACGCTGGTGTCTCTTTAAGGTTTCTGACCGCCAGAAGATCTTCCCACACTGGTCACAGGGGTGATGTCTGTCCTTTTCCGTGTACATGGTTCTGGATCTTCTCTGCTGCCCTGCTCCTCCTCACACACTCTGCCTTAGACAGGCCTGGTAAACACACATACACACATTATCCTCAGCCCCGCTCCTCCTGACATGCAAACACCGAGATACAGACAGCCAGCGTCTATCACCTGAAGTTGACAGATCACATTTTTCCTGGGGGGCCTCTGGGCCTCCAGCCCCCTCCCCCCCCACTCACCGGTTTATTTTGTTATTATTGCACTATTGTGTGTGTACATATCACCTGTGGTGCAGGTGTGTGTGTATCTCACCTGTGCTGCAGGTGTGTGTGGGGTAGCTGCTCTCTGGGGTGCAGCTGGTCTCCTAGGAGGGGGTCTGGAACACACACAACAGAACATTGAAGCATTCCTCTATGACATCACAGTCGCTATCAACAGTTGCTATCTGATTCCTTCAGAAGAATTCTGAGGTGGTGATAATGGGGGCGTATTTGTACTTCAGTCGTGTAGGATTAGTATTACTACATACATGGTCGTCAATTCTGCTGCTGGAGTTTATCTACAAGAAAAAGTCTGCGTCATTTAGCTACCACTAGCTAGAGTTACCTCGCTACCCCTTCCCTTCTAAGTCTACGTTACTAGTCCTACATTATACCGTCTAACTAGCCAACATCTGTATCACGGCCGGTACGTCACAAGCCACAGTTAATTCTTGTTAGCCATATTATCTAAGTAATTAGCTAGCAACTCTGCAGCTTCAGTATAGTGACCAAGCCCCCACCCCTCGCCCCTTGGCTTGAGGCAACGGCCCCGGTGGATGTAGGTGGTATTGCATCTTCGACTTGACTTCCGTGTCTTCCGGTCGTTTTTAATCTATTAACTCCAGTCAACATTTACAAAACTATCTCCCCC
Organism: Mallotus villosus; assembly: GCA_903064625.1. Lineage (NCBI taxonomy): Eukaryota > Metazoa > Chordata > Actinopteri > Osmeriformes > Salangidae > Mallotus > Mallotus villosus. The sequence goes on from CAEFZP010005099.1 coordinate 5,539, forward strand.
AATAATTTTTGTTCGATACTCGAACCTGGCTCATACTACTAGCTTTTTCATAGAATAATTTTTCCAGATTTTTGCTATGTTTGAAACCAATCCGAAATGGGTAAACTAGCACCCCATTTATTTGCCTACGTCAAGAAAAGTTGCCTCGAAACGTGTTCGCGGATACTAACAGGGGACGAGCACACAAGGGAACATCAGCAAGTCGCTGATTTACCTGAGCTGAATGAGAACAAGGAGAAAGGACTTGGTAATCTAAAATTGCCTGCCTTAATTGTAGCACGTTTTACAAATGCTTTCACATATACATGACGGTTGTTTGTAGAGTTTATTTCCGTTATTTTAAAGCATATTTAACCATTTTGTAGGCTAATGAAAGCGATTATTCTCATTGCATGACAAAGTAGGCTAATTATAGCCTAATATAATTAGTTATAATATCGTGGCATGTTACGGCGTCATTGTAGATAACATGTTATTCTGGAGCAAAGACGAAGATGAATAAATCATGTCTGATAACGACAATATTGTTATGGTCGTTATCAGTGGCGGACTCCGGGGGGTGGCAGGGGGGGCGACCGCCCCCCTTCGTGCCTCCTTGGTTGAAAAAGCGCGCTAAGGTGCCGTAAAGAGTGGCGAATTACGAGAGAAAATCCGATAACGTGCTCAATGAGTGCCCTTCTAATGCCCTTACAGTGCCTACATGGTTGAAAAATTGCTCTCTAGAGTGGTGAATATGAGAGAAAGTGCCTTATTGGCTGCTCTTTACATAGGAAAACAATTATTGAGTGCCCTTAATGTGCCCTTTTTTCGCCCCTGCCCTTCAAACAGTCTGAGTCCGCCACTGGTCGTTATATTGTTAGAACTTTATGTCAGTTAACACTACAACGATGGCATTAACAATAAGCTAGTAATAGTAAGCAACACTCATCATCATTATAATAGTAACATAGGTATAGCCTGTAGGCTTAATTTAGCTTGCTTTGCCGAGCTAGAACAACGACGGAGCCAGATATTCAAGCTTGCAGTTTCTTTAATCCAACACAATACTTAGCAGTCAAACTAAAAACACGGAGCAAAAAGAACAACGTATAGGCATTGCACGTATAATATTACAGTATTGATTTTCGTAAGTTCACATGTATCTGCTTCTTGATCGGACTTGTGCCACATTCTGACAGTTTTCTGCAATGCCTTAGCTCCAGCTCACAAGCTCGCGACTGGTTGTCGCTAAGTATGACGTGTACAGCTAGTTGCAAGCGTGCACGAGTCCTCGGAGCCAGCTCGGAGCTAGGAAAAAAGTGAGCCCGTTTAAAGCTACGGGCTCACTTTTTTCCTAGTTTAGACCGGAAGACACGGAAGTGGAAAGATGGCGCTGTCCGTTTCGCGCTCTCGCTTGCCTCACTGGGCCACTGAGCACTTTTCATAGAAATGAATGGAGACGCCATCTTGGAAGCCATGCATGACGCCCTCTAGTTATAATACCTCTATGATAGTGACACCGGCAGTTAACTTTAGGTGCGTTCGACATGACCTCGCTTCATGCAGCGCTGCAGTTGGCTGCAGGCGGCTGACTTGAAACAGTGAATTGTGGTTAGACTTTTTGTCCGACTTGAGACGGCGCCGAGGCTAGGTCACTGTGACGTAGCCATCAAAGTACCGTGAGATCGATTCGAGAACTGCCGGCTGTGTAGACGAGCGCATTTTCTCAAGAGCAACTGCACGGCTTCAAATGACGACACAGCTATTTCATGATTGGCCAGACTCACACACGACAACTTTGACACTTGTTTTGTAATTATTCTGACACATTCAGTTTCGCCAATGCTCAAATCCGGACCAAACAATTTGATTGAGTAAAATATTTGTTGAAGAAAGGGTTTTGGGCCACCTCTTCTACTAACGGAAAGACTAAGTTTAATTATAAATAAAGTAACGTAAGCAAACAGCGCTTGATCGGCCACGACTGACATCAACGCAGCAAACCACGAGAAGCTGGAATGTCCAACTTCACAGAGCCGTTTTCAACTCCTCCCCGACTGCAAGCGGCTACTCTCGCCGGTCGTTTCATTCAGCCGCAGTCCATGTCGAACGCACCTAATGTTACACAGCAGCTAGCATTAGCACCGTCGACTGGTTATCTGACCTGACAATGCGGACAGACGACTTTATATAATTGTAATAACATACTACTAACGTTAAGCACTTTACGTGCAACTAAACTTGATGAAAGCAGCTAAATGTAAGCAGTTAACTACCTTCTGAGAACGTCGTCTAGTCCTGAGAAATCATTCTGAAGTAAACTACCCCTGGCCCGCGAGACCACGTTCACTTGCGCGAAACTCCAACGGCTGGAAGTCTCACGAATGCGTGAGATTTGCAACGCAGATTATTACCTCCAACAGTCCTTGACTGACATCTTGTGGTCAAATGAATAACCACAGATCCATCTGACAGGCTTGTCCATTGAGACAGCTACAATCGACCCCCTCCCATATTAAAGGATATTGGTAGTTGTAGTAGTTGTCCAATATTTCGGTATATTGTAACTTTACACTCGACACACTTCAGGCGGAAGTCACTAAGGAGGCACTGTGATATTCTTGTGTGATATATGTTAACCTTTTTGTCTAAAATCCAGGACATGTGCATGTGAGCTGTTCGGAGCTTCCAATTGGTACAGTTCTGATTAACAGGGGGCTGGTCTAGGCATTCAATCAAATCATCCATTTGACATAAAGAAAAATGGCAAACCGGAAAGAACAAATTACAGTTTTGTGACTGTATAAACCTGTGTAAAACATTTGTACCAAGGAGAATGTATGTTGCACAATTACACTAAAATAGATTACTCCCCTTAAAAAAACAATATTGCAGTAGGCCGCATGGAATAGCACAATTCTGGATGTCGGTCTCCTAAAATGGACCACAGAGAGGTCCCGGTCACTTCCTGTACCATCTACCTGGGTGTCCTGTGATACTGTGCTGGTCCGACTTGGCTTCCCAGTCCTGACCATTTTAGGTTGTTTTATGTGCAGTTCTATGGTCGTATGTGAAGCTGTGATATTGCTTGTAAAAAGGGTAAACAAATACATTTGATTTTCTATCCATGCTGTTAGGATGGATTACACTCCCTGCGAAATATATTGTATTTTCGTACTATATGCTTTAAAATGATCATGCAAGTCAAACCTTTCTTACTGTTTGGGTGTAATGCGCTCTGCATACAGCAGATGTCAGTGACGCCGCAACCTTTAGAAAAACGCGTCATTGAGATTGTACTTGTATTGCGTTGGGGAACCTACAGGAAAATACAATACTGGTAGATTTATGCTCACAATCTCTAACGTGACCATATGTAACCGTGGCTTATTGTCAAGAATGAAACAGAACTTTTCAACGTTCGACAGACTTTGGTTATATTGTGAAATGTTCATTACTATTGATTAAAATGACTATCATCCCGTTGGGAGGCACATACAGTTAGGTGAATATTCATGAGAGGGCGTGTCCACCTGTGACGGAAAGAGCAGGATTGCAGAACAGCGAAGCAATACTTCTCTCTTGACAGTAAGAAACGACTGTACTTCACCACAGGGTGAAAGTCCACTCACCGGGAGCTCAGTGCACTGGGACTTTCAGAACCGTAAGACATTTTCTGATTTTCCAATATATTTTCAGGAAAAGACGCCGGACTTTAGGTACTGCGGCTGTTAGTAGCCTATGATTCGTTTCGTGAAGGGCTGGCTACCTGCTGCTGTAGCCCACATATTGTACTCCGGTAGATGTGGCTAGAGAGACAATGGGCAGGTGACGGAGGGACACTCGTTAATGACCAAAAGTGAGGCTGACAGAAACGTGGTTTAGGCTGCTGTTAAGTATCTTTATGTCAAGTAATTGCAAGTTTTCAGATGCTTGAGCGGTATGTTCTTGTTCAAGGGTTAGGGTAGTAACTACGAGAGTCTAACAGTTGAAAAGGGTTTTAATCTTTGTGACGCTATTATATAGGCCCAAAGCTATCAAAATAATGATTTATTACAAAATCGTAATTGAATATCATCAAATCTGTAATTCCTCACACACCACCAACATCTGGAGTCATCATCAGAATTGTGTGCAAGGACTTAGTCCTATGGAAATTAGATAAAATAACATTTGGTTCTAAGCTCTAATTGTATTGTTTAACAGATGAACTATGTTGAATTAAAAAGTGGTAAGTAGCAAATGAACACTAGTATTGTATGTGCAGTGCTGTAATCAGATCACCTGATCTACAACACTGGTTAGTAGAGAGAGGAGAGGGCAAAGGTAGAATGCTATGTTTTCCACCAGCTCTTATGGATTGATGTCAGATCCTTTATTAGTCTTTAAAGGGAGGAACAGGTGTAATCAGGAAAGCCATGTAATGTCTGATCTTGATGAGCTTTGTACTCTCAAGCATCTGGCCAGAATTGTCTGTGATGAACTTCTTTGACTTTGTAAAGAAAAATGACTAATTTTAAAACAGGGTTGATTCCACACCAATAACTTCTGACATTCCTATCGTCTCTCTCAACTGTCTGCTGTGTCTATTGATCATTCATTCATGCTTTTTGTCACATCTGGACACACATAACTCAGTTGTGATGCTGTAAATCGTCAAAAACATAGTGTCCATTGTGTGCCGTTATGTTGAGACTATGACACTCTGGTATAATGCAGTGGATTTGCATGAGACAGACTGAGATTGAGAGATTGTTTTCTTAACATTCAGCAGTTTGTTCTCATTTGTCACTGACAAAATACAGTAGACAGAAGACATCCCTTGCCCTTTATAAACAAGTGCAATGGGATCCACTAGTGCAATGGTATTTACTGCCATCCTTTCTAGTGCCACACTCAATGCGTACCCTGGTCTCTAAAACAGATGTGCGCACACACACACACACACTGAAATTGACTGTTTATGTGTGTGTACCGTCCATCAAATAGAAATAAGTGAGTTGTCAGAGCCAGGGCCCTCCAAGTATTGAGATATGTTGTCCTGTCCCACCAGTGGGCTATCTTATTCAGCCTGGGTTTTCAGACAGGTACCTCCCTGAGCCGACTGATAAAGATCTCCTAACCACTGGTGCAGCTTGGGGAAGACCCTGCGCCTTCTCATTTCATTTAAATGTTTATTTATTCAGGCAATTTCAATTAAGATTTTTCTTTCTTTGTAATGGCATGATCGTTGAGAACGTCTTAGAACACCCAAGACCATTAGGCTGGGTAATGGGAACATTGGCTTCCATGTATGCAGCTGTGGTTCTTGCATCCCTGATCTATGTTGTTTATGTGTATGTCTGCACCTGTGCGCTCCTCTGGTGGGAGCCCTGGGCTGCTATAGGGGTTAAGACAACAGCCGAGGAAACTGTTGTCATGGTGCCGGCACTGTAGAGCTGTTTAGATTCTGTCGTGAGGTTCAACAGGCCTCTGTCCATGCACACAGCTGTGTGTAAGTGTGTGACTGTGCATGTGTGCGTGTGTGTGTGACTATGCTTGTTAATGTGTGCGTGTGTGTGTGTGTTTGTGGTCCAGAACAAGAACAAGGGTCTTTTTTCTGCAATGTTGAGCGGGAGGCAGACTCCTTTCTTGGAGAGTTTGTTTTATGGAAAGAGAGAGGGAGTGTGTGTGTGTTTACATCAAGAATTGGGAGAGCATTCTGAGGCAGTAGACATTGTGTAGTAGAGAAAGAGGGAGAAAGGGAGTAAGAAAAAAAGGAGAGATATCAGTTCCTTGTCTCTAAATCAAACGAGACAATTATGGGATGCTCTTCACAATGTGCCTGGCAATGTATTCCTAGTGCTTCTGTTGTGCCTTGTGCACGGGGGTTCTCTATCTTCCTGCTCCAATGATTGTTATTCCTCTTTTTTTTATTCTCTCTCTTCTCTTACCTTCATCCAGTATAGTCTGTCACTATGGTATTTCTCCCTGTGGAATGTATTGCTCTCAGGTGTGTTAGCTCTGTGCTCAGTTTTGTTTGCATAAGTTTCGTTTTGAGTTCTGAGGTCTTCATGGTCATTGTGAGCAGTGTTAGCTTGTTTTATTGACAGATATTTCACTGTGTTTATACGCTCATAACAGACTGGGCAGTTATTATAGAGAGAGGGAAAGGAGGGAGAGAAAAGGGAGAGCGAGATAGCGACTGTGCAGAGAAAGAGAGTGAGTTAGGAGAGAGGGGAAGGCAAGACAAAGAGAGGGAGAGGATAGAGCAAGAAAAAGGAGAAGGCAATCATCTGTATTCAGCCAGGCGGTGTCAGATGCGGCTTGTTCTGGAGTCCAGTTACAACTTCCAGAGAACGCCATCCTTCTGCTTTTTCTCCATTCCTTCACTCCCCCATCTGTAAATTTCATCTTCAGAACCCGGTCAAATGCCACTCTGTTCAAGAATCAATACATTTGCTCAATTCAGTGTGATACAGACAGTGTGATACCGGCATCTTGACAGATGTTGTACACCAAGGTGTATCCCTATCCATAAACGGTATACTGTGTATAATGTTTTCCCCTATTCTAGTGTGTCATTCCAAAACCCTTTCACACGGTTGTATTAGCTGCTGACGCTAAAGGCCCCAGACTTCCTCTCAGAACTGACAGAGCTGACATTGTTCTTTGTTTGTTTTGTATTTAGAGGTTATCCTAGCAAATGTTATGCTGTTGTCATCGTGACTGGGTTTGTTGTCATTTCTCTTTTCTGTCTTTAGTCAATGTAGGGCTAACGTTGTTTGTCTATGCTTGTGCTTTCTCTCCAGAAGGAATCCGCCCCCACCTAAGAGAATGAAGAGGAGAGCCTGCCTACCCGTGTGTGTGTGTGTGCGTGTGGCTGATTCTTGTGGGTGTTTGCTTGGTGAGACTTTGTAAGTGATTACGTGTGAGGATATACATGTGTGTATGTTAACTCGATTGAGTGAGTGAGTGTGCGTGTGTGTGTGTGTGTTTTGAGGCCCCCTCAGGCCTGACAGTCAAGATGTGTGTGACTCACTGGTCCCTGGTTGTGCTGCTGAGCTGCTGTGTGTGTGCAGGGGGGGGCTACCCCTTCAGCCCCCCCCTGGACCTGGACATCAGCCCCCGGATCACAGTGCCCATCAGTGGTGAGTACACACCTCCCAGTCTCTGTGGCTCATCTGCAGACCGGCATCAATGTGGGATGGCAATTAGACTTGACAGTGATGCTTACCTGAAGTTGCCCCAAGCCATGGACTATGGAACAAAAAGAATACGTAGCTTTAAGGTAGCGTACTATCGTGGAATTATAAGATATCTACAGCGAGAGCCGCTGGCAGGGTTGGTACTGTCAAAGGGAGGTGGCAACCATGATGGTTACCATGGCAACTATCTGGTTGTGTGGTAGTATGGGAATTTTTAGTTGGACAGACTGTACCGTATGAAAAGGGTTATCTTTTTCTCTCTTTCAATCTCTCTCTCTCTTTATCTGTGCATTTCACTCTCAGTGTATTTCTCCAAAGTGTATGCCAGGTACATATCTGATTGTACACTCTGGGTTACTCCTTATTGTTGGTGTTTTGTGCGCACATCTGTGTGTATGTGTATTTGTCTATGTGTGTGCACATGTGTGTATGTCTGTGTGCCTGCGTTAATGCTCACGTGGTCCGTTGGAATTTGCCTGAGTGAACGCAAATCTGCCAGTGGTTTGTTACTCCCTTATGAGATCACATTAGTGCAAGCTCTCCTCCCCTCCTGCAGGCACTGTTAACACTGTCCTGTTCTTTTCCTCTCAATCTATATACCACTCCCTTTATCTCTTTCCTCCTCTTTGCATTTCCTCCTCTCACAAGTTTGATTTCATTTGCAGTAAATCAACACTGTATTTTCACCTGTTTCAAAGTCGACCCTACACGCCTAATTTGTCCCGTCATCACCCCTATACTCAGTCAAATCCCTATATCCTTTCCCTTTTTGTTACTCATGAACTCTCTCCTCGTTCTCAAGCTCTCCTCTCCCTCTCTTCTTCTTTCCCTTTCTCTTTCCCTCTCCTGTCTTCTCCCAGTCCTTGTCTTTGTTATTCTACCTTTCTTAGCAGAGTTCCCTCCATCTGCAAACTTTAGACTAATCTCTTGAATGGGAGTGTCTCCTAGCAACCTAAGGCAGTTGACTAAACGAGTATTGTTTGTTGTAATGTATGCTGTATGCACACAAACTCACCTGTGAATAATCTGCTGAAACTCCTTTAGATGCTACGATCTAACAGCCTCTACATCCCAGTCTCTTCACACAGGTCAGACTGCAGGTTTAGTGTCTGGGAAGATTTAAGGATGTGAACCTGTGAAAGCTTTCAGGGGAGGTGGGGGTGTTCATGGGATTTAAGGAAGAGAACTGGAAAAAAGGAGAACACGCAGTGAGAAGGGAGGGATAAACGAACCCTTTCTTGCATTATTTCTCATTACTGCTACGTATGCCTGTGGTCCGCATTATCATCAGTCATTGGTCTCTGACCTAAGTGAATCTCTGAGCATTATATCCAATCAATAAGTCAATGTTCTGACATCCAGTTGTAGAAATAGTAGAAATATTAACTTAAATTGCATTGTCCTGACAGCACAGTTGAAGATGATAGGTAAAGTTAGATAAATAATTATACAAATAAGTTAAAATAGAATAAAATAAATTATAGATAATTTATCTATAATTAATTAAAGATAGAAAATGTGACGGGGGAACGGGGGCATTTTCTCATAAGCCTGAAATTGTGGCTGAAGAAGCTGTCTCGGAGCCTGATGGTCTAGGCTTTGATTCTGTGGTAGCGTCTGCCTGATGGTAGCAGTTGGAATAGTCCGTTGTTGGGATGGGATCGTCAAATGTTGATCCTTTATTCTCTCCTTGATCCAAAGTCCAGAAGAATAGGAAGCTCACCTCCCATCAGGACTGGATGAACTCCCTGTTCTCATATTGAGGACTCGTATGTACTTTCAGTTACTGGGATGACCGCACTACCTAGTTCATGGTGTTTTGAGACCTCTGGGGTTTTTGTCGAATATCTATTCTTATGTGTATCACTCTCAGTGCCACACCCTCTGGGAACAGGTGGATTGTCGCTGCTCAGGTTGTCTCCTCTTACAAGAGGCATAGCTCCAGTGGCCCCAAGCACATAAGGCTGTGGCCTCTGTCATTGCACACTAGACCGGAGTGAGATAGTGGCGGGAAGGATTGAAAAATATGCTCTTCGGCCGCACGTTGTTGTAGAATAGTTGAACTATGCTATGGTACGTATACTGTAACTGTTCAACTATGATGGTCTAGACAGGAATGTCTACACATTTGTACACGTCACTTTGGACATCTGCTAACTTAATAAATGTAAGATGTCATGTAAAATAAACTGCTAATAATATCTCGGAACTGCGCAGACATGTGTATCCACTGTTTAAGGGCAGAACTTTGCTTTTTAGTTTTGCTTAATTTGACTAGCGCAGCTTCAGCAAATGTAGGGCCCGGGCTTGGTTCAGTTCATGCACTGTGTATTTGGATGTGTGCATGTTTACATCTAACCAGGACCTGAAACGCTTGTCTACATCCTGTCCTTTCTCTCCTTATGCCCCAGAGGCGTCACAAAATTGGTGTGGGTCCACGTGTGTGTGATCCTCATTGTCTTTCTTCTGCGAGTTAGGTATACAAAGAGACTCCTGAAGCATGGGTGTTGTGGGAGAAGGTTCTGTCCAAGGTCTGGGTTGCTGACGTCATTGTTACGTTAGTCCTGTGGCAGTTGTTTGAGCTAAAGAGCTGCTGGTTGTCTCAGCTGTGCTGGTACAGGCTCTCAGTGTTGATGTTAAGCTGCCCTGTCCTTGTATCTGTTTGAGTCAGAGTACTTGAAATGTTACTCCAGCTTGTGTCATGTTTGCATTATGCCGGGTCTTGGTTCAGTATATGTTTAGACGTCTTTCTTTAAACCCTGTGTCAGGAGTTTCTTAAGGAGTTTTTCCTTGTGATATTGAGCCATTGAAATGGTTGTTAATTGTGAGAGTAGACCATCAGTAAATTGCCGTGTTATCTTACTGTAGTATTTTTGTGTGTATTGAGGAGCAGGTCAGGGAGTTCCTCTCTATGGGCAAAATGATGTCCCGGTTCTTGTGTAACGCAACTCTAAAGTTCCTGACATTTTATATTTTTCATGCCACCAATGGTACTTTTTTGTAGTTACGCAAAGATTGCCACAGAGTAGGTTTCAAAGAGGTACTGGACGTTCCTCTATCCCTCCAAACTCCATCTGATGTCCTGGATTTTCATTGTTCATGTTTTCTAGAGAATTAAGATACTTTGACAGCCACGGATCCATGCACTCGGTTTTAGATGTAGCAATCCTTAATATTAATCATATATTTTCTTATCTCTACATAGGTGAACTTCCATCTCGTGAATTTACGTTGTCTTACTGTAATCTCTGCATAGCTAATAACTTCTTTTCACACAACCCCATTTTCTACCGTAGAGCACCCGATTGGTTATAGGCACCAGCCACTTAATCAATTATGCAGTTATTATGCAGTTATTCCACCTACATGGTGGAGCCGGTCTCTCCAACTTCTGAATTAATTGTGTGAGTGAGATAACAAACTCTTAGAATTTTGCAAGAGTTAGACAATAGCAGTAGACTATACACCAGTTCCTTAGCTAGTACCCCGAAGTCTTTGCTTTTCTTGTTCTTGGCCAATGTGTCATATTTACTATCTTTCTGTTTATCTGTATGTGTGCCAATTACAACCAATGTCACACGGCCGACTTAGAATCAGACTAATGTGTGTGTGTGTGTCTGTGTGTCTAAGGGAGAGGTGTGGGTTAATGTATTATGTTACTGCTACAGTATCTTAAACATGTACAAACTCACACACTCATGCAGTGAGAAGCATAGAGAGGATGATCTGTGTTAGCGAAGTGTAAAACTCCACTTTCTCCTCTTCTTAGGTCTACAGGGATGCAGGCGTTTCCAGTGGTCTACAGTCAATTACAGTACTCTACTATTGGAAGAAGACAGGGGTCTTCTGTATGTGGGGGCCCGGGGGGCCGTGTTCGCCCTCAACGCCACCGACATCTCAGCCAACACAGCTCGAATTGTGAGTGTGTGTGTGTGTGTACTTGTCTGTGTGTGTGATAGAGAGATACAGTATGTAGTGAAGTAGTGTAGTGAAGGATGTGTAATGTGATTATTCATATTTTTAAGCAATTCACCCATTTATTATCATTACATAAGTACCAAGGTGGATTTTAAAGCTAACAATATTGATTACGCTGATTTCGAGCAGAGATTTTGGTAGGAGATTATTGTAATTAGAGGAGCCTGTGTTTGTCTGATCAAGATAAATCAACACAACAACTGGTTTCACTGGGTTTTAGTACAGTAACAAACTAATAGAAAGAGAACCAGGAATAAACATGAAATACAGAATAGTATAAGAAATAATAATTGTCTAAAGAATGGAAAAAATATAACGATAAATAATCTGAGATATGAGTGAAACACATAACATTGCAATGCAAAATGTCAATTGCAGTGAGGATTGTATGCATAGTTGCGCTGTTAATGAGGTATTGGTCCAATTGGGCAACACTGACTGATCAGGCTAGGAGAAGCAAGGAGTCCATTGGCCCTTGTGCAGTGTCGATGTCTTTGGTATACTGTTGATCCACTGGACAGTGGAGAAGACAGCTCTGTGTTCTGTTTTGTCGGGCAGAGTTCAGACCTGGTACTGTACTGGTGATCTGTTTCAACTGCAGGTTTCAGACTAGGGTCTTGAAGAAGCAGCAGAATATGTGTGTCTCTCAGTGCTTGAGATGTGCTCAGAAATGAGAACTAGAGGCCTGAGCCTAGAGGGTCTGAGAGGCCTAATTCCAGTGAACCGAGTGCTTTGCGAACAAGACAGGGTCTTCAGACTAGAACACCAAGTTCACCGAGTTGTTCATAGGGTTTTATACCTGACTCCTGTTCTTAGGAGTGGCTGTGTTTGGATTGTGCTCAGTCCTAAGGCACAATTGCAATTGAATAAGAGAATGTCTCACTCCCTCCTCCATGAAGATGTTTGAATGAATCAGACATTACATGGCATAGTAATTACAATTTAAAATAAATGGAAGATTCAACATCATTTATTGTTATTGCAAAACAAGGGAACTTGGCGTGTGAGTGGCAGAACAAAATGCGAAAGTAAACACGTAAAACATTTAATACTACATACCCACGCACAAACACGCCCCTCCCTTCCCCTCCCTTCCCCTCCCAGCTGTTAGTAGGCACACAGTAAATCACGCAGTCAACTAATTATTAACTGAACCAAAGCATCCATATTGCATACTCACACAAACAATTATTAACTAGAATAACTATATCCACAGTCATTCAAAAACAAGATAAACAAGTATAGCAGCAAAATGACATTTACATGTAATAACTAAATAACTTAACTAATTACAAAAAAGGAAATTATCTCATGTAAATCTCAGTAACGTAATTTTATACACTCACACATTCAGCAACTTAATTCACCCAATCAGTCAAAGCCTAACCCCCCTCCCCTACTAACACACAAAGTCACAAGGAGACTTTGTACAGTCACGCTGCCGCCAGAAGGAATGAGTCTCTGCATGTTTACACAATATTGCAATTACATTCGAAGTAAGCATACATCAATTCATGTATGTACATTAGCAATAACATATTTGTTTTTGTAAAAAATACTGAATTAATCACTTTCTCAGTTGTTCTAAAGGGTCCATTGACCTCTGTTTAGAGAGGTGATTGTTCTGAAGAGGTTTAAGATGTTAAAACCATCATAAATCTATAAAACTTGCAAGACCCCATTTGGTCTTAATCCCCCCTCTGGTGAGCACTGAGGACAAGGGCATCTGAGCACAGACAGTTATCTGAGAAATGTGTCTTACAAGTCAAGAAGTGTGAGGAACCAATATGCATTACAGATCATGCCTCAGAAACTGACCTTTTCTGCATGTTCAGACTGCACCCAATCATACCTCAGAAACTGACCTTTTCTGCATGTTCAGACTGCACCCAAATGTATTTTTATATTACAATGTCGTACTTGAGATAATGATGTTGCTATTGTGGCACTGTCCTATTATTATAAACCTGTCAAATAGTTTTGGGGATGTTATTGTTGCACTGTACCTGATAAAAACACAGAGCATTTCTTGGCCCCACTGAAATACTGTTAGAACTGCACTTCTGGTCCTTAATAATAGGAAAAGGCCTAGAAACCCCATGCCCTGTTTTACCTGATAAGCTGCTGTACCTGATACCTGGATACACCCTGCCATAAAAACCTATTGTATTGTACTGTTCAACAACATAGATACAGTACCAGTCAAAAGTGGAATTTTCTGGGAAAATGTGTCCAAACTTTTGACTGGTACTGTATATAGAAGATATAGAAGAACACTCAAGTGTAATATGTTGTCTTGAAAAAAGAAAAAACATACAGGGGAAGTATGACTTTCTAAAGTAATGTTAATAACTGAGCTCTTGTGTGTTGTCCGGTCTGTCAGATTGAATGGGAGGCTTCATCTGAGCAGATGCAGCAATGTTTGACCAAGGGGAAAGACAACAAGGTAGGTCAGGGTGTTTTTACTTGACTCATCATGACAGTAAAAGCCCTCATGTTAATTATTATTATTTTCCCTCTCTGTACTGTAAGTACTTCTGTCTGTGTATCCATCTGTACATACATTTCACCCTTCGCCTCGCTTTCTTCTACATTTCCCTTGCCTCCTTCTACACTCCCTCTTTCATCTAGCAATGTCTCATTCCCTCTCTCTGAATGTGTCTGATGTTTGCTCTCTCTCTCTCTCTAACAGACGGAGTGTTATAATCATATTCGCCTTCTCCAGAGGTTCAACTCCACTCATCTCTACATGTGTGGGACCCACGCCTTCAGCCCCCTGTGTGCATACATCGTAAGACCGTCCATAATTTATGTTATTTATTAATTTAACCTTTAGTCATTCAGGCAATATATATATATATTCCTAACAAGGTCTTTTTTTCAATATGTCCTCATTATCATACTTCACATGCAACAGAATACGACATCAATTACTCTAATCTAGGATTCACTCACAATGGGATTGTATTTGAGCTATTCCAGTATGACATTGATTCGTCAATTACTAAAAAAGAAAATTTGTAGTAAACATTCAGTTGGATAAAAAAATATATATTTGCTTAAAAAATAAAATCTATGAAAAGAGAGCATAACTGACAAACCTTTTTTGCCAGATCATATGGCGTCTAAGCTCTGGAACAAGCCCTCACCTGTCGGCACGTCTCTCTCTCTCTTTAGGATGAGGACAGTTTCCAGATGTCATCGTTGTTGGAGGAGGGCAGAGAGAAGTGTCCCTACGACCCTGCTACAGGCTACACCAGCCTCATTATTGGTACCAAACACACTTTCAGATGTCTGCGACTTCTTGAGATGAATAACTGGATGAACTCACTGTTTGTCTTTTAGACCAGCAGGTGTACACAGCCTCGCAGTATGAGTTCCGGAGCTTTCCAGACATCCGCCGTAACTCCCCTTCCCCTACTGTGAGGACGGAGGACGCTCCCACTCGCTGGCTACACGGTGAGCTTAGGATGTTAGCGTACGCTTACTAACCAGCCTGTTTCTGGCTACGACAGATAGATGGATGGAAAGAATATCATTTGCTAACACAGGATAGCAAAGTCCATATATCTTGGGCTCCTTAAACAGTAGCAGCTGTTCTGAGGATATAGTCTCATTCTTGCTTTTCAGAGGCTGACTTTGTGGGCTCGGCCTTGGTGAGAGAGAGCGAGGGCAGTGCCACCGGAGACGATGATAAAATCTACTTCTTCTTCACTGAGAACAGCCAGGAGCAGATGCCAACGTACAGCAACAACAAGGTGGCCCGTGTGGCCCGTGTGTGTAAGGTGAGGTGCGGGGGGCAATGTTTGGGGTCGGGTGGCAATGTAGTTGGTGGGTTATCAACTGTTATCATTTATATTCTTCTCAGGGAACTTGCCAAACACCCAATCGTGTCTGAGAGAGACCATTTGAAATGAATGAACTGAATTAAACATCAGATCATGAAAGTGCGGTGTATTAGAAAAGTCGGATGGCCTCAATTACCACTGTTCTCAAAACATGTGATCGATAATAACCTTGAGACTAGCTGCTATTCTGCTCCAGTTTAAAGAAAGGTGTGTTTTGATGTCCTTTGGCTTTGCCTATGGGTGTGCGTTTGTGTGTTTGCGTGTACGTTCAATGTAGTTCCACTTCCTAACCCACGCGTCCTTGAACCAGGTGGTACGCACAACAGGTACACACACTTGACTGCTGAGAACACTCAACATGCACTGTGTACCTCTCCTCTCTCAACATCACTCTTAATGGGATTTGACAGAACCAAGCTGTTGCTAGGCATCACACAAACACTCACATTGACACACTCTGTCCCTGAACTCTCTCTCTCTCTTTCTCAGGGGGATAAGGGGGGTCTTCTGACCCTGCAGAAGAGATGGACGTCCTTCTTAAAGGCAAGGCTTGTGTGTTCTTTGCCAGAATACGAATTCCACTTCAACATTCTGAGGAGTGTGTTCACACTGCACGGACACAGTCCCCAGGACACACTCTTCTACGGCATCTTCGGCCTGGAATGGTGAGGGGTGTTTACATTCGATGTGAAGACTTGGGGGGAGGGGGTGGCTTGCCACTAACAACAGACCAGAGACCGTACTCTCAACTGAGTTCTTTAATAGCTCAGCTGTGATCTCCCGGTCGCTCTCCTTTTCGCTTCTTTTTCTCTCTGTTCCCTCGAGGGGCCCCCATCATCCTCTAGTTTAAACATTTGCCGCCTCTCTCCCTCTCCCACTCAGAGGTTCTCTTCTCTTCTTCTTCTCTTCTTCTTTTTTTACGCCCACTCACTTTTTTGTACCCTCTCTCCATTCCATCTCCTGTGTTCTGCGCTTTTCAGAAATGATGTATAACTTCTCTTGATTAGCTTTGTACATTTATCTTTGTCACTACCCCCCCACCCCCACCCCCCACCCCTACCACCTTTTTTTCTTTCTTTCTTTCTTTTTCAGTTTCTCTTTCTTTCCACCAGGTTAGTCTGTGATCTATTTCCCCGCTGTCTCTATGGCAACACTGTAGGTTTACTGCTGTTATTGTGCCTGGCCGACGCTCTGGCCTTTCTCACTGCGCGTGAACTACACTATGCTACACTACACTACGCTGGTAACCACTTAGATCTTTGTTGCTGTGTCCTTGCGTTTTGTGTGCGTGTAGGAAGAACGTAAAGGCGTCGGCTGTGTGTCGCTTCTCTTTAGCCGAGGTCCAGGAAGCCTTCCAGGGGCCCTACATGGAGCACCAGAACTTCAAATGGAGCGAATACTTAGGGAAGGTGCCGGAACCACGTCCTGGAACAGTGAGTCACACACGGACACCATAAACACGCACCACACACACACACACACAAACACAGACACCAAACACACACACACACACATCTCTAGAGCTATTCCCTCTGAAGTCAGGACAACCAGTAAGCTCCTCGTAATGGGGTGCATCTGAGCTCCCTAATCTTCCCATCCAGTCCATCCATCCCACCCCCACCCCTACACACACACTGTCAGATGGCCGCAGCTAAGAACAGATAACAGAAGAAGGACGGATGGAGAGAGGGAGAAAGAGTGTGATAGAGGGACAGAGATAAGGAGTTGGAGTATAGGAAGGGGCTCAAACAGAACTGGCTTAAGTCATTGAAACCCATTTCCATGGCGATTAACGGCCCACAGAATAAGGTAGTGGAGAGCTATTAGGCAACCCGGAGCCGTGACATCATTAGCGGGAGGAGTCTTGATCGACTGTGGCTCTGACACTTAAAAAGGCTTAATTTGAACTTTCTGCTTGACTGTGAAATGAAATAGAGAATTGGCTTTGGAGTCTTAGTCTGGCAGCCTGAAAGCTTCTTAGCCGAGTTGAGTAAAGTCATCCAAAAGAGGACAAAGTCTGAGAACTTGTTCCCTTAGTCAGGTGTAGAGAGCTAAGCCTCTTACATGTCAGCACACTAGTACACTATTTCTCTTAATGCATGGCAGAGGGATAGTATCCCTCCTCCAAGCCCAACGCATCCATGCATCCCTGTAGTCCATCTCTCCTTCCTTCTCTCCTCGCCTACTCCCTCCCTCCCTCCCGCACTTGCTCACGTCTCCTCTTTTTCTCTTCCTTTCTCCATCCCTCGCTCTTTCTCGCCAGTGTATAACGAACCAGCTGAGAGCCAGAGGCATCAACTCCTCCAACGCTCTGCCGGATGATGTGCTGAACTTTGTGAGGAGGCACCCTCTCATGGCCCAGCAGGTGCGGCCCGCCGACAGGCGTCCCCTGCTGTTCAGAAAGACCACAGACTACACCAAGATGGCTGCTCTCAGGGTCGAGGCCTTGGATGGGGAGGTGTATCCCATGCTTTTCATGGGGACAGGTGTGTGTGCGCGCGCGTGCTTGTGTCTGGTTGCAATTGTGTTGGCGTGTTCTGTCAGCAACGCTAGCGTCACGTATCGTTTGTCTCGTAGACGACGGCTGGCTGCACAAGGCGGTGGAGGTCAAGGGTCGTCTCCACATCATAGAGGAGCTGCAGCTGTTTGAAGAAGCGCAGCCCGTCGACAGCCTCGTCATCTCTTCCACACAGGTACACCGGCACACGCCTCTGGCGTCTTGACTATTCAAGTGTGTTTGAAACAGGAAGGATCGTACACTCACATAGTTCCTATGGCCTCGCCTCCAGATGAGTGTGTATGCCGGAGGCCCCTATGGGGTGGTGCAGCTGCCCCTCTCCACCTGCCTCAGGTACACCTCCTGCTATGACTGTGTCTTCGCCAGGGATCCGCTCTGTGCCTGGGATGGGGAGGAGTGCGTGGACACACAAGCACCCAATGAGAGGTGAGCGCGTGTGCATATATGCGTATGTGGAGAGAGAGAGAGAGAGAGGAAGAGTGAGAAACGTAGAGAGACAATGAAATGTGGTAAAAGATAAAGAGAGAGAGAGAGAGAATGGAATAGAGAGGGGATAGGGAATTAAACTGCGATTTAGAATTAAACAAAGAAAGAGATCAGAAATAGAGACATAGCAAGTGAGAGACTGATTGGACTGTTGCTGGTTCCCTTGTGTCTTTGATTTTATTGAGCCATCTACCCTGTGTATCTCCATCTCTCTTTCTTTCGTCTATCTCGGCATTCAGAACAGTTGCAAAATCAATCAGAGCTGAAAATGTTTGGTTCTTGACTGTGACTGAACATTACATGAATGTGTTTCCTTTTAAGCTTTGCTTTGTATAGCTGGTGGTTGAACGGTAGTTCGAGCTGTTTACAATGTTGGGGGTGGACAATTATTAGTGTTACGGTGATACTGTTGCAGATAGGGTGGTGGAAATAGATTTGTGGATCCTGTACATCTAGACCTACTTTAGTCCTGTACAACTCTACAACTACTATAGATCTAGAATGGATCATTTCTATGCTTCCTTCTTCTGCAGGGTTTATCTGATCCAGGACATCCAGTATGGGAACAAGGGCTGTGAGAACAGCACAGGAGATGGTACGCTTCTCATCCCCTCATGTTCTCCCCTCTTTCATCTGCCTTTATACATCTCTCCGATCTGTCTCCATCCTTTCTCTCTTTCCAACTTCTTTCCCTTCTGTCCTTCCTTCCCTCCTTCCTCTATCCTTAAAATGTATGTTTTGTTCTTTTCTGTTTCGATTTTAAGCTTGGGGTTCCTTTTTCTCTGTTCATCTAGATTTGAGTCAACTTGCCAATTGTAGTTGTCAAGTGTTGTTATGAACTTAGATCTTCCAGTTGTACATGTACTTTTACATTTAAATATGAGTCTAAATGTTTGATTTCCCTTTATTGTTTGTGCTCATTAGTACGTTATTTTATCTCAATGTCAATGCTTCTCACTTTCCGACTGACTTTCTCCCCGTAATTTTTGTTGTCTTTGTTTCTCTCTCTCTCTCCCTCTCTCTCTGTGTCTCTTTCTCACTCTGTATCTCAGTGTTAGAAGATTCTTTGTGGTTTAAAACAGGCTTTACTGAGCGATGAAAGAAGACCTAAAGATAGAACGTTCACATTATTTATAGAGTATGTCTCAACATCATGACATGGTTTGAGGGAAATATTAAAAAGCTGATTATGCGTTCTCTTTCTGCCGCACAACCATTTCTGTAGCTCTTATCACATTTAGCAAATCTCTCCTGAGACAACTGTTTTATATTCTATACAAAGCAGCTATATTACAATTACGTTTAGTCATTTAGCAGACACTCTTATCCAGAGCGACTTACAGTAAGTACAGGAACATTCTCCCCGAGGCAAGTAGGGTGAAGTGCCGTCAAACTCACAATTTATGATCCCTCAGGTCTTTATAAGATTATTATTCCCATTCCCATTCGGCACCATCATCTTGGTTGTCCACCGAATAGACAGTGCAACGTTTGTAATCAAAGTAACTTGAACACACGTTTCCCAGGTATAAGATGCTGAAACAAGTTTTCGAATTGTCGTTTCAGTTAATCTGGTTTGTCTTTTTGCAGACCTGATCATGCACCGCCATCGCTCCGTGATGGTGGGAGACGACGTGCTGCTCCAGTGTGAGTTTAGCTCCAACCTGGCAACCCCAGTTTGGACCCTGGAGGGTCAGGAGCTACAGGGCTACGGTCTGGACTCAGGCTTCAGGACCGGCACCGACGGCCTGCTCATCATCGAGGCCCGAGCCGAACAGACAGGACTCTACACCTGCCACTCCCTCGAGAACGACGTCCGCGTCGCCGTGGTCACCTACAACGTAACCGTGCGCTCGGACCTGCCCCCCCCTCCGCCCGTCATCCTGACCGCGGACGCCGACGACGGTGGCACCTTCACCACTCCCCCTCTACCCACCCAGACTGCCTCTACAGAGAGGCCCCTGCCACCACCCCCAGCCCCCCTGCCCCCCCCGCTCAGAGCTGCTCTCCCCCAGGAACATGGAAGCCATGTACCTGTCCCTGATCACCATCCTGGGGGGGCTGTGTCTGGTTCTCACCGTGGTTCTGCTCTATGTGGGTTTCTGCCTCCGGGCGGGACGCAGGGGGAAATACTCCCTACGGGCCGCTTCCGCCGCCTACCCGGACAGGAAGAGACACAACAGGAACAGGAAACATCGGCGCAGCTCTTCCCACCTGGAGCTCAAGACCATCTCCAGCCACTGCAACGGCACCTGCAACGGCAACGGCACCTGCAATGGCGCCGCCAAACAATCAAACGGCGGGTTCCTCCAGATCGTCCCAGGGGAGGGGCACTCGTCACCCAATAAGGATCCTCCTCCGCCGGCCCCGCCCCTGCCCCCGCCGCCACAGCCGACCACCCCAGGTTGCGATTTCCCGTCCGGCCTGTCGGCCACGCTGCCCAGTGTCCTTCGGAGGATGAACGGGAACAGCTACGTGCTCCTGAGGCAGAGTGACGCGGACACCACCTCCCCTCACTTCTACTCCTTTACAGAGGAGCTCAACCGCATCCTGGAGAAGAGGAAACACACTCAGCTGCTGCCCATGCCGGACGAGAGCTCCGTGTAGGGGAGGAGAGGACGCTCTCCTGGTGCTAGCATGCCCTGGTGACTGGAGGACTGAACTGACTCCAACTGCTGCTGAAGTGCCTATTTTGAAGCCCAGACTTTATATCCATTCCATTCTGCCGTCAGTGCAGATTGCCTTCACGGAGAGGACATTTTTGTCCTGTTGAGATTTTTGATTTTGAAATGTGGACACTTACTAACACCTCACAAACACAAGAAGAGTCCCATTCACACTGTACATGACCTTCCCCGTAGACCCAGTGTCCTATCACAGTTCCCCGTCCCACTTTTAAAGCCCGATGAAGGTGGCTCACAAAAGATAAGCTTGCCAATAAGAGACTGTGGAAATCTACCTCATTCAACAGAACTCCAGGCAAGCACAGTGTCAATAAGGCTCAGTCCGGGTCAATACTCTACTAGAGAACGCCCTGGAGAAGGGACGTTTGGGGGTCAATCTGTCTATACTGGGCAGAATGACGCACATGTACCTTAACACTGACCATGTGAACCAGACTTTAGGAATGGAATGTTATATCCATGAGAACAAAACTGGGCATCAATCACATGTGATGTGTTACATGATTTTAAAAGACTTCATACAGAACATTTTTTAATACTGAGGTGCCACAAACTACTTGTTGATATAACTAACTTCAGTAACAGCCAAAATATGTACATAGATATTAACAGGCCACTCTCAAACCAGGACACAGCTAAAGGAATCGTGATAAAAAATATGTTTATTTTGTGAAGAACATTTACAGTATTAACAGTCTTGGTGCACTTTAAAAGCTGGTTGAGAAACCCTTGTTACAGAGTGTTTCCCTACAATATTCGGGGATGCACCAACAGACACTTCAAGCGCAAGAGGGATTCTGAGGGACTGAACATCACAAGCAAAGTCAAGAGCCAACAACGCAAGAACCAGGTCTAGGGCACGATCTAGGTTGCTGCTAAGGAACATCACGAGGTAAGCAGTGTTGACTCCCCGGAAGCACGTTGTCCCTCACAGGCAAGCTGCCAGCCAACCACTTAGATTAAAAGTCTCAGAATCCACCCTTGTCCCACACGCGTATTTCAAGGAACAAACATAAAAAAACAATCCCAACTCAGTTAAAACATCACACTTTATTCATTCAGCCATGTCCTATTATTTGGACACCAGTGAATTATGTCATGAACCGTTTGATGGCCCACTGCTACAGCAGCCCTACACGGCCACAGTCATCACAGACAGACAATTTAGAAGGAACTTTCGTAGTCATACTCTCACAGTTGAGATTTAAGGTTTGGGTAAAGGTCTGGGCTAGGTTATATATCAGTTGTGCTATGTTGTGCGTCTGTCCTCTCCAGGGCTGCGTTTCCCGAAAGCATCGTAAGCCTAAGTTGATCGTAGAATCCATCGTACCATGGATCTTAGTTTCACGGGCCGTTTCCCGAAGCCATCGTAGCCATAGAGCACGTAAGAAATAACGACGGTTCGTTATTTTTCACGTAGAAAGCTACGATCCATCGTTACCGGGAAACGCAGCCCAGAGTAGATAACACCACAGCACGTGGCTGATGCCCAACTCTGCGAGGTGTGAGGCTGATACTCACCTCAGGTATCCCCAGCCTCGCTGTTCTCCTCGTCTTGTCCCTGCTGTACTTGAATTCTAAAAGAAAAATATATACATTTGCATCTTTCCCTAGGGTTCTCACAATTTTCGACATCTCCTTTTCCTTGTCTTTTCTTCTCCAAACGCATCCACCACTTTGCTTCTCCTGAAGCTAGTCCAGAGAGAGTTCTCTATCCTCTCTTAGTTATGCTAATTATGTCTGGCCACACAAGGTGCCTCTACTTGCTATCCCTACTGGGAGAAAGAGATGTGCTTGAGAGAGCCTTGACCGGTATCTCTCAACAAGATGGCCTCCAGAGATGGTGTTATTTTGGTATTCCATTAGACCCTTGAAAAGGAGAGTAACCCTCGCAAGCTGGACCGACTCGAAAACACACGTTTGCAAACATACCTGTCAGCACAGCCGTTGAAACACACGCACCGGTCTGTTCCCTGCTACGCACATGCACAAACACACGTTCACAAACTGTTGATTGAATCAAACAAGCCGGGACAAGCATGTGATGTTTTGATAGATTTGTGTTCGCTGCTGTGATCCTGCAACACTGGGTGGTTGGGAGCCAAACTCCGCAGGGTGATGGCATTGATCTCAGAGATGAAAGAGAGGAGAAGCTGACCGACTATCAGAGAGAGTCGCATTCATTAGGCTTTCGTCCACTCGACCTATCAACACACACTCTGGTGGAGAGATTTAGGAAGGGCTGACAGTTTTATTTACACAGTTAATACGCTGTATTCCTGTGTGGATGCTCAAGCACATAGCTCAGTGGGACAGGTCTGATGCTAACTATAGCTCTTTCATCTCGTTGCACGCGTTGTTTTTCATGTCCTCAACAGACATCAAAAACAAGAACAGGAAGGAATGCGGAATACAGATGCCTTTTTTTAATTTGGGGCGTCCTTGTTGTCTCTCTCTGTCTGTTTGTCTCTCTCCTCTGTTGCTCTCTCCCCACATCCTCTCCCCACCTCGCCATCTCTTCATTTCTCTCCCTCCAACAGGCCTGAGAAGTGTTGCTGGTCAAACGGGATGTCTCTGTATCTCTGTCTCCCCGCATCTATCGTCTCCTGTGAGATTAGCTGACCGGCAGGGGGGAGGTCTGGCTAGAGAGACTCCCTCTGAGAGGGCTGAGCAGCTTGTCATAACCATCGCTGGACAGCAGGATCATCCTGAGCACAGCGTCCTTTGTTCAGGGGAGAGGGGGGAAATCATTCCCAATGTTGCTGATCTTTTTGATAGGACAGCAGGGCATTGTGGGTATTTATATGCATGCTTCTGTGTAGGGTTAACAGCAATCCCCCCCCCCTTCCCTCCTCTAATCAGTACGGTTGATTAGGTGTCACATCTCCATCCCTTTTCTCTTGGTCAACACAATATTAAAACCACTAATGATGATGAGCCACTGACTTATGTATTCCTTGAAGGAGAGGAGAAAAGTATTTATTTTGCCATTTTGTACTTTGTTGTTTTGGAAAAGCCACTTGTGTGGCCCTCTGGTGTGTGTATGTCTCTGTCTGTTAGTGTTGCACTAGTCTGATACACTGTAGAGGCATGATAGACGACAGCATGCAGAGAAAGGTTTCTCACCACTCATTTACCATGTTTGATTTCGATTTGATTAGTCTTCATTTGTTCAAATTAGCTTTCTCATCGCAGCTCGCTTAGTAATATCCCCGACTGTTTTTGCACAACATTATATTTAACTTGATGAATACATTAAACTGCCAATGAACTCAATGTCCTCTAGTTATCTTAAGGCTTTCAGCTGCTCACTTTTTGTATATGTGGGTCATACACATTTCACACTTAGAAATTTGTATTAAACTTTGATTCAGCCTCTTTGCCTTAGTCTCTTTCAGTAACTGTGTTTGGGTTTGTGACATCAGTGACTACACGTAGAGAGAAGTGCAGAAGACACGCTCAAAGAAATTGAACTTTCAGTTCACAACACAGCTGGGTACTAGGCATGATGCGAAGGAAGCCGTTTGCTAGTATATTGGAATCAGGCCCAGGTCCCTGGAATGCAGCACTAGTGTTTGACAGCTCTGTAAAGGCAGTACCTCAGAAGTTGCTTGTAACATTTAGGAACGAAGGACAGGCCAGTCAGACAAGCATGTCAGTCGTTATCTATAAGTTAAAAAATGTTTCATGTGAAATCGAAGAGAGAGGTGACCGTCTGATGTAATGACAACAAGAACAACTTGATCTGCATGCTACGTGGTTTCCTAGAAGAAAACAAACAGCTGTTGTTGTACACTCACAGACTCCAACACAGTGCCGTGTTTTCACAGTGTTGGACCTTGGAATCTCCGAGACCTTGAGTGCCTTTTGTTGCATAACATCATCAGTACACCCTATTTAGTGGATCAACAGCCGGCCATGTGGAGGAGCATGGACACTCAGCCTCACTGTAGGCTCCATAGACACTCAGCCTCACTGGAGGCTCCATAGACACTCAGCCTCACTGGAGGCTCCATAGACACTCAGTCTCACTGGAGGCTCCATAGACACTCAGCCTCACTGGAGGCTCCATAGACACTCAGCCTCACTGGAGGCTCCATAGACACTCAGCCTCACTGGAGGCTCCATAGACACTCAGCCTCACTGGAGGCTCCATAGACACTCAGCCTCACTGGAGGCTCCATAGACACTCAGTCTCACTGGAGGCTCCATAGACACTCAGTCTCACTGGAGGCTCCATAGACACTCAGCCTCACTGGAGGCTCCATAGACACTCAGCCTCACTGGAGGCTCCATAGACACTCAGCCTCACTGGAGGCTCCATAGACACTCAGCCTCACTGGAGGCTCCATAGACAGTCAGCCTCACTGGAGGCTCCATAGACACTCAGCCTCACTGGAGGCTCCATAGACACTCAGCCTCACTGGAGGCTCCATAGACACTCAGCCTCACTGGAGGCTCCATAGACACTCAGCCTCACTGGAGGCTCCATAGACACTCAGCCTCACTGGGGGCTCCATAGACACTCAGCCTCACTGGAGGCTCCATAGACAGTCAGCCTCATTGGAGGCTCCATAGACACTCAGCCTCACTGGGGGCTACATAGACACTGGGTCAGAGAGACAAGAGCCATGGTCTCTCAATGGGGCTTTGGTGTCCAACAGCAGCCAATAGAGAGACAGGGACTCCTGAGGGAACAGATACGGAGGGAAAGTTAAAGTGTGTGGGGATATCTGACTCATACACCAGGGTTTCTAACCTTCCCAGAGCACAGTGATGAGATGAGAAGTGGATGAGTCCCTGAGGAGAAATGCTGTTCTTCCTCTCATGTCCTTCCAGCATCCACCTTATTCATTATTCCTCTGTTCTCACTTGACCAAGCCTGTCGCTGGAGCAATGAAGAGGTTTTTGTAAATACATGCACACATACCCACACACACAAACAAACATGCATTCATTACTTATGCACAGTCACACTTGCAGCTGGTCTCCCCACAGCTATTCACATGGAGGGGGTTACAGTCAGGGTGACTCGTGAGCTAAGACAAAACAGACAAATCCTAATATTCTGTCAACACAATGTGAGTATGATCGATGTACTTGAAATGTTCATTTAACAACGTGTGTTTGTCATGCACAGCTTGTCATCTAAACTGCTGTAGGAGTAACAATGTTGTGTATCCCATTACTACAAGACTGCCAATTTGTCAAAGGTGGAGGGATGGCATGGACATGATGAGAAATGACGATCCATTGGACACGCATACAGTCACACGATGGGCTGCTGACATTTCATTCGATTATAATAGTCAGGACTGGATAATACGACATATAAAACATGAATCATAAGTTTGTGGAAGCGCACTTCAAAAATGCCCTATCAAAAAAGTGTATATAGTTTTATCTCTCTCTCTCTCTCGTGGAAGTCGCTTTGATAAAACGTCTGCTAAAAAAATGATAAATGTTATTATGAGCTAGCTGATGATTACAAGAAGTACAGTTTTCTGCTAGTGCAGTAAGGAAATTTTACTCGGGATTCTTAAAATAATGTAATTCACTGAAATGAAGACACTAGATGATCTACTATAAACATGTCCAACTAGATTTAAAATCTTGAAATAAGATTATTTAATTCAGATGTTCAGTTTGCTGTGCAGTCTAAGAAAAGCAGGACAAGCATAGAGATGTCTTATTGAAGAAAATATTGGCAACAAAATTACAGTGTTTCCATTATTTTTGTCTGTAAAAGGAAACAGTGTCTATTTGTGTGTCCAGATTCGGTTGATTGTTGGTTGTTGTGTGAATCATTGAGCCCCTACAGTTTTCAAATACAATTAGAGTATGTTTTGTTGCCAGATTGAGATTGGGGGTTATGTGACTGTCCCCATGGAACCCACTGGGTGGGTTTTATGTCCCAAACTCATTCCACAGCCAAGCCGAGTGAGAAACAGTGCACTCTTCTTTCCATAAACAAACAGATACTGTTGCCGTCACATGCATTGACGCAGCCCTCTCTCTCTACCTCTCTCCTCCCAGACCGGTTTGACGTGGAGAGAAAGCCACGCGTTTCTGCTGTCACACACACACTTCTCTATCAATCTTCTTCCTCCTCTGACTAGCTGTCACATCCCTGTCTCTCCCCACCAGCTAAACAAACAAGGAATCTCAACACTGTCAAGTGACTTCCTCGCTCCTTTCCTTCTTTCCTTAAAAGATATTCCTAGATATTGAGATAGGAGTAGGAGGCTGCCAATCTAAGTCTTGTTTCGGTAGTACAAACAACAGCAGAGTAAACACTACAGCACAGTTGTCTTTGTGAAAGAATGCCGTAAAGGAGGTAAGGAGAGCAATCCACACTAGATTGTTGCGACACATCCTCAGAATCCGATCTCATAGCTATCTTTAACATCACCAACCCCTATGTTCCGAGCCATTGTGACATACATTGTTGACGACTGTGTGTCTGGTTCTGTGAAGTACTATCTAGATAGGTATGTAGATGGAGGCCTACTGAAGCACTTAGTTTCAGCTGAAACTTGTGAAGGGATTATTATCATGTCTTGGTGCAGTTGTCATGCATTACGAGAAACAACTCAGACTTAACATGCATGGTGATTAGAGAGAAAGACCCAGACAGTCATTGTAACATTGTGGCATTTCAGTTGGAGTTTGAAGAGATACGGATGATCAGTAAACCTTTGCACCTCAAATATTGACTCTGGGTAAATATCCCCCAAAGTCAACCTGGCGACCATTGATGTCTGACCCCCTCTCGCTGAGCTGTTGGGAGTGTCGTGACTCCTGGGATGTGTATGTGTGTGTGTGTGTGTGTGTGTGCATACGTGTGTATGTGTGTATAACATTGTGCAACTATGAAACCAGTTTGGCATTGATTTATCTCACTCCTTTGCAGTTCACATGCAGATAGCACCATCTACTGGCTATCCTTGCACTTCTATTATTTCAACACAGGAGGGCAGAGCAAGCTTTCTGATGAATACACCATCATATACTGTAGCTACTGTTCAGTACAACTGAGAGGTGAAATGTTCATCTCTTCCCAGTAGTACTAAGTGTCAGAAGTCAACGTGAACAAGGACCAAAACAAGCACCAACGTTCATATTAAATCGTATCAAATCAAGATGCAGCACTCCAGCCATTCTACGCTCCTCATCAGAACCGAGACATGGCGGCTTTTAGACCTCCCTTGCAAATCCGTAGTCCACCATAATCAGATGTCTTGAACTAAACACGTGCTGAGGGCAAGATGTGTCTGCTGACTTTCAGACGGCCTGCAGACGTCGGGTTTCTGCGCAGTGTGGAAGCTCCACTCGCACCCTCCCCACCGGCTAAAGCCTGATCCTAATGGCAGGGTGTGACATCTGGGCTGCAGAGGATCCCTGAGCTGCTCCAGGATGGATTACATTTCTATATTTATGATGAGGGGAGGGGGTGGGGGGGGTGAAGCCTGCTAGCTGTAAAGGAGGAGGAGGTTTGGTTAGACGCTGTGATTTGCTTAGTAATGAAAGAGAAAGCGAGGGAAGGGAGGAAAGAAAGAAAGAAAAGAGAGAGTGAGGGAGACAGACAGAGCATGACGCAATCAAGGTCGGAAAATTGAATTAAAGTGACAGAGTTTGTTTTCGTGGCTATAGTTGAATTAGGCGCCCAACAAATAGGGGCCTTAAAGGAATTGAATGTCCGATGCAAAACGCCAGCCTGTAAAGCTACAGATAGTGATGGATGGAGAGGGAGATAAACCGTGCAGAGATTCAAAGGTTACTCATTCATTTACACACACAGACACACTTTGTTCACATGCACAACCACCCACACACAAACACCACCCTCACGCACGTTCGCTTAACCAGTCATGGGGTCCCTCTTTTGTTTCCCGAAGTGTGAAACACAATCAACAGCAGGAAGGCAAGGCAATTTCGGGCTTCAGTGTTTTTTAACTGACACTCTTATTTAAACACACGGGATGAAGAAGTCAGACAGCAGAGGTGTGTGGGTATGTGTGTGTGTGTCATATGTGCATGTGCATGTCATTCTCCAAAGCCATATGTTGTACATTTTGGAGCAGGAAAAGAGTGCACCAGGAAAGTCTGCTATGGACAATACAAACCACAATGTCAGATCTCTGGCATGTATGTTATATGTTGCATCACATACACAACCAGACAGCAACATGTGCCAGAGGAACCATAGATGATTATTCAATTCCATTAGGATTCAAAGTAGTCAAATGAGCTCCTTGAGTGTGACTCATAAAAATACACACACATATGTTTAATTGAGTTAAAGGACCCTGCATCCTGTTGTAGCATTTATCTCTTAATGGACTTTTTCTGCTGCCCCTAGAGGGGCTTAACCCAGTTACAAACACTCTCACACACACACACATCTACACAGATACACACACAAATGCATACATACAAATACACACACACCACACACACACATGCACACCCAGACTCATCTTGGTGTGACTGTATTCCCTTGTGGGGTAACGCCTCCGGTGATTGATTAACAGGATTGTAGGGGGTGCTAATGACTGTGTGTGTATGTGTGTCTGAATATCTGTGCCTGTGTGTGGTTGTGTTTATGTGTTTGGATGTTTGTGTGTTTTTTCACTCGGTACCTGCTATAGAATCAGTGATGCGTGGCCCTGTGATAAATATCTGCATTGCAGCAATGTTGTCCTCTTCAACAGTCTCATCTCCCCAATCAATATCTGGTCAAATAACCAATGATTCACTTAGCAGGTTGGATAACAGAAGCCATCCTTTGCCAGCGCCGTTCCTATTTCACACACTTCAAAAAAAGCAACAAAAACAGCAACACTATGTTTTGTCACAGTTGTAATAGTTGAAGCCCAACATTTGCACATAGACTACAAGGCATACATTAAGAGTGCCTCTTTTCCCATTACGATGCTACAATTGAGGTCTGGAGGTTAGATGTTCTGTGGTTGACATTAGTGCAGCCTTTAGAGAACAGAGAGGGCTTTCTTTTTCAATTCTTTTTCACTTCACCCTTTCCCCATGCCTTCTGGTTCCCAAATGCAGAAGACGTGAACTTTCTTTGCTCTGAAAAGTGCCCAGAGGCGGCTTCATGCTTTTAGGATTTAGCCAGGGGCATTGTTAGACCCTTTTTACTGGGGCACGTGCCCCAGTATAAAGTTTTAACAATTTACTGTGCATTAATCTGTCTGTGCATTATGGTGGCCCTGAAGTGCAAATGACACCCACAAACATGAAAGCATCCCCCAAATGAAAACACTCCCCCCGAATACGAGTCAACTCCCCCTGAATACGAGTCAACTCCCCCCAAATAGGATGACGTGCTCACCTCCCCCCAATACAAAGACACGCTCCCCCCGAATACGAGTCAACTCCCCCCAAATAGGATGACGTGCTCACCTCCCCCCAATACAAAGACACGCTCCCCCAAATGGGAAACAACATTACATTAACTCAAAAACACATTACATTAACTCAAAAACACATTACATTAACTCAAAACGGAAAGGGTTGGTACTACACTGCAGCTGC
This sequence comes from Mallotus villosus, assembly GCA_903064625.1. Taxonomy (NCBI): domain Eukaryota; kingdom Metazoa; phylum Chordata; class Actinopteri; order Osmeriformes; family Salangidae; genus Mallotus; species Mallotus villosus. Next base: position 35,774 of record CAEFZP010005099.1, read on the forward strand.
CCTTGTAAAAGTGTTTAACCGAAAACACAAACCGATGCACGCAGAATTCCATGTCAGCGCGCTCTTCTGAGCTTGCCAAAGAGCCACTGCAGCACACAGAAGTCCAGGTGTCGGACTCGGCACACAAGTCAGAATTAAGGTAGGCTAAAAAAACATTACAAAACTTAGAACGTTTCTAAATGATAGGCCTAACGATCATCTTATTTTGACTAAAACATAAGACCAATATAACATGAATATAGTGGGTTAAGCAAGGGGAGTTTCTATAGCCTAGTAGTGCATTGTGTGCAGCAAGCTTGAAAGAAAAAAGGGATATGAATAGGGTCCTGTACCCCAGTAGAGTTTTATGTCTAACAATGCCTCTGGATTTAGCATTAGTTATCTGTCTCTGTCAAAGCAATGGGTTTTTGAGTCCTTGGTGTGTGTGCGCGTGTGCATCTGCACATGTGTGTGTCAGCGTCCATGATGATTACAAGTTGACTGGTTCCACAAGTTGAGAAAACCACTGAACAACTTCTACTATACCATGTAGGAAGAGAGGAGAAACACCAAACATATTTGGGCTTGATTTGAATAACAGGAAGCAGAGAAGCAGAGCTCCACATTCTACACACACACACACACACACTATCGAGAGATACACTTTACAAATGTGTGTGTGTGTGTATGTTTTCATGTGTGTGCGTTGTTGTTGTCACGCCCACCCAGCAATAGTCTGGTGTGGGTGTGATTGTGTTTTGGGTTTTTGTTTGTCACCCTCACTTCCTTACTGTGGACACACCCTCCTGTTCTCTCCCCACACCTGACACCAGTCACTCATCAGCGCACCTGTGATCCATCAGCCATCAACCACCTACAAAGACCAGCCCGACCTTTCTCTCCCTGCCGGATTGTTACTTTTCTATCAATACCAGCCCAGTCTGATTCATTTTTGAATAAATACATTATTTTGCACCAGTTCCGGTTTCTGCGCCTGAGTTCTGTCCCCAGCCCTGACAGCTGTACAGTATTTGTATGTGTGATTAGTGATTAAATTTTTTTAAACCATTTGCCAAAAACAAAACTTCTTCTTTCACATCACTTAAGAAGGCATAGGTATTGTTGATCTCACAGAAATGGGCAAAGCTTGTTTAGGTGGTAGACTCAGAGGGAAGCTTTGTGTTAGTCAGCAATACCACTGTCATGTTACAGTCTAATCACCCTCACCAACGTTACCAGGGCGGTCAATTTCAAATCTGAACTCTTATGCTCCTCTGATATTGCCGCTAAGTAAGTTTGTTACAAATGTTTATTCTTTGTATTGTTCCCTCCATGGTGCAGTATCTGTCAGGCGGAATCATCGACCTTATTTCTGACATTAAGATGAAGTCAGAAGTTGGGTTTCCCGTACAGACACGTCATTGGCTCAATCATATGATGCTAAAATACTACCACACTCTCCTGGCTGAACAATTCTGGAACATCAAGGCATGTTGAATTATTAGTGAGGCATGTTCTGGAAAACAAAATGGCCTGTTAAACTAAGGACAAAGGTGAGTTGTATAATGTTGCAGTACTGTCAGTACAGGGCTTGGATCTCTTTCTGAATGATCTGTTGCTCAGTGGATGGAGGAGCGGGTCGGTTGTTCAGAGAGGGATTTGATGGTTCTGCAAACAGAGGCTCCTCCTCTACCTCCCTCCTCTCCTCTCCTGCCTCCTGCCTTCTCATTTCATTCTCTCTCATCTCTGCTCTTCTCTGGTCTTTTGTTCTCTCCTGGTCTCTCTCTCATCTCTGCTCTTCTCTGGTCTTTTGTTCTCTCCTGGTCCCTCTCTCACCTCTGCATCTTCCTTTTTTCACTCCAGCAACTATGTTTCGCCACCTTTTCTCCTCTCACCTCATAGCAGCGGGCCCAATGTGTGTGTGTTTGTGTGTGTGTGTCTGTGTGTGTGTGTGTGCTTAAGTCTCTCTCAGTGGCTAAGAGTTGTTTTTTAAATCTGATAATAGTGATGGATGTATTGTAAGGAAATGGACATTTGCCATTTAGCACAAGAATGCATACAGTGTACTGTACATGTAACTTCATACGGCAACCCTTGCCACACAAATGAATGCATGTGCCGTGACACCAGAGCGTGTTCCCTATGTGTGCAAGTTGGTGAGTCACCATGGCATTTGGAACAGCTCGCAGTAAAAAGGTCAAGTCCTTCGCAATCAATGTTTTATAGGACTCTTTGCCATGAGTTTTAACATGAGTATCAACCCAAATCCTGTTGACAGGCTTTCTCTCTCTCTCTCTCTCCTCTCTCTCTCTCTCGTGTGCGCAAAGAGGGGTCCAGTCAATGTGGTCAAACATGTTATGTACTTTATCTAACATGAGAACAATAATGTGGAGTAGGGGGGACATTAATGTCAGACTGATGAGTTAGTGAGATGTTGCTTTTGACCTTCTACTGTGGAAATGGGTTTGTGCAGTATGTGTGTGCGTGTCAGAATCAGCTTTATTCGCCAAGTAAGTTTGCACAACCAAGGAATTTACTATGGCAGGAAGGTGCATACAGTAAACATATACGAGTTTTAAATATAAATGTAGAAAATGTATATGTGTGTTGGGAGGGGCAAAGATAGGCCTGATTTATCCATTCTTTAAATACCACTGAGAAAAGTGAGCTATGGAGAGGGAGAGAAAGAGACACACGTAGACAAACAGACAGAACAGCACAAACGTATGTAAATGCAAGGCTCAAAATGTACAAACATGTTGTTACCCTAAAACTATGACATAAGTTCATCTGAGGCCAAGGTAACATTGGGATCCCCCCCCCCTTCCTCCAAAGGACTGCTCGTTAATGGCCTAGTCTGCTCCCTCCTAATTACCATCCTATTTATTTACTGCATATTATCCCCATATCAATAATGAAGGATTCAAAATATTCGTTTTTGAAGTTGGTGTTCAAGTAATCCACATGGGATTACTTTCAGCTCTTGGTTTTCAATGATGTTTGGTGTGTTTACGTTTTTTCACTCAGAGAGAAAGTAGTAATATGCTATGATTACTTCATGCCACAGCTGGCTACAACACTGCATTCTCTTCTCACCCTGGAGTGATGCTAGCTTCACCATAAAATACAACAGATCGCCTTCTGGTGGACCAACAGATCACCTGCAGCAGGATGCAGGGAAGGCATGAAGGTAGGTGGAGTCGACTGCTCCAGCATGACAAATGAGACCATGCGTCTGTGTATGGGACAATGTTTATGGGGATCCTCATCTATAGACCATCCCACCTCTTGGAACTGTTGAAGAAACCGGGCCTGATTTCCATGAACACAGAGTAGCACAGAGCACGAGCAGGCTTTCATAAGCTCCAAATGGTATTCATGAAAGAGGAGGTTGTCCGTGTCAGGTATTAATTATGCCTGGTGCGTATGTGTGTGTATGTGTGTGTGTGTGTGTGTGTGTGTGTCTGCTGTGTGTGTCTATGTGTTTGCGACTGTGTGTCTACTGCCTCAGCACTTTGCCAAGGTGTCATATACTTCCTTACTTCCCAGTATTTCATTTACTTTAGGTTTGGGTTAGAAGATAGCAGAGCAAATTATGTTTTAAAGAATGCATGTATAGTAGACCTTATCATAATACTTTAGTCTTGGTGGTAGTAAACTTCCCTGGGTGGGTCTCACAAGGCAAAATTGATTTAGGCCAAATCCCAATACTCTTACCCCTACCCCTAGCCCTTAGTTTTGCATGTTCCCGTGACTAAGTGGTGTCCGAATACTCTTTTTGATCGAGAGCTAAGACAAAGGGGTAGGCCTGTACACCCCTTAAAACCAAGAGAACTCTGGGGTTTACTTGAAACCAAGGGGTATTTTAATACAGCACTACCTGCAACAATGGCAGACAGATAATCCAGAGTCCCATAAAGGTAATATTTTCGGCTTGAATTATTGATGAAAAAATTAGGACAGTCTTGTTTTGTGCTCTACACAGTCCTGTACATATGTATTTGCGACCATGTTCTTAATTGAAACGTTCTTAATTGAAAATCGCTAGTTTGCTACGCTAACGTTACATTGCTGATTTGCACAACAGTCCCGCATTTCTCGGATTAGCCTTGAATGGACTCCATGCATGTCTACAGTTTTAATGAGTAAACTCCATTAGCAGCGAATTTCAATACAATTTCGTTTGATATCAGTGCATAACACTACTTGCTTTGGAGACATCGATATACGTAACCGTAACCAAGTGGTGTCTCATTTCATAGGGCTATGTAGCCCTACCCCTCAGTTTCGAGACACAAGGGCTAGAGGTAAACTAAGGGCTAGGGGGGGGTAGGGGTAGGGGTCAGTATTAGGATTCGGCCTTATGTTCTGTCATGCTGAGTCTATTCAAACAGAGCAGACACACACACTGAACACAAAGACACACAAACACCAAACACACATGTATACACACACACCAAACACACACACCAACAGTGGTCCAGTCATCCCAGCAGATAGGCAGACGAGGGGATGAGTCTGGAGGGTGGTGGAGCACCGTGGATGAGAAACGGCACAACAATGGGAAAAACATCAAAGTGTGCTTGTGGTCCATTTGCATGGTATGTTGTTTATACAACAGGCACAGCAAGCAACCATAAATGGACGGGAACGCTCGATCTCTTTTAACAAACAACAGAGTTCCAGAATAGAACTCCCGAACAGAGTTCTTTCTGCCCCAGTTCTCACTTTCCCAGCCATCCGGATTCTGTTTTGTGGACAAAAGGCTTAATATTGTATTAGCTAGCCTAGCTTGCCTAGTGAGGACGCCAGTGCTTAGTCTGAGAATGCTCTCAGTGTTCTCTATCTACACGCTAGTTAACCATTATGGAATAATGTACACTCCTGCCTCACTCACTGACGTAGCAACTCTAATTGGGCGCTGGGCAACGATGTCAGCATGGTTGATGAGTTAAAGGTTCAAAACAAGGATGGATCGCATTCTTTGTCTCCCTCATTGTTCTTCTGCGTTGTTATTTGTACTTTTTGGCTGTGGGACATGTTTTTCTGCTTCGGCAGCAACATTTTAATTGAACTGTTTATATTATGTAATAACGCTCTCCATAGGTTGAACTGAGCACACATTCATCCTACGTTTTTAGTGTACAGTTCACTAAACACTTGTGAAATGAAGTAAGTTAGTCTTTGAAAGGCTCTGTTGGATTCTGGTGATGTGATTCCAGGCACCTGAGAACGAGCGAACAACCACTGTCTTTTCGGGGGGGGTTTTATCAGCAGATTACGCTGTGCACAGCGGAGAGAACCTGGTAGCGTCACGCATACAGAGAACTCTAACATGTCCAGGCGTCTCATCTCTGTTTATAAGACCTCAATATTGTTCTCTCTCTCTCCTCTTTAGTGTCCAGTGCCCCCTAGCTGCGGAATGCATGGTCATCCCTGTACTAAGCCCACAGGTTGACCCCAAAGGCTAGCTATCTCCTACAGATCCCAAGGCCAGAATAACGTACAGATGTACTTGGCAGAGCTGTACAGTAGTCAGAACTGGAAGAACTCGGCCCCAAAGGAGAAGAAGGCAGCGATCTGCCTCTGTAGTTTAAGGCCAGCTGTGGTAGACAAAGGTTATAATCTGGTGTGCCACCCAGGTTTGCTGAAGCCTGATCACAGGAACAGGACCCTGCAGGCCCAGTGGATGTGTGTGTCGTATGATCTATGCTGAGCTGTGACAGGGCCTTGGCTATATTATCTTAACCCAGGATCCTGCAGGACTTAACACTTGCAGAACTAGATATTTGGCAGATTCTTCAGTCAACCATACAGACAGCCTCAACATGTCCAGCTCCTCATGTCTGTGGCCAGCTGTGGTAGAGGTTCCCAAGATGAGAATTTCAACATTTCTGCCATCTCTCACAGTCCCCCCTCAAGGACCCCCATGTCTTTTCTCACGGTCTTAGCCCAGCCGCTGGGGCATACTGTACATGGACACAGACTACTACACCCTCTCTCTCTCTCTCTCTCTCTCCTCTCTCTCTCTCTCTCTCTCTCTCTCTCTCTCTCTCACTCTAACACACCACAAACATGTTGTATTGTAACATGTCTACAGACAGCAGCACATGTACTAAAACAAGCAGACACAATCAAATGTCTGACTTAAAATTATCATCAATCAGAATGTAGTAATAAAATGAGATTTTTATTTGGTTTCTAATATAAATTATATTTTCTTCTGACGCGCTGGGATGCATCATCAGTGACAGAATCTGGGGTCATTGGGTATTTGGGGTCTTTCAACATCATCATCAGACCACTGTGCCCAAGCACCCGGCCAGGGTTGATCAGACCCCTGCTTGCGTCCCAGCAGCAGTCACTCTTCCAAAGTGATAAATACACACAAATTATGTATATATTTTGTACAGTACATTTATGGTTTGAGATGGATGTAAGTTATAATCCCCTTCTCTCCTGCCCCCCTCCTTCCGCCCCACCAAAAAGATCCAAATGCGTACTACAATGTGATGCTTTAATATAAATCTATTAAACATGGAATAAGTAGCACAGCAGTGATTAAACAAACCCACTCTTGCACAAGCCCTGGAGACTGCCAAGGCCAATACTCTTTTTGTGCATACTGTACACACACATGCACACACACACACACACTGTGAATGCAGAACTGTTTTCAGAAATGTGCTGTGTGAGCTGCAAATCAGAAAAGACTAAGATATCATGTTTTCAGAAGAGAGAATAGGTCTGCCCTTAAACCTCATGTCCAAAGATTCCTCAACTTCACATCTTTATTCCGGCTTTCTCTTTCCCTATACCTCCCCAACCTCCAGCCCAATGACATACTGTAGAGAGCTTAAGTTACCATTGGTATAATATGAGGCCATAAAATATTTGCACGTTTAATTTAAGCTGGAAATCTTTTTAGCATGGCTGAAGATGTGACTGAAATGAACCATGGAGATGGTATAAATGGAAAATGAGTTGTGAAAGAAGGAGAGAGGGAGGGGTATGAGGAGAGAGACAAGGCGAGGGGAGGAGGAGGGGGTATGAAGGAGAATTAAAAGGAGTGTGAGAATATGGATGGATGGAGGGAAAAGAGGAGCAGAGGGAGAGATGGGATAAACTGGAAAAAAGAGAGCAAGAAGATATTGGGAGGAGAGGCTGTTATAGATGCCCTTATGGAGGGGGCAGAAGAGAAAGAGTGTGCAAGGAGAAGGAGAGGTGGGGCTATGTTCTTGATGAAAGGGACAGGAGAGAGGGACAAGTGGAGGGAGGAGAAAGAGGAGAGGGAGGAGGAGGAAAAGAGGAGGTTGTGATGTGCTTGGCAGCAGGACAGGATATAATGTGTAAAGAAATGGGGGTCGGGCAGAGTTCAGTGGTGACTTCGGCATCACTTACCCTCTGATGTGGACTGGACTATTAACCGAAAGAATGACCATTTATATGTGATATACAAAATTGTCGATGCAGGCAAAAAACGTTCAAATATCCAGTTTGATCCAGCAACATCTATTTGTACTCATGTAAGTGTAAATTACTTTATGTCCCATAGGAGAGTTACAGTTGGCTAAAGACAGTAGTTATTTTATTTCTGACACCCAGACACAGGGTAAGGGGGAGATGGCCGGATGTGGGAATATGACCTATGAGCATTGCTGCATTTCCCCACCCAAGAGAAGAGTATGTTAGTTGAGGTGATCTTTTTAACATCTAGATGGAGACCCAACGGAAGAACAAGATGTCACTCAATCTCTTTACTCATATTGGGTCTCCAGTTTGTCCTCAGCGCATATACTTAACTGAGCACGAATGATTTAAAAGTAAATTTGACATGTTGAACAACATTTGAACACCCAATGTAGCTGAATGTCTAAACAACAAAAGCAGCCTTCTATTTTGAACAGAAAGATGATCGGACACCGCCGGTCGAAGTACCCCCTCTCTGAGCCCCTGCCCTCCCCTCCACCAAACCTTGTCGCTCCGGATCAGCAGTCGAGCCCTGACTAGAGCAGCAAGTGCGTCCGCGTACGGTCGCGCGCCTAGTCTCCGTTCATGTTGCCGGTGGCGCTTGTTCATGCTCGCAGGCTGAACGGCGGAGATGCCTTCCATTCGATAGTACGGCGCGTGAAAGAAAAAAGCTTGAGAAAGCTTGTAGCGAATCTTTTGCTATTGCGATCGGACGTTTCTACGGACTGGTAGAAGTGTAGACAAAAGAGCAGAGTTTAGTTTGAGTGAACATCATTCGAGGGACTGTATATGTCAAAGAGCAATTTGCATGTACTTGAAACTAAGATCACGGGAAATCCGTGCGATTCATTGTTGCAAGAAACAGCTTGGCAGGTGAGTTAAGTTTCTTGAATACCAGTACTCTTTTATTGTTGTTCTTTTAAGATGCGTATGACTCCACTGTAGTATTAATACATGTGATCACAGTGTGTGCCTGGCATGCTTTTTTTTGGAAAAACAAGCCTCTAAAAACTTACAAACAGCTTGGGGCGTGGAGTCCTGTCCTTAGTGTGTCCTTAGTCTGTTAAGCTGGATATGGAGCCTATCATTTAAAGAGACTGATTTGTTTACACGTGATATAGTGATACAGAAAGTGGATCTTGTTCAGTCTAACATTCAGAAGTCATGTAAGACATTGTGGTCCTTGAGCAGCAGTGTTCATCACAATACTGTCTATTAAATTCTGCTTAGACCAGAGAGAAAATGTGTCTCTAGTCGCTTTCAGATGGTGCAATACTTAATTTACGGTGCTATATCAGTGGTTTTTTCAACAGAGCAACTGATGTGACTGCTTTTTCAGTCATTGTACACCATTTCCTAATTGCACCTGTGACATGAATATGTTATTGAGCAACTTTGAATAGTTCTTCATTGTGAAAGCTCTGCTTGTCAGTATTTTATCTGTGTGCCTGTGTGCCTGTGTGTGTGTGTGTGTGTGTGTGTGTCTGTGTGTGTGTGTGTGTGTGTGTGTGTGTGTGTGTGTGTCTGTCTGTCTGTCTGTCTGTCTGTCTGTCTGTCTGTCTGTCTTTGTCCGTCCGTCTGTCTTCCTTGGTATACATACGGCTCACAAATGATCAAATAGCTAGCATTTCAGTAGTGTACCTGGCCAAAGCAGGATTTACAAGAGGTGGTCTGTTGCGGTCGTGAGTCAGATCCAAAGATTGAATTAATGAAGCGGTCAAGGGAGGGAGGAAGCAAACTGACAGGCGACACAATGACACCTGGGATGTATGTATGTGTAGCCGGTGTAGATCGGTTAAACTCACTCCTCAGGTGTATACAGGCCACCCTTGCCAGTGGATCGCTAGCTTTTTGTTTGCGTAGCTGGTAGTGGTCGCTCTGGAGATGGCGATCCCAGGAGCGGGCGAACGTCGGCCGAGTGTATCTCCAACGGAGCCGTGGCCACGTCTGTTGCATATGTATGTCTGAGGGTGTGTGTGTGTGTGTGTGTGTGTGACAGACTCTCTACACAGCTGTTTCAGTGTGTGTGTGTGTGGGGTCTGGGAAATGGCAGCCCAATGCCATGGGAACACACTCACATTTCAATATAACTATTCTAAAATCCTTGCCAGGAATTTGAACTCCGTCCACCCCTAATGCCGTCTCCAGTTGTTTCTATATGTCCCCGCCTGTCGCATTAAACCGAGTGAGAAAAGAAGAACCATGGCCAAGAGGAAGTAGATGAAAGAAGATGCAGAAAGGGAGCAGGGGAGAAGATACATTAAAATGCAGAGAGAAAATGAAGAGAGAAAATGAAGAGTGAGAGCAGAGAGGGGGAACTTCTGACAACCATAAAGAGACATTTTTGTTTTATGCTTTGTAAGGCATACTTTAATATACAGGGCAGCTTTGAGTTGAATTGGAAACGCTTGTGGCCTGATTGAATCATAAATAATCCCTACGGGGGAAGATAAAAGGCGGAGAGAACGGGCTTGCCTGGGGATCGCTTGACTGTGCCTCTCGCCTGAGGTGATGAACACACTCTGCAAATGAGTCATGTTGGTGCACATGTGTGTTTCTGTTTTACGTTTGACTGTATTTGTTTGATGAGCAAACGTCTATCTCCACCTATCTCTCTCTTTCTCCGTCTCTCTCTCACCATCTCTCGCTCACTCGCTCGCTCGCTTGCTCTCTCTCTCTCTCTCTCTCTCTTTCTCACACTTACACGCACACACATTTCTTCTAACCCTCTATGCTTTTCCTACTTTTATGTGTACGTTGCTCTATGCAGTCCTGGGACGTTGTGTTAGTGAACCAGAACATAACAACTCAGTCACTGAGAGTTTAAATCACCCAGCCCCATCACCAGACCTCTGGGTGAGAGAGGGATGAGCATAGGAGGGGGGGGGAGAAAGGAAGTGAGGCAAAAGGAAGGAGAAATACAGGAGGAGATGTAGGCTGCAGTGTGAACCATGCTGTCAGACTATCTCTGATGGAAAGAGAGGGCGGTGGTGGTGTGTGTGTGTGTGTGTGTGTGTGCGTGTGTGTGTGGGGGGGGGTGTGTTACTGGGTGATCATTCTTGTGTCACATGCCTCCTTCACATGCATACAGTAGCAGACAGCAGAGCCAGCCAGAGGGTGACAACGTGTGACTCCAATCGCAAGCGACAAAGAGAGAGAGAGAGCACATGGTCTAAGTGATGGCCGCTGTGCTTTTGATAGCTTTGCAGCCAAGTTTAGCAACTAGTACAACTTGAATGCTTCTTTATACATTTCCCTTGGACCCTTCCCAGTACCTGTTTCAAACGTTCAAAAACAGCGGCTTGTTTAGCTTCCCGTGGTTGACTGAAGCGTTGTGTCGGCAGGAACATTCAATGGAGCATGGTTAAAACGCTCAGCCATGTTGGTCTGATCATACTCCAGGCAGCATGGAAAGCTGAGCACCTTTATGAGAAAACTATGGCTGGGGGCCATGGATAGATAGATAGATAAGATAGATAAATACTTTTATTATCCCGTGAGGGAAATTCAGGTGTCCCTCACAGCTCCTCCAACATACAGTATAGCTAGCCACAGACAACACGACACAGCACAAACAAGAAGCCTCAAGAGCCGTTCCGCGGATGCCGGATGTTGCTTGAGAAGGGACAGGTGTGTGTTGAATGTGACCCAGCCTTTGGTCTCTGAACTACTGAATTTGAGACCCTATTCTAATGGTGCGCGTCTTATCATCGGACACTGAGAGAGCCATCCTTTCCTAGTCTTCACATAAAGCAGATCCATGTGTGTTCCTTGTGAAACTATTTTTCTATCTTGAAGGATTGTATGAACGGCTTGGGGGAGCCTTCTAATGAATAAGACTATCCCTTCCTGTGGGAAGTCATGATCTTATGTGTTTATGACTAATGTGTACAGTATAGACGTTTGTGTACATGTGTGTACTCGTGTGCGTGTATAGGAGGAGGGGTTGTGCATGGGGTGAGTGTGTGTGCATACATTTGTGTGTGTAGGCAGAGTTATGTGTGTGTGTGTTAGGGTTCAGGGGCTCAGGGCCATTTGATATTCCACAGAGGGAATCAATTCACTCGGACAGATGAGCTGATATCTTGTCATGGTTTTATCTTTCATTTTCTCCCTGATTCATGTCAGGGATGAAGATCTGTGACAGATTGAATGACAGGTTGAGTGTGTGACCCCTGTCTCATTGGAGGGCAGGAGGTCAACACCCGATATTTCAATACTTAATTTATATCGTAAGATCCATGTCCCTATGCCCCCTATTTCAGTGTGTGTGTGTGTGTTAGTGAGGCTAACTGAAAGCTTCTCTTCTACCCCTGCTGTGGAGGCTTTGACACACACAGACACACACACATACACACACGGTGTGGTTCTCTACTGCCTTTGTGGAGCTGTAATTGGTGCCTGGCTAAGTGTGCTCTGACCTCTACCTCTCCCTGTTGTTAGGAAGGTAAACACTGGGTTAGGTCAGGAATGCAGTGATTCAGAACTCAGCCGAGTTCCTCCCAGCCTCCCAGGCCCCTATCCTCCCAGCCTCCCAGGCCCCTATCCTTCCAGCCTCCCAGGACCCTATCCTCCCAGCCTCTAAAACTTCCAGTCTCCCAGTCTGCAGGTGAGACCACTTGGAGGAGGGTCAGAGAGATAGCAGTTCTACCATCAGTACTCTGTCTCTTGGCCTCACAACTCCAACTCCCCCCAAGCTAAACAACTGGAGACAGAGACCCAGGTCCTGTTTCCCCCTGTGACCTGTGAGCAGGTCTGGGGTCTCAGTGTCAATGGGCTGCAGCTCTATAAGGTAGTAGTTGCAATCCAATAGCCCAGATAAGCTCTAAAGCCATTACAGCCGGTAAGAAGAGCTAGAATCAATGGGGAGTAGACCCATGTGTAATGGACATTAGCAGGCGAGATGGGCTTCACTGTCTGGCAACAGCACCATCAAGCCTATCAATCAAATGTTTGGTTTGACACTTGCATTATAAAGTGCTTTGGGGCAACTCTCGACAGTCTGGAGATGAAGGTAGGCCAAAATTCTATTGAAAACAAGCGGTGTTGAATTTCAACAGAAGATTCTGCTTGAAGAGGAATCTTTCTCCACACACACACACAACAGGAATAAATCTACGTCCACACCTCTGTCTGTTCCCGGCCATCTGTCCCTCCATCTCTGCATACATTTTGGGAATAACCCCCGTCTTTCTTAGAGGGGCTAAAGTGGCCTCGTATGTTACAATGTGTCACTTCAGGGTTGTCACTGACCTGATGTATTGTGCTGGAATGGAGTTAGTGCTGACACAGCAGACCAACCACACATACATGCACACACACACACACACACATACACACACACACACACACCACACACACACAATAACCCCTATAAACAGATAGCTCCTTCACTGATCCCAGGGGCTAAGCTGATTGACGACAGTTGCTCAGATTCTCTCCTGGGACCTTCGGAATCGGCCCTGTTTCCTGTCTGATGTGTCAGTGTGTTGGGGGTCTGGTGATGATGGCCTCCCCTAGGTCTCCGCCAGGAAAACCCTGTAGCTGAGATGGGAATGTCCTGCCAACATTGCTATTCCTAGAATATTGACAAAACCAAGAATTCGTTGAACACTGCAAACCATCGGTGGAAACATTTGAACCGAATTTCGCGACACGCGACATTTGCCTCAGCGCAAGTGTCCGAGCTATTGATGAAACTCTTTGTTGATTCGCTTATTGGCAAACTGATTTGTGCCACTGAGGGAAAGCAAAGTGGGAGTTATTGATTGAAAGAGAGAGCTGCGTAATAGATAGATAGCAGACTGATTGTGGAACCGCACAGGGCGTTTCAGCCACCTACTCAGGGGGAAGCTTGTGCGCCCTTCTCTCCTTCTGGCATCAGCTGACACTCAGAGCTCTCCCATGACAGGTCTCTCAGAAGCCCAGCTGCAAATAGCACAATCATTGTGGTTGGATCTGGACGTGTGTGTGTGTGTTTGTGTGTGAGTGAGGGAGAGAGAGGCAACGTACCCAATGTCTCTGTTTCGTGAGTCTGTGGGATTGATCCTACCCTCCTTTAATTACAGACAGATGTTCTTTCTCATAACAACCCAGCATCTCTCTCTCTCTGTGACATACTCACACACGCACACACAAACACAAATACACAAGCATATTGAATCTGTATAGAGCATACTGAACCCTGACATTCCCACTGGCCTGTGAAAAGAACTGGATGCTAATCATTGTTCCCCAACTTACCTTCAGTGGAGGAACATAATCTTCAGGAGAGGAGAGGAGAGGAGAGGAGAGGAGAGGAGAGGAGAGGGGAGGAGAGGGGAGGAGAGGGGAGGAGAGTGTAGTGAGAGTGGGAGGAGAGTGGGAGGAGAGTGGGAGGAGACGAGGAGAGAGCCTACTGTACCATACGGCTCCAGTCAAACACTGACCAGCCTCACTGTGGTTTTTCTGCTTTTGTGTTTTGTGTCTCTTTGTCTGTTCTGTATTTTTGTGAAGGGGATTGGTTCAGGAGGATTGCGCTGATCTGCTGAGAGAGCTTTCTCGGGAGGGAGAGGGAGGGATGGAGGGAGGGAGGGATGTAGGGGGAGACTGAGAGATCTGAGACGGAGGGAGGACTGAGGAGGATGTGTGCAGTCAGAGTACTCCTCTTGTGTCTGATCAGCAGAAAGCTGAAATCAAGCTCTGCGTGTGGTAAACTAGTATAGGCGTTGTGTGTGTGTCTATGAGTGTGTGTCTGTGCATGTTGGTGTGTGTTGGTGGGGTAGTGTGAGTAACAGAGGTCATGTTGAAGGACATAGTTCACACAATCCTGTGTTAGTTCTGGTCTGAGTGTTGTGTCTGCACAGTGTTATATTGGTACATGAATCACCCTTAACACTGGGGCCATATCCTTAAAATGGGTTTAAAAACTGTCTTTACTGTCTTTACTGTCCAAAGGCGCCTTTGAACAGATTTGCCCACCGCAGACAATTACGGGTGTGTTTGTTTGGGGGTCGTTTGGCCGAGACTCTTTGGCCTGGCGTCCCCGTCCCACCTCCCAGACAGGGAGCATGCAGAAGTAGGTCAAAGTTTAATAGAGCGTCCTGTCCTGTCTGGGAGGGCGGAGGAGGGGTGTGTGGGTCGTGGGGACCTGGGGTGTTTGGGTGATGGTGAAGTGGATGGGAGGCAGGAGGAGGTGGCTGGGGTAAAAGGTCAAACTGGCATAGAGGAGGAGGAAAGAGGGGCGGAGTGGCTTGGATATGGGGGGAATTTGGTTGGTTCTATCTGGGAGTGTTGGGGAGGGGGGCGGCTGGTCAACTAAGCTCAGGGGTGGGCCTCAACCATTGGGTCAATGCCTTAGTTGAGTGAGTGAATGTATGGGGTGTCAACAACCGGCTAGAACTCACGTTGTTTCATTTCCGCTCCCTTCTGCTTTGTTTTGGTTGTATAACAACACGATGGGAAATCAGATCTAATCGCGGTGAGATGTTTTTGTATTGAGGCAAAGGGAAGAGGCTCAGACTGTCTGGCCTGTAACCGTAGTTACTACAGTTTTGTCACATAGCAGAGATTCCCCCACGACCACAGCTGGATCCTCCCCATGGGGCTCATCTTGTCTACTTTTTTTTTCATTTTTTCATTTAACCTTTATTTAACCAGGCAGAATCATTAAGAACAACTTATTTACAGTGACGGCCTGGCAAAAAGCACAAGCTTTTTGAGGAAGAGGGGAAGGGGGCTATGGAAGAACAATCGGGTTAAAAAGCACACAATCACAGCAGTACAGACATACAGAAAAAAGCACAAAAAACAACAACAAAAAACAAGCAGGTTAACAAAGCAGGGCATTAGTAGCATCGGGAGTCAGAGGGGATAACAACGTTAAAAGCACAAAAAGCACAAAGCAAGACACAGAGATGATTTACACTAAACAACAACCACAATCAAGACATAGACTGACACTGGCAGGTATGAACAAAGGATACAGGCGGGTGAGAAAACAAAGCAGGTGACAAAGGTACAACAATAGGACCAACTATGCAGTTGGCAACAGACAATGAAGACAAACCATGGGGATGGATAGGACAACAAGATACTGAGGGGAGGGGTTCAAAGGTGAGAAAGCATTTACAGGATTCGGTGAGGAGGAGTGAAATGGCTTCTTTGAAGGCAGGGATGGAAATTAATTTGTCCAGTTTGAGGTGTTTTTGCAGAGCATTCCAGTCGGAAGGCGTCAGCGGCTTACACCTCAGTGGCGCCCCCGCTGGCCACAACTGTTACGCTGCTCCCTGCGATACTGACAGACACGCTGCTCCCTGCGATACTGACAGACGGAGAGAGGGATGGAGGTGAGGGAGGATAGGATAGGATGGAGGGAGCGTGGTCCTCTCTCTTTCTCTCTCTCTCTCTGTCTGCTGCAATTCTAAGGGATTAGTTTCACTTACATAACGGCCCCCCCTCTCCCATTCCAACTTTCCCCTAAAACGCTCGCTCCCTCTGTGGCTGGCCTAATTGCTATTCAGGCTTCCTTGTGTGTTTGTTTGTTCTCGTTGGGATGAGATGTCTGTGAGACTGGATGGAGCGATGGAGAAACAAAGAGCAAGGGGAAAAGAACATTGAAGAGCACAAGATAGGGAGAGGGAGGAAGAGAGGGAACAATGGGGGTTGACCCCAAAAATCTAAGATCAGAAGAGAGATCAACAGAACAAGGAAATGGGAGTGATGAATGAAGATAGGGATAATGAGTGAGTGACAGGTAAGACTAGGACACAGAGCAGAAGGGATAAACGAGGGCAGATTGAGAGGAAACACAGAGCAGAAGGGTGAGAGACAGAGCAGTAAGGGATGAGTACTACCGTCGGGAGTGGATTGGAAAAGAAAGAGAGAAAATGGAGAAAGGAGAGATAGATGGGGGTAGGGAGAGATATTTATAGCACAGCCTGCTGTTGGCCTCTACTGCCTGGCCCAGAACAGCTCAGCATCAATGTCAGTCCCCATGTCATTCCCCATCAGCTCCATACACACACACACATACTCCCTCGAGCAGTAAACACAGGCTGTCACGCAAACCTGGGAACACTGTTCTTTGCCATGGAGTGGTGAAAGAATTATACACTTACCTATCTAAGTGACTGGTTTGTGTGTGTGTGTGTGTGAGAATGTGTTAGTTTGTTTGCATGCTTTTAAAGATCAAAATGTGACCCTGTGTCAGAGGGGTTTAAGAACACCGAACACACACAGATGTGATTGAGTCGGTGGTAGGTGATTGGAGGCACTGATGTTTTCTTCCAATCCAGTCCTCTGGCTTAAGTCCGGGTGTAACGTGAGACTGAGTGGAACTCCATACCGACTCTTCTCCTGCCTTCTCTCCATTTAGTTCAGTGGAAGAAGTCTTCTCAGATGGATGTTTGGGGAGGTGTTGCCCTGACTGACTCAGGCTCACGGGATGAGCTGCAGACGCCAGCCACACTTACGTAACTCCGGGGGGTCGACTAATGATGTGTTTGTGCTTCAGACTGGTTTTTTTTTCTACCCTTTTAATCATGTACATAAATGACTCACGCAGCAACACACGTTTCTGCACATCCTAATTTAAGACCCACACATGCATGTGGAAGTACGCACTCTCACATACGCACATACACATATACAGTACACACACACACACACACACACACATATACAAATACAGACGTACATACAGTGGCTTCAGACAGTATTATGACCCCTTAAATGCTTTGGATTCAATTGTAAATGGATCAAATATGTATTTTTAGTACCATGCCATGAAGTACAAGGAACTCTCTATAGACCTCCATGAAGGCATAGATCAGGGCAATGGTATAAACATTTCTAAAGCTTTGAGTGTTCCCAAGAGCACAGTGGCCTCAATAATTGTGAAATGGAAGTCGTGTGGAACCAACAGCATTTTGTGGCCATCTGACTATACTGACTGAGCAAGAAGGGCCTTGGTCAGGGAAAGATGTGGGGAAAGATCTCAGCACTCTCCCCCAGCCAGGTCCTCTGGGCAGGTCGTCCAGGGGACAGACAAAGCCACTCTTGAGTAAAAGACACATGACAGCCCTCTTTGTGTTTGCCAAACGGCATTTGAATATCTCTGAGAGAATGAATACAACCTATCCCCCGGCAAAATAGGGCAGAACTTTTAGCACTGTGTGTTTGGCGAACTACAGACACTGCTCATCACCTGACTAATACTGTTACTAGGGGGCAGCGTCCTACTATGGGGGGGCTTCTCAGCGACAGGGGCATGGAGACTGTTCAGAATTGAGGGAAGGATGAATACATCCAAAAACAGAAAGGCCCTTGAAGAAAGCCTTTTCCAGAGTGCACAAGACCTTATACTGGTGCCACGGTTCACCTTTCAGCACAACAATGACCTGAAGCACACAGCCAAAACTTCACTGGGGTGGCTTTGGGGCAAGTCTTTGACGATCCTTGAGTGGCCCATAGAACATCTGTGGAGAGACTTGAAGATAGCAGTTCCCATCTAATCTGATGGATCTTGAGAGGATCTGCCAGGAAGGGGATGAACTGCCCATATCCAGGTATGCCCATCTTATGGAGACATGCTGAAGAAGACTTGCAGCTGTATTTGCTGCCAAAGGGGCTTCTATAAAGTGCTGTAGTAAGACTATGATAACTTAATTAAATGAGAGATTTCAGTTTGAGATTTTTTATACATTTGCAAATATTTCTAAACATGTTTTCACTTTGTCATTATGGATAATTGAGTTTAAATTCCTAGGGGGAAATTGGCAATTTTCTCCATTTATAATTGAATTTGAGTGTGCTTTTAGGAGTGTGCTAAAAGTGAAGAGGTGCGAATACTTTGAAGCCGTTGTACATCCAGTACATACACATCGGCGTGCTCTACTCTCAGCCAGTGTAACTGAGGGCTTCCCTTACGACTCACTCCAGTGACTTCACCGCCCTTGTTTGTTGTCCCTGCCGAGGGTGGTGGTGACTACATCCACCCTTTCTAACACACAGACCCACGCATGCACGCATACACATGTACACACTCACACACACACACACACACACACACACACACACACACACACACACACACACACACACACACACACACACACACACACACATACTCTCACCCCATCACCTGATCTTATATACAGGCAGGACATTTCTATCTTATCCAGCAGCCTGGTTTGAAAACCAACTTTTGTTGTAGCAAATCATGCCTTTGGTCTCTCTCTCTCTCTCCACCCCTCTTTCCGTTCTGTTTTGGGGCAAACCTGCCTTCCATGAGAGTGTGTGGGGAAAGCTTGGTCCAGTACAGTCGAGGTTTTGTAGTAAGTGATTTTCTGTCAGCAATAAGAGCTCTGGTGATTCATGGAACAGACTCTGGGCTGTACAGAACCTTGATTGTTCCTGTTTCTGGCTCATTTTTGCTGGAATTACAAACTCACTGTAACCAATGCAGAGGTCACATGCACACACACACGCACACGATCAAAAACACACACCTTGCTCAGGTCACCTTGCACAGGAAAGCACAAAGGAGATGGATCGTTTTAGAACGCAAGGCAGAAACGCAATTTGGACGCTTATCCTCAAGTCAAATTAATGTGGCATTCATTTTGTGTTTCCTTTTTCTTTCTTCCCTTCTTTTTCACTCTTTCTCTCCCTTTCCCTCCCTCCCTCCCTCCCTCCCTCCCTCCCTCCCTCCCTCCCTCCCTCCCTCCCTCCCTCCCTCCCTCCCTCCCTCCCTCCCTCCTCCTCTGCCCAAAACACAGTCCCTCATCAGGTCTCATAGCCGACCAAACTTAGCCATGACTCGTCCAGCCTCTCACAGCTTCTCACAGACCTTGTCACCTGTGACCTTGACACCCTGTGCCCCCCGATCCATCACATTCCCCCACGGTTCTAAAAACAGCAGAAATAGTCGCAATGTCTGTCTCCACCTGCCTCCTGGTGTAATTAGGCTGTTTCCTGTTTCCCTCAGTGCGACAGGGCTTGTAGATGGGAGGGTGCGTTTCCAGAGCCCTTGTTCTGTGAATTGTTACCAGAAAAGCCGCGTACGTTCAATCTAGTCAGAGACGGGGAGTAGTGGGGTGACACATCTTCAGATCAGATGCTGTCTGGGAGATCTGGAAATCTCAACCTGTCAGTTTGGCTCCCAAGGCAAGTCTGCAAGTCTCTCAAGACACTCCACTGCTGAGAGAGAGGGAGAAAGCAAGACAGAGAGGGAAAGGGAGTAATATAGAGCGAAAGAGAGGAAAATAGGGATGTAGAAACAGAAAAAGAGGGGCAAGAAAGCGAGGGAGGGAGAAAAAGAGAAAAATAAACAGACTGAGAATGTTTCCGTGAGAATGAGGGAGGAAGGGTCAGGTTTGGGGAGAGAGCGTGCGTTCGAATGCTCACTTATGAAAGGAAATTGTTGCGAATAGAGGTGAAGGGGGGCTTCTGGAGTGCCTGGCAGGCAGAGACGCCTCAGACAGCTGCTGCTCCCATAGCGTCTTTCCTCCTCACATTCCGCTGCAGAACACAGCCGTCTGAGGCAGAACTCGGTGGGGACGAGTACAGTGTCTGTGGTATGCATAACCAGAAGAAAATATTCCCTCTCCCGCCAGTGAATTCTTAAAAAATCATCAACAATGGCCGCACCAACAGATGCATTATAAAGCTGGAGAGAGTCCACCGAGATGAGAGACGGGGACCTGAGGATACAGAATATAGTTGCTGTACGGCTTTCTCCCCTTCTCCTCTCCTTTCCTTTCTGCTGTTTCTCTCCTCGAGTCGTTTACCTCCCCGGGGGGACAGGGCAATGCTGAGGGGGATGCCAAGGCTTAGTTGCATCTCTTATCTCTCTTATCTGATCTCATCTTATCTTCTCTCATCTGGCCATGCCTGGGAGTGGCAGGGAGAAAGGAGATATTATTAAGAGGAACTTCTGACTGAGCTTAAGACACATTATCCAGGCTAAGGGGAGGGGAGAAGAGAAGAGAAGAGAAGAGGAGAGGAGAGCAGAGTAGAGCAGAGGAGAGCAAAGGAGAGCAGAGGAGAGGAGAGCAGAGGAGAGCAGAGCAGAGCAGAGTAGAGCAGAGGAGAGCAAAGGAGAGCAGAGGAGAGGAGAGCAGAGGAGAGGAAAGGAGAGCAGAGGAGAGCAGAGGAGAGCAGAGGAGAGCAGAGGAGAGGAGAGAAGAGGAGAGGAGAGGAGAGCAGAGGAGAGCAGAGGAGAGCAGAGGAGAGCAGAGGAGAGCAGAGCAGAGCAGAGCAGAGCAGAGGAGAGGAGAGGAGAGGAGAGGAGAGGAGAGGAGAGGAGAGGAGAGGAGAGGAGAGGAGAGGAGAGGAGAGGAGAGGAGAAAGGGGAGCGGAGCAGACAAGAGAAGACGACAGAAGAAGTGAGCAGAGCAGAGAGGGGAGTGGAGAGGACAAATGATCGATCACATGTGGACCCCAGGGAGATTATAGGGCTGAGGAGATGATGAGGTCATTCTCCCCAAGTCTCTGTTGTAAAAAGATCCCTCGTCTACAGACCACCTGGCTGAAAAATCTTGCAGAGACGAAGAACAGATCGGATAACAAGCGTCAGATGGCTGCGCGTTAAGGAGTCAGGCTATTAATCAGAAGGTTGTTGGTTCGATTCCCGGCCATGCAAAATGACATTGTGTCCTTGGGCAAGGCACTACTTGCCTCAGGGATAATGACCCTGTACTTACTGTAAGTCGCTCTGGATAAGAGCGTCTCCTAAAGGCTCTGTCACTGCTATATACAGTATTTTTGGATGTGAAAACACTTAACCCACATCTTTATTGTCTTTACTGTGTGAAATAATGAAAATAAATGTTTAACCTTTTCATTGGAAGTGAATATTCCAACATTTTTACAATGGTTTCAAAACATCCATTCAATGTGGATGAGGTAATATGCCCTCTAGTAGAGTGTGGATCTTCCAGGCTTTTCAGGCATCAACAAGAATGGATCCCTCCATCCCACACCTCTAACACATTCATCGGATAGATAGATCAGTGCCGCAAACACAAATCCCCATCGGGGATCTTTTGACCTATAAGAAGAATGAGGGTAATTAATCACAGCTATTTGTCTTCTGTTGAAAGTCCAGGGGTCAGTGATTAAAATGTTATCTCACTGTCTCCCTCTCTCTTTCTCTCTCTCATCTCCCTGTGTATCTTCCTCTCTTCGTTCAGCCTTGAGAGAGAGAGACGATTCCGAGTGAGAGCCTTTCTTTTTGGCTCTGTTTTTCCCCAGCTCTAATGTGTGCCACCAAATCCCCCTTTGAATAAAAGTCAGAAAATTGATGCAGCAAATCATGTTTTATGTATGTGTGCTTGCACAATGAAAGCGGGGCGGAAAGTGGGCCAAGCATCACACAGAGGCGTATTATGGCAACAAAGCCTCTTTCCATTTCTTAGAAAACGGCGGCGGCAGAAGCCTTCGTAACAGTGAATATGGCAGAGGAGCAGGGATTTGAGCTAATGACTACCAAAGCGGAATGAGGAGTACATAGGAATTGCATTAAACTTGTTAGCAGTCCCACCAGCAGCTGCCGGTAAGGAAGTCAGACTGGGAAGCTGACTGGCCTCAGATGGACCATGTTCTAGTCTCTTGTGTGGAACTACAAGTCAGCTATGTAAGTGGCACTTGTCTTCTCCTTCCTCCACAGACTCGCCGGCTAACCTTCACGCTGTTTTAGCCACGGCAGTGTGTGTGTGTCCAGCGTGAAAGATGGATAACTAGACCTCTTACTCCCCAGTGGACAATATAGCCAATGACAAGTTGTGGTACTGGACTTTCTCTCCTCCACCTGTCTCCCACCCCTACTTCATCCTGCTCTCATATATAGAGGCTCATTGATGGAGAGGTTGGGAAACATGGAGGGATGAAAGCAGGAGACAGATGGTCTGTAGTATAGTAACACCTGCTTCTGGCCGGGTTGATGGGAATTCTGTCTTAACGAGTGTCCCTGAGTCATGGTGTTATGGTATGAGTCAAATAGTGTATTGCTCCTGTGGTGAGGACACACACCGTTATGGCAATAATCTATCTAACACTAATCTAACAGATTAACCCAATCTAATCTGTTTGCGGAAGGGTTTACGTAAGCGCAGTGTGCTGGGTGAGATGTCATATCCTGATTAGAGACTCTGGTGTGTGTGTGTGTGTGTGTGTGTGTGTGTGTGTGTGTGTGTGTGTGTGTGTGTGTGGTGTGTGTGTGTGTGTGTGTGGTGTGTGTGTGTGTGTGTGTGTGTGTGTGTGTGTGTGTGTGTGTGTGTGTGTGTGTGTGTGTGTGTGTGTGTGTGTGTGTCCAGTGCAGATCAGTGCAGCACCAGGGATCAGGTGGTATTTCTTCAAACGTGTGTTTTATGAAAATGAAAAACTCTAAAGCTGTCCTCTGACTCAGGTCAGGGCAGTTGTGTGTTTGTGCGTGTGTGTGTGTGCGTGCACAGCATGTCGTACACACCCATTTCATGGTCCCCTCTCCTTCATTTTCTCTCTTCTCCTCCCTCTTCCTTTCCTGTCACTTGCTGAATGATGTCCCTTATTTTCCATTCATATCAATGAAACGGGAGGGGGGGGGGTTGTCACTTAATTAATTTACCCCCCCACACCACCCCGTCTCCCCAAGGACAGACCAGATGCTCTTCTTTTGCTCATCTTTTCCTTGTCTGTTCATCCTTGAGTAGGAGAATGACATTGATGCTTCTCTTTTTGTGGATAACATGCTCAAATCGGCCTTTGATGCAGTCCATAGGCAACATTGTCCAGAAGCCTGCTGTCCATCTGTTCCTGCCCAGCAGTCAGGCTCCCTGTCTCCCTAACAGACTGTACGGATGTACAACAAAGAGCATGTCATCAGAAATTCTCTTGTCCTCTTGTCTGAAAGTCAGCAGTTGTCAAAAGGTCATGGACATACAGTCAGCACCAATGAGTGTGTGTGTGTGTGTGTGTGTGTGTGTGTGTGTGTGTGTGTGTGTGTGTGTGTGTGTGCGCGTGTGACCCTTGGCGCCTAGGCTAGAGGGGGACAGAATTATTGACTTTCTTGTATCAGTTATCAGAGGTGATTGATTACCTTGTTTTTTGCTCCAGAGAGGGAGGAGTAAGGATGGTTAGAGACCCATCAAGATGACCAGATAGAGGTGAAGGTGAATCGGAGGAGAGAGAAAGACAGGAACAGAAGATTGTAGGTCCCACCATCCACCCATCACCCTTTTTCCCCATGTTCCTCCTCTTCTGTCTTCTCTCAAGCTGCCCTGACTCTCTAGCAAGGTCAGGGCTTTGTGCGTTTGTGTGTGTATGTGTGTGTGTGTGGCTCACCTTCACTAATGTTGCTTTGTGCTTAGATGCGAGTGGGGCCACGTACTTACACACATACACACACACACACACACACACACACACACACACACACACACACACACACACACTGTAACTAAAGCCAAAGATCGGGGAGATAAACAAACACACTGAGACTATCTCTACTCTAGACATATCTCTACTCTTCCTCTTTTCCATTTATCTCTTGGAGCATCAGTTGAATGATCAGTTCCAGTGTTCTTCACATACAGGTGTGTGTTACATGATATATCCGTGTGCATGACTTGCACACCCACTCAGGCAAGTGTCTGTGGCACGTGAATTTAGTTGGCAATTTCTCTACCATCCAGACGGGGGCAGCATCTCTCTTCTGTCCCTTCTCTCTCTGAAACTGAAACTGCTGGAAAATGAATCCTGTAAGAACGTGTTTTGTAGTTAAGTTCAGCACTTGTTCTTTGCTGTTCATTTCATCCCCTTGATTCTCTGTGTGTCTTTCCAGGTCAGGGGAATCCAGGCAGGAGTGAGAATCTGGGGATGAGAGCTGTCTGCCCCCTCCCTGTCTGCCCCAGACCTCCACGTGGAGAAGACCGGGCATCTGTGAGAGGTAGAACCAGACAGGAACATCTATTCTGATGAGATTGACCTCCCAAACTGCTGACTCAGTACCTGTGTGTGTGTGTGTGTGTGTGTGTGTGTGTGTGTGTGTGTGTGTGTGTGTGTGTGTGTGTGTGTGTGTGTGTGTGTGTGTGTGTGTGTGTCTTTAGCTCTTTGGCTGAGGACTATACATTGATCAACGGTTTGACCGGGCGTTGCCTGCTGAGCTCAAAATGACCCGCTGTGGTCACACACACACATTTACTCACTCACTCACACACACACACACACACACAAGCTGCTATGTACTAACACTCACACACACACACACACCCTTGCATGCAAATACGGGTCTTGGCCTGACTTTGAAGTATCCAGTTTGAGATGAGGTTTAGGACGACAGAGTTAGTGTGTACCAGCAGGGGTCAGAAGAGCCTGTCACATCCACCAAGTCCCTGCTAACAGCGGTGTAAAGTTAGGTCACTGGATTTAAGCAGTTTCTCTTCGGACATCTGCTGATGTTCTGTATAAATAGGGCAGTTTCAAGAAAGGATGGTTTTTGTGATAGAGTCCGTGCCTACTGTGTGTGTGATCGTTATGGTGTGTGGTCCACAGAGCAGCTGTTGTGCTCTACTCTGTTTCAGTTTCAGGTCTGTAGCCACCCCCCCCACCCCCCCCTTCCCCCACCCCAGCCCCAGCTGTCCCCTTCCCTCACTGTGGGCTGAGGCCAACACATCACTGCAGCTCACTGCCAGTCAGCCCTGGACGTAAACATCACAGCCTCCTCTCTCCAGTCTGTAGGATTGGGCCAGGCAGTAGAAATGGGGAGAGCCAGAGAGCTGGAAATATAAGGAGGAGATAAGTGTGATAGTGAGGTTGGTATAGGCTCCCATGCTGGGAGTTAATGCAGAGTTAATGGGCTGGCAGGGACAGGCAACACACCATTCACCAGCAGAGATTTACTGTGTGTGCACGCAAAAGTGAGAGAGTACAAATACTCTGAAAAGGGTTCTTTTTTGTGTGCGGATATACCGTGTGTTTGCTTGTGTGTGTGACGGCATGTGTGCGCCTGTGCGACACGTGTAGCGTGCTCTCCCTGTCTCATAAATCCACTGGTAATAGTTGTCTTCCTGATGTGATTTGCAGTTTGCATCCTTCCATTGTGCTGGCCAGGCCTGTGAATTGCAGACACACAGCAAAAGACGTGGAGAGAGAGAGCTGACGGAGAGAGAGATCGAGCGGGTAGAGCGAGGTGATCTGTCTATCTGTCGTCTCTTTGCTGATCTTTCTCTCTTTCTCTCTTTCTCTCTTTCTCTCTTTCTCTCTTTCTCTCTTTCTCTCTTTCTCTCTTTCTCTCTTTCTCTCTCTCTCTCTCTCTCTTTTCAGGGGTGGCTGCAGGCAGGGTGCCCGAAGAGTGTTATTACCTGGTTGGAGATGGAAACTCCCCACTCACATATATATAAATACACATCAAACCAAACACAGTCTCAGCATCTGGTGGGTTATTTAAGCTTGTAGAGGTGGCAAACTTGAGTGCTGACGGGGTGGCACGCCATGAAGTTCAGGTTAATTCAACACACACATCACTAGCAGATACAATAGCCGAATGGCGTGCCTGCTTGTGTGAGTGTGTGTGTGTGTGTTTGGTGGAGCAGGAGCAAGGAGGGATAGAAACTTGCCTCTCCTCTTTTCTCTGTATTCCAGCATTACTCTTTCTCTTATTCGTACTATTATTGCTTTTCTGTGGAAGTGCAGGCAACAATAAACCTATGGGCCTGGGTTTGGGAGCACCAATCCAGCTGAGCAAAGGAACACAGACAC
The DNA here is from genome assembly GCA_903064625.1 of Mallotus villosus. Lineage (NCBI taxonomy): Eukaryota > Metazoa > Chordata > Actinopteri > Osmeriformes > Salangidae > Mallotus > Mallotus villosus. The sequence continues at coordinate 61,940 of CAEFZP010005099.1, forward strand.
GAGCATGCGCACACACATTCATCTACAGTACACACAGATGCACAAATATTTACATTTACATTTACATTTATTCATTTAGCAGACGCTTTTATCCAAAGCGACTTCCAAGAGAGAGTGCATAGGTCACTGATCATAACAACGAGATATCCCCAACATTGCAAGTAGTCAAACATGGATCGTCCATTGTGAAAAAACCAACAATAAGAATCATAAGAGCATGGAGTTAAACAAGTTACAATTGAACAACATGAACCTTAAAAGTGCACGAGTGTACCTGTGGAAGAGCAAACAACAGTTTAACTCAAATATACAGATGGATGCTCAAAGTATCGCTGTGCCTTCTCTGTGTTTACTGTTACTGCACAGATGGATCCTTACACAGGGTTTGTTTATGTGTGCATGCTTATGCACAGTGGTGTAATGTGTTATGTAACCCTACATGGCATGTCAAAGGGTTAATCAAGTGATTTCCCTGTCTGCTGTCCTCTAATACTGATCCAAAATTAGTCAAACATTCACTCGCATCTTAGTATTTACCAGGAAACACAGCTGCTGTGTATTGGACAGGGAAGAGAGGCCATTACTGTAGCCTGTAGCCCTCACACATACACTCACACACACATTTACAGACTCCAGAGGGAATATGAAAGGAGATTTAGTTCAGGATGTGCTTGTGTGTACTGCTCCTCTGTTATAACTAGTTTCAGCCTACTGTAAGAGCAGAATTCTTTGTTTGGGACACTGAGAGAGGGGAAAGAGAGAGAAAGGGAAGAAGGGGGAACAGAGAGGCTAGGGAAAGTGTGTGTTGAGAGTGAGCAACGAGAAGCAGAGAGGGTCGGCAGACAAAAGTGTGGGAGGAGGGGATCTGGGCAGAGAGGAGAGGAGGAGGGTAGCGGAGGAGGGGATAGGGGGAGAGGGCGGTGTTAAGACAGACAGCAGGGAAAGAAAGCCGAGAGAAGGAAGGAAGAACTAAGAGGAACAGAGAGGAGAAGAAAAGGCAGGAATGCCAACTACTCGTGGTCGGCTGTGTTGAAGTTCTTCACACTGAAGTAACAGACAGACAGAGAGGGAAGTTGGAGAAGGACGAGAAATATAGGAGAGTCAGAGAAGAGATTCGATTTTTGTTACAAGGGGGATTGGAGGAATTCTTTTCAGGGTGGACGGGCAAGCAGAGACTGAGATGCAGGGCTCTCGTTGGGGTGAGTCACCATTTGTGTTTGTGAGTGCGATTCTAAGTTCACAGGGGGATCAAAGTTAGAGTGAGTGAGTGAGGGAGGGTTTTTTATATGTTTGATTAACATAGATTGATTTAATTGTCTGAATTGAGATGACATTTCTCATCTCATGAATGTGTATTCAAATACAGAATTGCATGAAAAATGAGGACAGAAAAGGCTTTGGGAGGCTGTTAAGATTCCACTGGAAGGTGTGTGTGTGTGCTTGCCTGTGTGGGCGCGCGTGTGTTTGTTTTTTATACATACGTAAGGTTAGAAACATTTTGAGAAATGTGTTAATCTAGGTTGTGTTTGCCCTAAACTGATCCTAGTACCACACCATCAGTACCAGGACAGTTTCACTGATCCTGGCTCTGTTGAAACAATGCAAGGATAAGGAGAGATCTCCAGTCAGCTTTTGGAATAGATGCAGTTTAAGAGTCTGACTAAACGGATGTCAGATCAGTGTGGGCCTGTAGCGAGGGAGGCTCTATCATGTCAGCCTTGTAACTTAGTTAGGTGATGTCCTTAGAGTGGTAGCATTCAAGCCCCAGGCCCGGATAATTTACTTACTCAGACATGGGAGCATTTGGCCTGTAGTGTTCTGTGGTGTATTGGCCGGGCTAAGCTGGGCTTGGCTGGGCCAGGCAAGGATGGGGTACTGGGGTGAAGTCAGGTTCTGTAATCTGCTATTGTGGGTAATCTGTTCATTAGACGATTATTGATTTGAATTGTTTGAAAAGTTGTGTCAGACAGCTGGCCGCCTGGCCAAAAAGGTGGGAGTTATTACAAATGTTCTGGGCTCACAAACATAAACACACACTATATCAGACCTACCCACACCCACACACACTAATACATACCACAAACACACACAAACAGTTAGCCTAAGGAACCATATGGCATTGTGATGTGTCACCTTCCACTGGTAGTAGTCATTGTTTTTGTTGAGGACAAAGCCACGTTGAAGGCCTTGTCATGGCTGCTAGTCATGAAACTCGATCATTCTTCTTGGTTTGTTGGTGGAAACTATTTGTCTGCATAGTACGATGAGTTAAATGAAATAAACGCATTTGTAATGAAAATTTAAAATAGTGATTTGAGGATTGTATAAAAGGTACAAGTCAGTGTAAATGAGGAAATCAGACTGAGAGAGGGAGGCAGAGAGTGAGAGAAAGAGAAAGAAGGAGGGAGGTAGAAAGTGAGACAGCGAGAGACGAAAGAGGGGAGTAAAACAACAATAGAGAGAAAAAGGACGAAGAGGGAAAAAGATATACGGAGAGAAAGAGAGAGAGAGAGAGACACGGCGTCAAAGCAAAGAAAAAGAGGCAGACAGACAGACGAGCATGCAGGACGTTACCTCATCCATTTGGAACAAAACGGATGAGGTAAACGTGTGTCACATGTTGCAGGTCTCGTCGCCACTAACCTGTTCCACATTGACCCATTGAGTCATGCTGTCACTGGGAGACTTGTGTGTGTGTGTGTGTGTGTGTTTGAGGGGTGGGGGGTTGTGGAGTGTTGGAATGGGGTGAGCCTGGGCCTCACTTTATCCTAATCCACTCACCCCCAGCCCCTCTCCCATGGAGAAGGGAGAGATAGCTATTCACTAGTCTCTATATTAGTACTCTTCTTGACTCCACCTCTCACACCTCTTACCTCTCTTTTTTCCCTTTTCTTTCCATGAAACCTGGTCAGCTAACTCTTATGCCAGGTATTTATAACTTCCGGTCGAGAGAGAGTATAACTCCTGGGAGAGAGAGAAAAGTGATGGAAAGAGAGTTGAAGAGTGAGAGAAAGAGAGATAAAGAGAGAGACAGAGATGGAGAGAGATCATTAAAGTTGAGTTGGTCTTAACTCAGGTCACTGTGCTGAATCAGTGTATTTTTTCCTCACCACTCTTTCCCCTTTTCTCTCAATCTCACCAGTTTTTATCGCTCAAGTGACATAGCTTGGATGTGTGTGTGTGTGTTCTCTCCTTGTCTGTGTCCGACGTTCTTGGCTCTAAATTATACATTCACACTGGCACAGTTTGACAGAGGCGTCACTGCTTATGTAACAGCTGCTGTGGAATTAATTTGCCTCTGACTTTCATGACAGTGTGTGTGTGTGTGTGTGTGTGTGTGTGTGTGTGTGTGTGTGTGTGTGTGTGTGTGTGTGTGTGTGTGTGTGCGAGCAAGTGTGTGTGTGTGACTGTGATTGAGTCAAACTGTGATTGCTGTGTTTTTTAAACAAACAGCCAATTCAATTTGTGTTTATTGAGACAACTACATGTAATTGTATACAACTCAATGAAATGAAGCTGCCGTAAATGGGGAAAAAAGCCCATGCCATTTTCCACGAAGTCTGGGTGTCGAAGTTCTTCTTTCCCCAGGCAAAGGCTGCTGCTGCTGTGTTGGAATATCTTCCCTCAGCTCCTCTCCACTGGTGGCTGTCTGTCAGAGTGAGGTTGCTTTCAGACCCTCCTTCCTCTCTGCTGGTCTTCAACACTTCTGAAACAATAGCACTCCACTGTCTATACAACCTAACCAGCAGGAGAGGAGGAGAGGGGAGGGGAGGGAAGGTTTTGGAGGGAAAAGTTCAGCCCTCTCTGATTGTTTCTCTCAGATCTTTCTCTCACTGACAATCATTGACCAGGTCTTTCTTATACAGAAGTATGAAAGAATCCCAGTTGCACTGAATTGTAGGGTTGGTTTTTGACCCAAGGCCTCACATCCGATTCTGGACTGGGCCAGACACAGTGACAGACAGACAGTAGCTTAGCTAAGCCCAATGTCTCCACCACCGGTATTCCCACTATTCCCATGTCAGCCTGTCTGACCACTGCCCACGGCTAAATAACCATTAGTGGTCGGAAAACCCTCTGGAAAATCCAGAATATAGACTGGACTCAGAGTGTGTGTGTCAGCTTGGTCGTCCAGGCTCACATAGCTCCCATACCTTCTCATCCCTCGCCAGTTGACTGACAACCAAGCATCTCTCGGCCATACCGGCCTCACAGGGCCAGTGGTTTCTCGACAGCCTCGGCTGGTTCAGGTAAAACTCTAGAACCTAGTCATGAGAGTGTTATGCCTGTGGTAATAGGAGTAGCAAACATCTAGAGACACAGGACTGTACTAGCAGAGCCATGGGTAGTTGATTGACAGCTCCCGTCTCCCATTGCTCAGTCATTTTCTGGCTGTGTTTGTGTTTCTTCTTCAGTCTTGTTGACGGCTACTGCTGCATCCCATTTCAATGGATAACTGCTGCCTGATCTGATTCTCAACCCCCATTGGGACTCACCGTGTGAGTGTACAAGTGTGTGTGTGTGTGTGTACCAAGGCTCTAGGACTCAGCCCTTTCTACAGTCTGGTTGTAATGGAGCCCAGATGCTTTAAGATGCAAGATGGCCAACCTGCCCCCTGTCGGGCTCAAACACACACATGTACGCACTCTCACTCACTTCCACTTCCCCTCACTCACTCTCTCACTCGTTCACTTTCTCACTGTCTCACTGTCTCACTCATTCGCTCACTCACTTTTCTTTCTTTCTTTCTTTCTTTCCCACCCTTTCTCGCTCTTTATCTCGGTTCACCCCGGGCATGAAAAATGTGGGGCCTCAACTACCATGGCAACCACTCTAAACAGAGAGAACAGCTAAAGTCTGCAACAGCAACAATTTGGCTATAAAAGAGGAGAGGGGGGAAGAGAGAGAGGCGTGGTGCCAATTATTCTTGTACTTCAGGCAATCCTCTCTTTCTGGGACTGATTTTACTGTGTTTCAGCATTGAGAGGCTGATTTAATGGACTTGGTCAGGAGCCTGACTGACAGACTGACAGGACTGTTCTAGAAGGCTGGTCAACACCCGTTTCTTGCTTGTGCCAAGCAATACAATGACGAGTGGCCAAACTAGCACATACTGTTAATAAGGAATCAACACACATTTACGGTTTGTAGATATATTTACACACACACATGCACACACACTGTAAGATGGACTGGTTTGCAATCTGAAAGCCAGGTTGGGGTAGGTGACAGAGAGGTAATGGGCAGACAGTTCCATATAAGAGTTCTATATCACCTCAGGGCTTTTGGAACAACATGAAAGAATGGATTTTACTATAAAGTTGTCTCAGTTACAACAGTTGCAATTTATGTGCTGGTTGTTCAAGGTTGGTGAGTGAATAGTTTTACTGAGTGGATGTGCGACAAGTTGACAGGAGTCCATATGTAGTGGTTTGATCATGGCTTGATTGCTTTCAACATCATGTTGAGTGTGTGTGTTGTGCATGCAAACAAAGAAAACTCTCTCTCTCTCTTCATTCTTTTGGATTACTTGTTCTAACTGGACCCACTCATCGACAACATTACTGGAACAGGCTCACCTAACAGAGGTCCCCCTCCCTCCTCTCTTTCCTTCTCCTCTGCTCTCCCCCTCACTCTGCCCCTCTCCTTTCCCGATATCCCCTCTTCCCATGCTCTGGGTTGTCTTCCTGTGGTTCTCTCCACAACTGTCACTTACGGTTAACTTTTAAGGAGGATACACCATGAGAGCTTCCATAGTTAGTTAGGTTTCACACAGGATTCTAGGCCGACCACATTATGGTTAGTTATGGTCTGAAAGGCTAATAGATATGCTAACAAATTTCTCCTTTTTGTCTCTCATCATTTTTTCCAGCTTCTTTTTTTCTTGTATTATGACCTTGTTGCTACTATAAAGTTAGGTTTATGAAACACTTGTTTCTCAGGTTGGCTTTGTATTATTTTGGTCCCGCTACAGGTCTTTAACCTGTGTAAGACTAAAAACTGAGTTGTGTACTGAGGACAATACAGGAGAGGAAGGGGGCAGGAGGGCTGTGAAGCGACAATCCAGGACAGGAAAGGACGGAAGGGAGGAAGAGGATATGAGAAGAAAAAAAGGCTGTGCAGGAAAGTGGGATGAGAGGAGGAGGAAGGAAAGGTAGAAGATGGTATAACGTTATAGTTCATTCCTAATGAGACTGTTCATGTCTATCGTCATCATTGATACACACAGATACAGCTTTAGCTGTCAACTGTAAAGAGTAAATATCATAAGTCTACAATAGTTACTTGCTCATTTGTGTTTCTAAGCCTATCTGAAGAAACACATGTGGAAGCATGCAGCTTCTCCAAGCCTGTTGGAATGGGAAAATTGGCCAAAGAGATATTTTTAGAGATGGCAAGAGGGTATGGTTCATGGAGATGTTTAATCGGACATGCTATAGTAGTAGTCAATGGTATATACACAGGAATATTATTTTCCTTGGGATTCTCCCAAGGGAGTGGGTAGGGGGTAGAGGGTAGGGGGCACATCCTGCCTCGGTTTGTGCTCCCCAAACAGGATTAGGATTAGGTGGAGCATTCTCCCCTGAAGAGTTGACTCTTCTTGTCTTCTGATTGGGAGCACCTGGTATATTCCCCTTGTTGTTCTCTGTCTCTGTCTTTTCCCTTTCTCCTTCCCAACCCCGCAGAGACTCCGGAACTCCTCTGGGATTTTGCGTGATTCGTTGGGGGTGGGGGGGGATTGGGGGTGGGGGGATTGGGGGGGGGGATTGGGGGTGGGGGGATTGGGGGGGGGATCCCCGTCTGGAATAATTGGTTTCCTCCTTCCAGGCAATCTCAGCATTAGTAACAGACTTATCATAACGAGATTACCCCTGTAGCTGGTCGTCACACAGCCTCTGTAGACATGACGGGAGGAGGGCAACTTCCTGGTACAGCCTCCACCGCCTCCTCTACCCCTTGTCCCCCCTACCACCACCAATCCCCTGTCTCTACCACTCACAGTCAACGAGGGATAGAGGGAACCTGTCGAGGCCCAGTGAAGCCTGTGTTCACTATTAGTGAGGAGCCAGGGCTCCATCTTGTTTGAGGGGTTGCCTGGTTTGGTTTGATTACAGCTCCCTCTTCATCAGCTAACATCCAGCAAAGAGCCCTATTCTCAAAGTCCAATTAAATATCCAGCTTGTATAAAATGGTTAGTAAACAGATTATTGCTGTCATTGGCATCATCCTGTTGTTTTTCTTTTCTGTTCCTTGAAATGTTTGGTTGCGTTTTTACCGTTGGGCCTGATTTATGATGGAAGGATCTAGAAAACAAAGTAAAAATGGGTCCTGATGGAGGAAGTAAAGCTGTGGGTCTGGATGTGGAGAGGGGTGGTATGGAAGAGGAGAGGGGCGTGTTTACGCGCAATCAGAGGAATGCAGACGGGTAGTAAAAGAGGGAGGAGCGTGACGTCCGTGTCTTAAGAAATCACTCAGTGAACAACATCAGAGGGAAAATTAGCTTTTGGGATTTGTTGCCCTGAGTAGCAGAACAAAACCAGGATCTCCTGGAGGTCACAAGGAGGGGGTGAGGGAACAGAGAGTCAGTCCAGGTCAGGTCTACTCCTACTGGGGTCACGGGTTCGAGCTGCGGTGGGGGTGGGGGATCTGGGACGACGTTGGAGGGTTCTCTAATGCCATTATCCCAGGCTGAGAGGGCCTTGGCCTGGGCTGGGAGAGAAGAAAGAGAAATGGGGGAGGAAGGATGATAAGGGGAGGTGATCCATGATGCTTTAGGCCTGGGAAGGGAACAAAGTCACGCACGTACCACATTTTGGGCATTTTGATTTATGCACCGTCACACCCTTTGAAAATACACGCGCACACACACAGCCGGGGAGCGATTGAGATGCTTGTGTGTGGTCAGTCCTTTTGTATCACTCTGACACGGCTCATTCATCAAAGTTTATCAATAGACGTCCCATGACCCCACAGACAAACACCTCCACCCTCTTTACCTCAAAAGCATCTGACCCCTGCTGCCTTTCTCCTTCCCTGTGATGGCATATTCCCCATATCCTCACTCTCTATGTTCTTCTGTGTGGTGTAAGTGTTTGTATATGTGTGTGTGTGTGTGTGTGCGCGCGCATGTTTGTGCGCATGTGTGTTTGTGTGTGCATGTTTGTGATTGTGCAGTCCTAGCTGGCTTTGATTCTTCCACTCATCTTTGAGTATGGAACAGCAGCCTAAATACGTGTGTGTCCGTAGAATCCCACTGGAGGACAAATTGAAACTGTAAAACCATTCTGCTTTATTGTCCTGAAACAGAGGTGTTGTGTTATACTGTAACAAATCTAACCAGGACCTCAGCAATGCCAGTATATTTTGCTCACGTCACTGGATAATACTCAGTAATATATGGGCAGTCATTTCAGGAGTAGTTCTAATCCAGTGTATCAACAGAATGTAAAACACTGGAATTTGTGTGATTTAAAACAAATCTCATTGGTCCCTGCAGACGAGCATTTGGGGACAATGGGTGAAACCAAGTAGATCATATTACCACAGGGACCCGACTACGAGTCGCTCCCTCACTGGACGACATCATATTGACTCTCTATCTTTTTTTGTTTTTCTCTGTCTATCTTCAGAGTGTGTGGTGTCTGTGTCGCCCCCTGAGGGCCATGGCTCTGGTTCAGACCCTGCCCGTCACCGTGACTGACCACCCCAAACCCAGCCTCGACGTTCAGCAGTGCCGGCCTAACTCTCATTCTCCCTGCTCCGGCCCCTGCCCTGGCCTCTGTGGCTCTGGGACCACCATGGGCTCCGTCAGCAGTCTCATATCCGGCCGGACCTACCAGGAGCTGCACTGTCGGGCCGCCAACGAGTTCAGCACCAAGCCCCGCCGGTCCACCCCGGCCACCAGCTGCTTCAGGCTCCAGGACAACACCCTCCGCAGTGGGAGTTCGCTGGAGCAGCTCCTGGTCATCAGCACCCAGAACCAGAACCAGCCTCAAACCCAGACCCTAACCCAGCCCCAGCCTCAGCCACCTCCGTTGCCCACCAAGAAGCAGCACCGGGTGGGTAACTCTACCGTTGGAGGTGGGGGTGGAGGGGGAGCTGGAGGTAATGGGAACTTTAGCTATGTGAGCAAGGAGGTTGTGGTTGGGGACTGGAATGACAACCACGTTCCCACTGGTAGTCCCTGCAGCGACTCAGAAGAACAGAGGGATAACAGAGGGCTGAATGGGAATATCGGAGGGCCCCCTCCCAAACTCATCCCTGTGTCAGGAAAATTGGAGAAGGTATGACAGGGAGGTGGGGCTTTTCCTGTAAATATTAATGAGAAATGTTTTGCCTGTAAAAAAATCCACTGATAACAAAATACATTCTAGACTGTACAAGGGTATTGTACTGAATGGGATTTATGGATAACGTCATTATTCATTTTGTCTGACTCTTCCATCCCCTACTCATAAAAGTGCAGGGTCTTCTGCTATATGCTGACATGCTTTACGATAGGTCGACATGGCTGTCTAATTGGCTATTCATTTCATTGATCGAGAGGGAAACTTAATCACTGCCCAGACAAAGCCAGAGATAGATCATTTGGCAGTCATTCACTGTGCTCCATAGAATCAATGACAGCGCTCACTTACATTCAGCGACATACTCAATGAGCCCTGAAGGAAATCATTAAGAAAACTGCTTACAGGACCTGGTGAAAAGCTTGTTTCTCTCTCTCTCCCCTCTCTTTTGTCTTTTACTCTCTCTCTCTCTCTATCTCTCTATCTCTCACACACACACACTTTGTCACTCTCTTCTCTCTATGTCATCCACCTCTCTCTCCCTCACACTCTCTCTCTTCCTCACACTCTCTTTATCTGAGATGGGAGGACAATCATTAAGAAAACTGCTTACTGAAAACTATGAATATCAATTAAACTTAATTTGATTAATCAGAGCTTTTTGTGTGACCTTCCACCTTATCAATGTCCCTGTCCTTAATGAGATTAAACCAGGCTTGTATAATTAGCAAAGCTAATTAATCCCCAAAGTCCATCATCATTATTCTTTTTTCTCTAGAACATGGAGAAGATATTGATCCGTCCCACCGCGTTCAAACCTGTAATGCCCAAGAACCGCTATTCGGTGCAGTACCTCTCCCCGCGGCCAGGGGGCAGCTTTTCAGAGAGCCAGGGCAGCCTGAACTTGCTTCTGCCGCTCGGAGTGAGCAACGGGACCCCCAGCGCCAACGGGAACGGGAACGACTTGGACGGGAAACGTAACTCATACAGCGGAGGGCGCAATGCTCGGAGCAGCCAGTCCTGCTCCATGTCAGACTCCGGACGGAACTCCTTGTCCAGTCTGCCCACCCACAGTAGCACGGGCTACAGCCTCGCCCACAGCGAAGGCTCCAGCTCTGGGTCGGCTACCGGAGGTCTGGCTGGTCAACTGGAGCCCAGTGCAGGCCGGACCACCGTGGGGGGTGGAGGGGGCCACGGAAGTCACGGAAGCCATGGCCACACCAACTCAGACAGCGGGCGCTCTTCCTCCAGCAAGAGCACAGGCTCCGGGTCCCTCAGCGGGCGTGGGCAGCCCCTGTCGGACAGCGGGTCGTGCGGGCGCTCGCCGCCGCCCCTGGAGGGGTATGAGGTGATGGTAAAGGAACTGGAAGACAAGCTGAGAGAGAGAGACCTGGAGCTGCAGCAGCTACGCGAGAACCTTGACGAGAATGAGGCCGCTATCTGCCAGGTGAACTAACTTATTTACCCTAGAGAGACTAGACGAGTCTAAGTCGCTGACCGCACCGGAGATGAAGTTCACTGTGTCCATGAACCAAAGGTGTGCTATGTATGCTTTAACTGAAATCATGCTTGACCTTTGACCTCCTCAGGTGTATGAGGAGAAGCAGCGACGCTGTGAGGGGGAGATGGAGGAGCTGAGACAGAGCTGCTCCTCTAAGATGAAGCAGGCTTCGCAGAAGGCCCAGAGAGCTCAACAAGTGATTCAGCTGCAGGTGACACACTCTCACAAGACACAGCTCAAAACTCACCACAGTTAGAGATGACACAATACTGATAGAACTACAGTGTAACTAACTATATCATATTCAGCCCATGGAGCACAGTTCTTCAACTTAAGATACAAACACAAATGTAAACACAAAGACAGAGACGCACAGTTGACAGGGAGATTTCTGATTTGTCGCCAACAGGTCTTCCAGCTGCAGCAGGAGAAGAAGAAGCTACAGGAGGACTTCTCGTCTCTGCTGCAGGATCGCGAGGCGCTGGAGAGGAGATGTGCTTCCATCCAGAAGGAGCAGACCAAGCTGGGACCCAGGCTGGAGGAGACCAAGTGGGAGGTAAAGCAGAGGAGGTGGGGTGCGAGGTGATGGGGTCGGTAACCAAGTACGAAGTACACAGGACTACAACTCCCTGTGTTCTCCTACTGAACTGTTATCCTGCACTATCCTGCATGCCTTTTGCCGTGACTAAGCGACTGTCCCTGTTCCGTTCCCCCAGGTGTGTCAGAAGTCAGGTGAGATCTCCCTGCTCAAGCAGCAGCTTAAGGAGCTCCAGTCTGAGCTGAGCCAGAAGGCCGGGGACATTGTGGTTCTGAAAGCCCAGCTGCGTGAGGCCCGTTCGGAGATCCAGGCCAACCAGGCCCGGTCTCAGGAGGCCCAGACGGCTGTGCGGACTCGCTCCCTGGAGCTGGAGGTGTGTGAGAACGAGCTCCAGAGGCGCAAGAGTGAAGCCGAGCTTCTCAGGGAGAAAGTGGGCCGCTTGGAGGAGGAGTTGTCACGTCTCCACGAGGCTCTGTCCAATCACAATGGGCTGTCCCTTCCTGGAGGCCAGGGTCAGGCCAAGAAGGTCCAGTGTATGAGCCTGCCCCTCCACCCAGGCCGGGGAATGGCAGGGAGGGGTGGCCACAGCCCTTCTGGGTACCGCGACGGGGAGGAGGGTCGGGCGGCATGGGGCTGCGAGAGCGACGAGGCCAAGGCCCAGAGACAGAACGCTGAGGCTATTTTGGGACTCAGGCAACAGGTATGCTCAACACAGTATTTTTTTCTTCATCATTGTCAGCAAGTCTTCTTCTTCTGACGCTTTTTACATCTCTTTCTCTGTCTGTCTCTCAGGTGGACCGGCTAAAGGCAGAGCTGATTTATGAGAGGAGGAGCGGCGAGGAGCAGCTGACAGGGTTTGAGGAGGAGAGGAGGGTGTGGCAAGAGGAAAAAGAGAAGGTAAGGAGGAGTGACCAGTCCCCAAGACAATGATGTAAACCACCATTGTCACACACACTGGTACAAAGTCAAATTCATAGACCATAAATAAGAAGTCTGTTGCAGCTGGACTGAAAATGAAAGCGATGTAAGTCTGAGCCCATGATTTTCTTCCCCTCAGGTGATCCGTTACCAGAAGCAGCTGCAGCAGAACTACATCCAGATGTACCGAAGGAACCGGGACCTGGAGCGTGTGATGAGAGAACTGAGTCTAGAACTGCAGAACCGAGACCTTGAGGACTACGAGGTTCACAGTGGCAGCAACGACATTGACTTTGAGGAGATCACAGCTACGGAGATCTAAATCCAACAGACCAGCAACAGCCAGACAACGCATCCCTGTGACCACAGCAGGACAGCCCCACCCCTGCACAAACACCAAATCTACACACTTACCATAAACTCAAATACATGAATAGAGTACACACAGTATTGACTCCCTAAAACTGTGAGTCAGTCTAAAATGCCTGCCTCCCCAGTTTGTCCACATGGCTGTCGCTACCTGCTTTCGGCACCAAGACAAACACCCCTTTCTCCTCTGTCGGATTTAGCCCCTTCGGACTGCACATAAAAGCATGCAATTCTTAAACTGGCCCATGTCAGGGTTTGAAAATTGTTTGAAGATTCCAACTCAAATAAACTAGACAATATACTGGCACGCACAGACTTCAAGACCAAACCTGTTCATGGGTCTTTTAGCGCAGGAATGTCTACCTTGCCACCAGCACATGATGATGTCATTATGCGAATGATGACATCATTGCTCCTCTGCAATGGGAGTGTTCTTGGGCCTGCCTACCTCTGCACTCATACAATGACAGAGAACGACACCAAACACCGTGGGTTCACGCACTACTGTGTTGTGTGGCTTAGCAGGTCAAGCAGCACTCGCAGAGAGATGTAACCAAAACACTCCATACTGGTTAATCTGTCCCACATAAAACGCCCCAGACCAGTCTAATCCCAGCTGTGGAAATACTGCTGAGTGTGTGGAATGGAATGTATGATAACTGTTACGACATAGCAAAAACAGGGCAGTGGTCTCCAGCGGCAAAATAAAGAGTTTGGTCTTTAAAAACAACCAAACCAGGGATTGTTTTTGCACAAGAACTCTTATCACTGATGGGCATGACAGCTTTCTCCCTCTGATCTGTCTCTAGTTCATTCGAACAAACGTTCCTATCAGAAGAAAACAGGGTGACTCCAATGTAAGGCCTTACAAGGCAGATTTAGTTGCTTCCTATAACACACTGTGGAAAAAAATTGCAGTGAATTGTTTGTTTTGTTTTTAGTCCCTTGTCCTTTCCTCCAAAAAGCCCCCTACCCCCCAAAAAAGATGTTCACTGTCTTCCTAATCTTTCATTGACTGTCATTCTGTCAGTCTGTACTGTATACAGGCGGGGCGTGTCGTAGTGATACTGTAGTGTGGATGGCATGTGTGCATGTCTTCTTCCTGTTTCAGCTGCTCCAGGTGAGGATGAACTGTAGGGGGTGTGTGATAAAGGTTTGATAGCAGAACATTGGAAGTTGTCGTCGGTTGTACTTCCTGCTTCGGCATTTTAACACTGGTCTTGGTTTGGCTGAGAGGGATGGGAAAGGTTTTATTTTATTTTAGCGAGCAGAGTCTTTAAGAAGGATTAATAGAAATATATATGAAACTGTATGATGATGATGTATATTTTTTTATATAGCACCTGAAAATATTTTGTGGTAGCACCAGAACGAGTTTAGGTTTAATATACAAAATATAAAGAGTTCTATCTATCGACACAGCACCGCATGGGTTACAAACGACCCATCAATCGCTAATTGAAGGAGACTTAATAGAGTGAACCTAACAACATATGCATGATGAAATAATTTTGTAATTGATCCTTCAATTCCCAGTCTACAATTTGACTCCACTCTGTGTAGACAAAACTACCAACACTTTGATTCAAGGCAATGTTTATGGTGGTGAGCACACTGTCCTCTCTGCTTTGTCATTGATCTTTCTTTTGGCTGTTAATGATACAGTACTTCTCGCAGACTGGGACATCTTCAACATTTTTTGTGTTTTGATGGTTTAGAAAACAGCAGAGCAGAGTCAGCAATGGTTGAGGGTGTTAAGGAAGTCATTTTGGATGAGCTTACTTATATACATATTAACACAAGATGCGTTCAATATCATCTAACAACTTATAGTTCATATACTGTCTTTCACAAATGAATAATAGTCTTCACTTCTACAGGGTTATCATAGTCAGTGTGGTCCAAGTCCTTATACATTTCATCTACACTTTATCTAAACTCAAACAAACCACAAGCTAATGAGCTCTCAATTTATTGAAGACCTGTCACTGTTTTAGCTGAGACCTTTTGCATTGTGCATATATTTTTTATCCAAAAAGAACAGCCAGATAATTGATTTTGGATGGAGAGTGTGTAGATTCTAGACATTGGACCGACTGAACCCACAATCTCAGTCACAGACATCTAGCCCAGACTGTTAACAGGAGTCCAGCTTGTCCTCTCTGAAAGTGGATTTAACCTAGGTACTGTCTACCAGGAGGCAAACATGATGTCATCAAAAAGGGACCCTACTTTTTCAGAACACTGGATGTTCTGTGCTCTTTTTAACACTTTCATAATTCATGACTCTTCTGTAAATACCTTAAACGGAAATATGTGCATGGTATGCCGTGGCATATTCTTATCTTTTGTTAAATCAAAATATCAATTTCAAATGTAGCCACTGTGACTAGACCAAAGCATTTGTTTTTATGTGTTGTTTTTTCTTTCCATTGTGTGTATATAATATTTTGTTTGTAGTGTTTTGTTTCTTCATTAATCCATATAGTGTATGTAGTTATTCATGTAGATTTCCTTGTTCTTGTACAAAATGACTGTGTTTTTAAATAAAGAACAAAAATTACGTTATGATATTTCTGAATGCTCATTAACAATTGAAAAGCACAGTGGGGAGCAAGTTAAACATTTATTGCGTTCAATTTCACAATATGTATGACTGGGATATAAATGTATCTA
Organism: Mallotus villosus; assembly: GCA_903064625.1. Taxonomy (NCBI): domain Eukaryota; kingdom Metazoa; phylum Chordata; class Actinopteri; order Osmeriformes; family Salangidae; genus Mallotus; species Mallotus villosus. Next base: position 77,229 of record CAEFZP010005099.1, read on the forward strand.
AAGGCATTTGAACTTGAATGAATAGTATTAGATAGTTATCATACTGTATTACACGCATGTATGTGTAACAGAGACCAGAGTTGACATCATGCTTTGTAACAAGCCAGACTCATGCAATAACCAAGCCCCTCTGTCTGACTGCCCATCTCTCCAGTCCATGCTATCCCACTCCACCAGGCTCCATCCAGTCATGACTCCTCTCACCCCACCCTGCCCCCTTCGCCCAGCCCCTGGCTGCCCCTGAGAATCCCCACTGGCCACAGCAGTGTGTAGTCGAGCCCCTAAATGGCAGACTACTCATGAAACAGGGCCTTGCTGACAGAAATATAGAGCACCAAAAATACAGGGCCGTAATTTGTAATAATCCCCTTAGACGTCAACTAAACCAAAAAATGATCAGTTTTAACATAATACTGGGGTTTCATTTGGGTATAAATCTCATAACGTCGGCAAGAGCTTAATCCTTTGCTGGCAAGGCTGTACTGTAGCTGAACTGAGATGCTCTCCAGGGGCGGATGAGGGATGCTTCACAAACCAGTTACTCCATGAAGTAAAAAATATTACGCTATACATGAAGGAAACTGTTAAAGATTAAACGCAAAGCTCCTCATAGTCCTCATTTATTACAATTGAAATTGAAATATATTCAAATGAACTACAGTATTACAAAATGTGATATTCATGCAATTTTTCGAGAAAATTACAAGCGCCTCAATAAACGGAGAATATTTTGAGAGGAACTCTCAAAGTCCATCCTCTGTTTTGTAGTCTTGTTCCAGTTGGGGGCTTTGCTTAGTCACCCGGTTGCCAGTAGCCTAGCTTCCGGGCAGGCAGGACATGCAGTCACTCAGCTGGGCTTCTAGTGTTGCTGACTTCCTTGGGGACCTTGACCACAAACACCATGGGGTCTTTGGCCTTATTACTGAACGCCCGGCGGATCACATCCACTGCATGCTGATGAGTCACACCCTGGAGAGACTCTCCATCCACAGACACCAGCTCAAATCCAGCCTGCAAGCACAAACACATTCAAGCACACACCCACAGGTTAGAGGTAAGAACCATTCACACATCGACAAGGACACAAACAAAAGGACCAGCAAGGGCAAGCTTGCACATAGGAGGCAGCATTGGCTTGTGTAAAACAGCAGGAACTTACATACACACACACACACAAAACAGGTGTGCTCACCATATGCATAAACATACACTACATATTGATTTGCATGCTTAACTGCTCTCTTCTTCTTCTTTATGATCAATTACTCTCTGAACTCTTTCCATCTTTCTTTTTACTCTCGGATTTAACTCACTCTCTCTTCTTCCTGATATCTATTCCTTCTTTCTGGTGCACTGGGGTTGTGTATTATTATGCAGTGAATAACACACACACACAGAAACACAGTTACAAACCACACACGTCCTTCTTTTTCTGCAGGAAGGGAGCACAGTACAGCAAAGTTCAAGAGCCCTGAAGAGAGGAACTTCCTGTGATGTCATCAGCATTATTTAGGATGCACCTGCTCGTCTCACTCCACCTCCCACACTACCACAGTAGGCTAATATTTGGTGGAATGATATAAACTCTTATCTGTCTTCCTTAGGTCTAACATAGTCTAATATGTTTACACCTTGCTTCCATAGTGTCTGTCATCATCTAAAGTTGTTGAAAAATGTGATGTTAATGAGTAAAATGACGTTTAAAATGAAGGCTATTGTTAAACTAGGGAACTGCCGTATAAAATGTGTTTGTGGTCCAACAGGCTTTGAGCCCGTTTGTTTGAGACTAATAAATAAATAAAGATTTAGATCCATTTAACTAAAGAGGAGATTAGGAGGTGAATTTCAATTCCAGCAAGTCATGTTTTTGTATTAAATAGGACCAAATCTAACCTGACTCTTCTTTGTGACATTTGATGGAGACTACATTTGGGCTCTTACGTCTTTGTGGCCAGTTGGCATCGTTCACCAATTCTGTCCCTGCAGAACTCTACCACTAGAGGATCGGTCTGATCCATTCCAACGTGCGTTAGAGATTGGTTGTTCGAAACACGTTTATGGGGATTTATCAAGGGGGGAGAAAAGAAGCTGTTGACCTGGATGCGAAGCGGGGGGGCCATGCTGTCCTGTCCACACCGTGTGTCTGGGTGACGTCCCCACAAGGACCGTGTGTCTGGGTGACACCCACAAGGACCGTGTGTCTGGGTGACGTCCCCACAAGGACCGTGTGTCTGGGTGACACCCGACAAGGACCGTGTGTCTGGGTGACGTCCCCACAAGGACGTCCTCAGAAGGCGCTCTAATCCCCGCTGAGTAGTGTGTACACTGCTTATTAATTGTAAGTCGAACTTGGCTAAGAGCATGAATGAGGGATGACACATGCGGATTTGAATAAACACACTCTTGGGCTGCAGTGAAGTGTATGGGTGCTGTGGATTGTTGTGGATTAAAGCTGTGTCACGTAAAACTCCAGCTAGACCTCTAGGGTGCCCTTATTATTGTCTATAAGCCAAAGGAGAAGAGGATGAGTGGATGAGACGAGGTGGTGGACAGAAGTGATTACAGAGCCTAAATGGACAATACATCCTGTATTTCACACATGATAAGAGGAGGTAAGGGGAGTGACAAGCACGTGACACACTCATAAACACACACACACACATTGTGTCTACCTGCCCTCCATAGACTGATAAGGGGAGGTTGGACCCAGGGTCCAGCACCTTGTCCAGACACACACACACACACACACATACAACACAACACACACTTCATGTCCTGAGCATTGGTCTTTGGTGCAGCTATTATCTGACAGGAACGAAGGGCACAGGAAACGTGTTCACAGACGGGTGCAGCACTTCCACCGTGCTCGCAGTGTGTGTGAGACGGCCCAGAGACAGGGACCAGATACGGGTTTGAGAGCAGGCAGAGCCTGCAAGGTGTGAGGCTGACTTGACACACGCAAGTCAGGGGCCAGACACGTGGTAGAACACTAAACGAACCAAACCTCCGTGGACTCCCTTTCTCCTCCTCTTTCCATCCATCCCTCCCTCCTCAGTCTGTCTCTCTCTGTCTTGTTTCTCCCACCTTCTGTGTGTGTGCGTGTGTGACAAAGAAAGTATGTGTGTTAGAGAGAGAGAGGGACTTAGAAGGGAAGATCTTGGAAACTGAAAGGCTTAGGCGACACCAAATACCCGGGATGTTTGACGCTCTGCTCTACTGGACCTGGGAAGTGCTGTCATTTGATAGCTAGCTGTCTTCACACACACACACACACACACACACACACACCTGGGATCGACAGGCTGTGACCTTGTATTGTAGGTCACGTTGGTGTGGTGGTACTGTTTCAGAAACATCACCCTCGTTTTACCTTGAACTGTGACCTCTGGATGATGACCTTGTCCTCTGTCACAGGGTCTTTTGGAATCATTACTTTACCATGCAACTAATAAAGATGTTGAGTTTGTCTGACTTTGGGTCTGGATACATTAATTTTAGGTGTGTGTGTTGGTGTCCCGCCAATGGAGGTTCAAATGATTATGATGAGTCACTGCGAGGTCAGTCTATGATAATACAATGTATTAGCAGACCATTAGCAGGCCGCACTCATGTACCTCATCAATGATGAAGGAGACAGGCCATGCGAGATGGCACTACTCATCTCTCCTCTCCTTCCCTCCTCCCTCTCTCTCCACTCTTCGATGCTCCTTCACTCTCCCAAAGAGCCTCGTAACCACAGCACAAAACAGTGAGACAACATTCATACATACATACATGCATACATAGACACGTGCACTAACACAAACACACACACACATACACACACACACACACACACACACACACACACGGCATGCAAACATTGTTTCTGATCTGCCTTCTCACCTTGAGTCCCCAACAGGTAGAAGCAGCTCCTCCAGGGAATATCTTCTCTATCTTCACCATGGGCTGGACCTTGGACTCCATCCCTCCAGAGATGCTGATACCTGCACACACAGAGATCTCTCTGCAGGTCAGCACACACAAGAATCTGTGTAGATCAAATAAGGATTCCCACACGAGACTTGGTAACAGGTCTGTCAGTTGAGTACAGTGCTAATTCTAAAGCCGACACAAATCCTCTGGGGCTTCCCGTATTAACGGTTGTTGCTCGAAAGATGACTTTTGGAATGGGTAATTGTCTGCATCTCCCTCTGCTGGTGAGATGAGGAACATGCAGGAGCTAGGGACGTTCTGCTTACCCAGAGACTGTTTGGTCTTGGAGATGGTCACCGTGGTTATTTCATACTCCTGGGGAACAGGAGTTGCTGTCGACGTTCCATGGTGACCATTCTGCTTGTGACCATTCACCTGCTGCCCCCTCCCTCCTCCCTTAGAGGGACCTGTGTCCTGGGGGGGCCCGAACACCGGATTGAGGGGGGGTCGCCCTCGTCTCGCCGTGGGAACGTACATGCTGACCTCTGTGTATCCGTCCCCTTTCCTGCTCCTTCCAGCTATACTCTCAGGGCTAAGGTCGCTCCTAGACCTCCGATGGCCATTCCTCACGGGAGACCTCCCCCGCTCAGGAGTGGTATCTCCCCTGTCCACAGACAACATGGAAGTTTCATCTTGCCGGGACGTACAATTGTCTCTTGCGCGGGGGGGTTGGTGACTCTGCCGTCCTTGCAGGGTGCTGTATGGGGACTCAGAAAGGAGCCAGTTTTGGGGGGGCGACGGGCTTGGCGAACGGGAGGTGGGGCGCAGGACAGAGGGGGTGTAGCTGTCCACAGGGATGTCCAGGAGGGGGGTGAAGGCACGGGAGGGGGGCAGACGTCCCACCTGGAGGCCAGACACACGCAGTCTCTCCAGGTCTTCAATGAGCTGATGGCCTTTCTCCTGATTCTGGACAGGCTGGAGCAGGAAACCACCTCTGTAATCTTAAACACACACACACAGTTCCACTGTGACCCCACAGATCCACAGTACAATGAGTTGCATACCCAGTCACAGTTCCATCCCAAGCCTCTCTGTTGGAACACTGAACTGGAGTTCTCTGCGTCATATACGATCGAGACACAAAACCGATATTGTGCTATTCACAACATGGGAAATCTGCATCTCTTCCTCTCTGAGGTCGGTCCCCTCGACCTGTCTATAAACATCCACCGCCTGACCTTTGCTAGGTCAGCTTCCTTCCCCATGAGGATGTCAACTGACGCCTGACCCCTGACCCAAAGGGTGAGACGGCCGGGGTGGTCATGCTAGGCGGTATTGAATGCCTGCTCTCTATGTCTGTAACTCTTGAATGGGGCTGGTTTGTGAAGAGCTTAAAGCAGCCCTCGTATTGTTTAAGCTCCACACAAGCAACCCACGCACGTCTAAAACTCACCACTGCCCCTCTCTGTTCTTTGTGTCAGAGACGTAACACAAGCCTTGCTTCAGCACAGGCCCCTGTAATCTGAGAAGAACTGTGTGTGTGTGTGTGTGTGTGTGTGCGTCTACAGATAGGAAGGGAGTACAAAATGCCAGGGACAGGATATGGGCAGTGTGTGCCGATGTTCAGTCAGGATATGAGATGGGCCAGGACGTACAGAGGGATAGAGACAAGGAGAATATAGAGAAGGATAAGCCCAGTTCCAGTTATTTAATATCCTAAAGGGATCAGCGAAAGACCAGCCAGAGAAAGAGAGATAGAAAGAGAGAAGAGAAAGAGAGAGAGAGAGAGAGAGAGAGAGAGAGAGAGAGAGAGAGAGAGAGAGAGAGAGAGAGATCAACAAACCTGGGATAGGGGTGATGAGGTGTCGTCTGGGGGTCCCAGTGCGGGGCGAACGCAGAGCAGGGGACCTCACTGAGAAGAGAGAGGTATACAACACACTTTAGGTTACACACCATACAAAACATAAACAGTGCTTTAAACTATATGTTCAACTTACGAGAGCGACTCTTCAAAATGTCATAGGCTTCTAGTTCAAAAGGCATGACCATGCTGTCAAAACGAATCAGCTCTGTAGCAGGGATCAGCATTCTGCAAGGCACAGAGAATGCAAATGACCCACATTTTACTGTGTTTCACACAAGTACACACACACACATACATGCCTACACTGCACAGTCAAACTCACACATACACACATCTCACCTAATCTCTCTCAGGAGCAACAGTTTCTCTGGCCTGTCCAGGATAGCTAGAAGGGGACGCACCAGGTCTTCCACCACACGTTCAGACAAAAACTGAGTAAGGAAAAACAGGGACAAATGCTAAAGTCAGTACCTTGTCGCATGATGAAGAACAATGGAAGGATTTGGAATTTTAAATAGCTCTTCAATGATCCTGTTTTAAGCAGGATCTTATATCTTAAGCAGAGTCCTCACGTTGGCTAAGGGGTTGATCCTTTTAGAGTGGAGGAGTGAAGTAGCGAGTGAATGTGGTAGAGAGAGAGAGAGAGAGAGAGAGAGAGACAGAGAGAGACAGAGAGAGAGAGAGAGGCAGGTATCCGGTGATCCTTAACATATGACCCTAGTCATAATTGACAGTCACCATCCATCGCTCTGAAAGACTTCATTAAGGCTCCATTAGACGAGAAACACTGTACACACCACTCTTCAGTCTCACCTGCAGTCTACAGAAAGCTCTCATCAGTGTTCCTGGTACTACCAACTTCCTGGGCGCATTCAAATGGCAGCAAATTAAACTATGGCATCTATGTCAGTCATTTTGGCTCAAGGTCTCACCCGCCTGCAGTGTCTCATCACAGCAGAGACCTCATCTTGGCTCAGCAGTTTCTTGGCTATGTCCTCCACGTGGTCCAGGGCCTCGAGTAGTGGCTGGGGAACGCTGTCCCTCACCCCGGCCCGGGTCTCCCGAGGTGAGGTCAGCAGCTGGAAGGGACGCCCCCGGTCCTTATCTGAGAGGGCAGGAGAAGTGTGGAGGATGACATTTTGGGCCTGTGTGTGAGTGCTCTTGAACAGTGTGAGGCTGAGAGTGGGACAATAAACAGAATGTTACTGTGTCTTTCCTTTGGATCATGAGTGCGTGTTTTGCTCCACTGTGTGCACAATGTATGTTATTCTTCATCTTCCTTATCTAACCTCTATCGGCGTGGTGGGAGGGGGATTTGGAGCGCCCCCTGTGGGTCTCATCCGTTCCCGCATCTCTCTTCTCTCTGGAAGCTTCTCTCCTGCGCTCCCTCTTGAACAGGAGGTTGACAAAGGTCTTGGAGCGCCGCAGGGTCTTACTGCCCTCCGTGCTTTTCTCTTTCTGCTGTCTCGTCTTCTTCAGCTTGTCCTCTGGAGGAAGAGACAGAAAGGAAAAGAGGTTCATCTTAATACAAAGCACCCCACCACTACCCACTCCTCTAAAGGAGAAGCTCCAGGCTCAGGATAAGCAACATACAGTATACAACTGTTTTTCTATTACTCTGTAAACAGACATTAAAGCCAAATTAAAACCAGGATAGGAGAGCAACAGGATGTCACACACACGCAAACAATACACAAATGTTCATACACCTGACTGCTCTAGACAAGTTAGCCACACACACACACAAACACTGTAGGAATGTCGTGGACTAGGAGCAAGTTACTGTAACCGTTAACTATGCAGTGTCAGTCGCTCATGCAAAAAGAGCACAAAGGTGATTTTCATATTTATGGGCTGTAGAAAGCATAATAGATTACTCTTGGCACAAAACCCTGCTCACCGTAACGCATAAACCTGAAACAAAAATGACACACACACACACCACTCTATGAGTGGAGATGTATCTGGCAGTCATCCTCTTAGCTCTCAGCACTGAATCTTTGCTCCCAGGGGAAAGACCATCCAGTAATATTGAATATTTAAACCATGGTTGACCAACCCTTTTCCTGGAGAACTATTGTATGTCAATTTTCCCTTAACCAGATAAGTATTAGAATTAGGTGTGCTGGATTAGGTTTGGAAATAATGCAGGACTAAGGGTGGATCTCCAGGACAATGGACAGCCCTCATTTGACACGATCCAGAATCACAATTCAGTACAATGATATGTGTTAGCATCTAATCTTTAAAGAACAATATAAAACTAAAGACTAGGTTCCCTTGAAGAGCTGTATTTAACTGGAAATGTGATAGAATCATTAAGGTTAGAGATAAGCGAGGATTTACACTGATCAGATATACGTATATGACCTGAAGTCGGTTGGTGGGAGTCAGGGACTAGAGTTGTTGTCTTTTGTTTACTTTCTTGAGAGGCAAGGGGTCATAAGAGAGTCAGCAGTCTGTACTTGTGGAGGGGATCTCCTAAAGCCCTGAAGGGTATCTGGTTACCCCGGGCTACAGGTGCTGCAGGTGCGGTGCCAGTACAGACACTGAACCTTGGGTAACCTCTGCTGTGGCAAAGACGACAGCCGATGCAAGGAGCTGCTGGATAGTCTCACTACACTGTTTCTGGCTGGGTTTAAACTTAACCAAAACAAGAGTACACGGGTACCTGCTCTTAATGTGACATGTGTCATTGCATTGCTCGTCAGTTTAGCTTCCTTCCTCATTTGCCCTTCCCAGGGTTCAGTCTCAGGTCCTTTGACTCACCCCATGGTCATCTTTTCAGCAACTTGATGGCATGGGTGGGCTGTATTTATAGTAGCAGGAAGTTTAACCACTTCAACTCTTTGCACTTCAACGCACTGCTTTTCTTTGTAATTGTTTACAAGAGAAGGCCCATGTTGCTCACCTGTCACAGTGATGTGGCTCTGGGAACGCCGAATAGGCTTGCGTGGTCTGCTCAGGGCCATAAGGACTGCCGTTTTAGTGGAGTCCTTCGCTACTTCATGTTCCCCAGCAGACAGTGTCCTTGTTTCCACGGGCCCCTCCCCTTTCCCCCGAATCATGGTGTCCTTCAGTAACACGGTAGCGCCGAGCGTCCGACTGGTTTCCGTGGGGACCAGCCTATCTACATAGGAACTGCGATTGGAGGGCTGGTCAGGGTGTTCAGAGGGGTCGGTCTGAGTCTCGTTAGTGCGCTCAGTGGTACTGGGCCGTCGGGAACGGTCCTCCGTAGAGACACAGACGTCCACCATCTCTGAGCCGAAAAGCGGGGGAAAGAGGACCTGGGAGAGACCACTGAGGGAGCTGACGGGGGTGCCGGAGGACAGGGAGGAGGCGGAGGAGTAGGAGTCTGACCCCTGAGAGGAGGAGGGAGGGCCCCCATTGGACACTGTGGAAGGTGGCAAGGTTTGGTTGGAAACAAAGCAAAAAATGAACTTGAATAATAGTATACAACAGAGTTTATTCAGCAGTGCAGTATGGAATTCTTAAACTGAGCACATCATTCTCTGACTGAGTATGTACTCAAATGACCAAAGCTGGAGTTAGCCACAGCAATCCTCTAGATGCATAAATCTCCATGTATTTCACACTGTCAAAGGATGTCTTGGTACAGACTGACATCTGGCTGAACTCATGACGTCGGCTAATCCCATTGGCTTTGGGTACAGAGGATATATGAGAGAGGAGACATGAAAGAAATAATAGTCCAAATAAATGTCTCTAAATTCATATATCCTGAGCAGAGACACAGGCAACCTCCATGTAAGAACACTGACGACCCATCTGCCTCTGGGTACAAACAGCATAATCCCTGCCTATTTTCAGACAGAGAAGGGAAGAACTAGAGAATAGTAGTTTCGCAAGAAGAAATATAGTGGAGAGATTTAGTTTAAGTAGGCAACATGTGGCAAAAGTAATACTGTAATACCAAATGTAACTTGTTATAGACAAGAAAAACTGGTAACCTGGCCAAACAATTTTCTGTGAATTAAATTGTTATGTTTCGAATGACTTATTTATTGAACTATTTTACTACATAGGATTGTTGTGGATGTAAACATACATTTGTTGAGCCAGCTGTACTCTGCCACCATCTCCTTATAGGCTGGATAACGTCCAGCTTCCTGTGAAGGTAAACAACAGTACAATCATTTTACTCCAACAGTCTGAGAGGGAGTGAAAGAGGGAAAGATGGAGTGGAGGTGATAGAAAGAGAGAAAGACAGAGAGAAAAAGTGAAAGAGCAACACAGCCACATGGCAGACTTTCATTTGTCAATAGCTTAAGTAAAGTTAATTAATGTCCTTGCAACCTGCTTTTGGCCAGAAGCATGTACAAGGTTCCATGACCTCAAACGTTGGTAGCTCATGACTACCCTTCAAGCTCCTACAATAAACTGATATAACCCTCAGAACCCTCTTAATTGTGGGTCAAGAACGAGTCAGCTTAGAGCTCCTCAGAGACCCTTCACAAAGGGCATAAGCATACCAGGTGTACGGGGCGTTTAACAACCCAACCCTGGAGTGTCAGAAGTTTTGTGCCACAATGGGGGGCCAACACAGGCCCAAGGAAACACATAAAACAAGGCTTTCTGCTGATTATAACCTGATCCCTTTCTGCCTTGTGAATAATGAACGTCGGCCCTGGCTGTTTTTCACACGAGGAACCTGAGAGGAGAAGCGTAAAGTGAGTACACAGGAATGCCAGAGCTTGGAGAGCACTCTCTCACTCACACTCACTCACACACACAAACAAACACACAAACCCAAACATTGGTAAACACATCCCTGCCTTCTCTGGATTGGGGTTATTAACAAACACACACATACACACACACACACACACACACAAGTAGGAATATCATGGGCCCTGAGCCAGCAAACTGCTTAATATGCAATCTCCCTCTGTCTCACTCCCGCATACAAGACGAAAATGATGTTGTTAAACGCGTTCATTAATGTGTCTGGATAATTAAAACATTTAATTGTTACATTTGAACCCACCCAAAATTGGGTAACAAGCTTGTTAGCTTGCCTGTCATGTATATGATAGAAGTAATCTTATTAGTAAAACGTTAACAAGTCTACTTTTCTACTCTAAGTAGAACTGAGCAACAACCTGGGAGGAGAAAGGGAGATGGGGAACACAGTCCAGAACAGACCTTCTAGAACTTCTGATATGAGAGGAAATGTTAGTGAGCAGTTCACTCTCACCCTGATGGTCAACATGATGTGGGTGTGGCTCTTCAGGACTTCCACGGCATTGCTATGGGTGATGTCATCAAAGCTCACACCATTGGCTGCCAGGATCTGGTCTCCCATCTTTAGGCCATGCTGTTCTGCCAGCCCGCCAGGGTCCAATCTGACCAGACAACACACACAGGGAGGCGGCATTACGTACTGTGTTAACTCTGTATGTTCACTGATAAAAGCTCACAACGTGTGTGTGTGTGTGTGTGTCTTTGTATATGTGTGTGTGTTTGAATGTGCCAGTGTGTGAGTCCGTACTTAGAGACGTATATTCCCAGACCGAACTCCTTGCCCCCCCTTATGTTGAAGCCCAGGCAGTAGTCGTCAGAGGTGGTGTACAGGTGGATGATCCTGCGCAGGGCACTGTCTGAGCTGGCCTCTGATGGGGTGCGGCCACTCTCTTCCACCACCATGCGTCTATGGATCAGATCCACCCTGCACACAGACACGCACACAAACATCCACATTTTTACCACAATATACAGTACATACATTCACATTAACATATTTTTTTTGAAACAGGCATTTACAGACATACTTTTAACCCAATATAAACACTTTTCAATCAACATACACACAGAAACTCGCACTAACTGTAATAACTGTAATAAACAGCGGTGCACAGCAACCTTGTTCCCTACTGAGCTCTTGCCCTGCTATCAATTAATGAGACAGACATAAAGGCCATAGAAGTAATCCATCCACTAGAACAGCATGAAACCAATATATACCGAGAGTGAGATAACCTCTGTAGCAACCATCAAGAGTCAGGGAATACGCCGATCAAGTGATTATGTCAAACGTAAACAGAACGCTCGTGTCTAGAGAGATCAATACCCACTTAAGAATTCACAAAATCCTAATCCTATCATGTGTCTATTTAAAAGGAACATAAAACCAATGTGTAATCATATACAGACCAGGATGTGTTGCAGCAAATCCACACAGTGGTCTCAACATCTACCAATGTTCCCAAACGCTCTCACCAGGTGGTCTTCTCCTTGGAGTAGCGGATGCCAGGGACTTTCCCCACACGTCTCACCACCATCCTGAGGCGATTGTTTCCAGTCAGGACCTTGACTGCACTGCTCATGGTGATGGTCTCCAGGCTTATGCCGTTCACCTCCACCAGCTTGTCCCCGACACACAGGCCTGCCTGCTCTGGAAGGGGGGGAAATTGGGGGTGGGGCCTGGGGAGTTAGCCTCAAACACACTCTCTCAAACACACGTGCACACACGTGCACGCCCACATCTTCTGTGTCCAGCATACCTGCGGAGCTGTAGTCCTCAACCTTACTGACGAAGATGCTGAGGCCATGCTCTGACCCACCGCGCACACTGAAGCCCAGACGCCCGTCTGGACTCTTGTCGACCGTCACTGTGTGGAGGTCGGCGCTCTCCTCTCCACCTGCATGCACGCGCACACACACATACTGTGTTAGCATGTGCCTGAAGATGCCCACATTGGAACAAAACTTGTACCTGAGAAGGATCCTAAATTCTGGATCTGATCCAGGCTCACCATCAACTGGAGAATTGATGAGGATAACTCTTCCCATGGGCGAGGAGGACCTGGGCCTGTATGGGTGCTGCTTCTTCTGCATGTAGCGCGTGGCCGTGTGGGACCCCCCTGCCTGACCCCCATTGTGGGGGTGGGGGCGGCCCCCTCCATTCGTCATCTCCCTCCGGCCGGATGGGTCAGAGGAATGATCCATGCTAAGAGGCCAGATCCCCTTCTTACACTCATCCAGACCAGGAGCAGCCTGGGGGGTCTTGTCCAGATGGGGGGGCAAGAGGCTGGATGTAGGGTGAGGGCAATGGTCAGGGGGGTCCAGGTAGAGGAGCTATGGGCGGTGAGAGGATGATGGAATGCTTTGGCCCAGTGGTGTTGAAGAAGGTGGATATTTGTGAGGAGTTGGTGGATCAGTCATTCAGGCCACAAGCTTCAAATCCATGCCATGTTATTACTTGTGGAGCTCTTCTGTTTATCCCTGACATTTTTTATTGGGATCAGCATGGCTAAAGGTTCGAATTAAAAGTTCAGTTATCCAATGCCATTATGCAACAGAGGTAATTTGCACAATTTAATGGTCTAGATTTGATTCAAGATATTTGTGATAACCAAATTCGTGACCATTCAATAGATATATATTCAATATAGACCATAGTTTGCATGTCGGTAATTCGCGCTGGCTCGTCCATCCTCACCCTCTTCGTTTGCGCTCAAGCCGTAAGAGACAGAGGCCCTGGGCTTTCCTCGGCGTCACCTCACGCTCTGATCACTCATCCACAAACAGTCAAGACAACGGTCTATAAAACAATCATCACGCATTATTATATCAGTAAACCTAAAACAAATGTATTTGACCTCTCCTGGTTAACTGAGTTGTGACGCCTCACGTTTTTGCAACATTTGACACTGTCGATTGTTGTAGACTATAGCAATTTACTATAGCCTTTTATTATCATTATGAACACACAAATAGCATGTGTCTTCTGAACCGTACTAGGCTACGAATGTTTTGTTATCAGCACCTAGGACAGCGCTCCAGACATTCGCGTTAATTAACGTATTCCAAAGCATGCAAAATATGTTTTTGAATACATAAAAAGTTACGCTTCAAAAAAAGTGTTAATGTGACTGAGCATTGTAATAAAAAAATGTAATTAACCACGATCAGTGTAATGCATTGGTGCACAAAAACAAACGTCTAATTTGTGAGTAACTAAACTGATAAAATAGGCTATACTATAATGTTAACATGATTTAACTATGACTGGTCAAGCAATGAAAACTATGCATGCAAACTATTCAAGAAAGTTGATAACATTACCTGTATCCATGTTGCGCTGAATGACCTCACCTGAGACCGACAGGAGATATGCTTGCACTGGCCCTCCTCCCTATCCGTGATTGGATACCTTTGGCTTGCTTAGACGCTTCAGAGCCATTTCATTTGTGGGGAAGGATGACAATAATTATCTTTGGAGGCGTAAACGTATTACACAAGCACAGGCGCTGCTGAACCAGTGTGCATTACTTAATTAATGACTCCATGGCCTAGTAGTGTCTCTGTCTCTGACCTGAGTGTTTTTCCTGAAGATAATTTATAACAAGCTTGTTTATTGTCTTTAGAATGAGTTTATGTGACTGCACATCCCAAATTAATATCTGTATTAGATTACATATGTGGACTATTTGAGAATATGTACGTATTAATTGAAACACAGACCCATGTGGACCACGATTTGGCTTCTGAAAATATCCGTTCAATATGGCATTCTATCAGACTTCTCTTCTGACAACTAATATCGTTTTGTTTCCTTGGTCTAATGCTGCCATCTCCTGACTGGCTAGATATATTACATAAAGAGCTTCGGACAGATCTACATACTATGAGGCCCCAGGGCAGAGGTGTCTTTGTCTTTGCCGTCCAACTCACGGCAATGTCTCTACAAAGTCTGGATGCTAGTGAATCTGGTGAATATGGGCTGAAAGTATTTCCTCATAGCTAAATCAGATAGGAAAGTATAATTTATGTAGGCATAGTAGCTAGCATAGGCTACATACTAGCAAGTGGCGGCATCTGTGGTGTGATGAGGTTGACCGTGCAAGTGAAGCAATGTGATTCCTAGACCACCAATGGCCCTAATACGCCATTGGTATGAGTTTAGGCGAAGCTGGGGGGTCCTGGTATGAGTTTAGATGGAGTCAGGGGTCCTTAGTATGAGTTTAGGCAGAGTGGGGCAGCTTAGTATGAGTTTGGATTTGTAGTAAATTGCTTGGAGCCCGAGGCCCCTAATGGTCAGAGGCCCCTGGGCCCAGGCCCCATTTGCCCGGTCCATGATCCGGCTTTAAAAGATAAAGTAGCCTAGACTAGGCCCACAGCAAAAATCAAGAATCAGAAGTGCATATCTAACAGTATTTAGATTGCAGAGTCAAGGAAAGGAACAGTCCATTGCCTATTTACCAAGCACGTTTTAAAGTCACTATTGGCCAACAATATTAGCTGTGATTAATAACAATACTAACTGAACTACAGTGCAAAATCTCAACTACAATAGCAATCGAGCAAAAACAACGACGCTAAAGCGAATTAAAAAAAGTACACTGATTTTTATTTACAGACTGTTCTAACAAAGAAAAATAAATATATTTATTATATGGCAACGACAGTACGAGCCTTCTGATTGGCTAATGGGTAGTCATGCCAAACCCGTATTGACCAGCGGTCCAATAAGTATTGTTATTGCCCTCCTCTGACGTCATCTTCACAATTAGCGATATCGAAGTCAACTGAGACCAGACGATACTGAAGACATCAACAGCGACGAAGAAATTGTTAACTTTCTAAAATAATCGTTATTTGTGTTGGAATTAAAGCCATTTTAGCAGAACCGTACTGTCCGCTTTCTATCAAAAGTAATTGGTTGCTAGACAACACCTGAAACACACCGTGAGAAGACTTGAGAGCTAGCCTAGCTAGCTACAATTAGCCTACAATTTACAAAATGAAAAGAGCTAAAAATGCCATATAATAAACAACTTACTAACCTCGACCGTTCGGTCATGCCGGGAAATATCAAACCTCGACTTTGCCGTATCAACCTCGCTATCGCTCGGTCGATACGTTCAAGTCTCGTTTGATATTTCCCGGCATGACCTCACTCTCGGTTAGTAAGTAGTTAATACTAATTTAAAATCCATGAATTAGCCTCGTTCTGTTATCGGTTATTTAGCCTACATAGCAATGTTTTATGTATTTGTTTAAAGAATACATTTTGCAGTGTGTAACTAAATTATGTAGTCTATAGCCTGTAAATAGTACTGTATATTGTTCATACCTCCTAACAATAATCCCGTTTTACGGTTTGTATGTATTTATTTAGTTCGGCCTTGATGAGCTATTGACCAATCCCCTTCTATTTATACCTCACGCCCCGCGATTGTAGCCAACGCCTTTTTCACGATGGAACAAATGACAACCGTGCTTATTTTGACACCGCCCTTTTTCCTTATTCAGTGGTGTTTCAAGGTAGTTAGACTGGGAAACTGAAACTGTGTACTCTACAGCAGCTATTGCTAGCTACGGTGTTATTGGGAGTAGGTCATAGACATTAGGGTTTTTAGTGTGCCCAGCTGGTGGTCGTTGAACCTACAGTAGGTATGTTTATTTTTACGGATGTATGCATTTGTGTACTGTATGTTAATTATTATTTATAGTTAATCATTTAAATGATTAGCTAACTATAAACTACTGTGCTCAGGCTCAGCAGACAAAATATTCCGTTTCATCTTTTTGCCTTGCAATATAGGTTAGCTATGCTATCTAGCAAACACTGCCAGGCTAACTGAAGGTAACAGTAGTAGTTCAAGGTAAGAAATCAGGGCTACAATACTAGGGCTCTAGCTATCTGGCAGTGATCACTGGCTTGCCAGGACTCCTGGAGTACAATCCTGGCAGGAGTCTAGTATTTTAGAAACGAGATGAGTTTCTTTAGCCATGCAGTATCTGGTTGCTAAAATTGATTCTCAATCTTTTCGTAAGAAACGTAGCACTAGCTCTAGAGCTATAGCCAACTACTAGTACTACCAGTCCTAGCACTGTACTGGAGCTACTTCTGTTTCATCATTATACTGGAAAAGTATCTGGTACATATTTTACCCCACGCTTCAGGCACAGTAGTTGACTAGTGCTCCCTGTACGGATGTCAGAAGCATAGGAATTCCTGCTACCAGTGCCAGGCTAGATTCTTGCGTGTCGGGTCAGTACTTTCATTCATTTCAGTCACACGACTGCTCTAGTCACGTATAGTATGAAGAGAACCAAAGACTTACTGCTTACAGCTGTGCTTTGGGAGTGAGAATGCTTGGAGTCACGTGTAGAAGCACAGTAAAAAAGGAAACTATCTCTTAATTTTCATAAATAAGACACTGACTAGTCTTCATTTGAAAAACGTCTGCTGTCCAGTACCATCCCTGATAACTGTCCTGTATTCTGGGATGAGAAGGATTGGGAAAATGCTCCCCTCAATAAAAAAAGTGCGTTCGCTGCTGAACTATAAATGGATCAGAGGTAGGGGCTTACCATGCTGTCAGGGCTTAGCAAAAGAGGAATTATCTTTTTATTTAATCGGTTCCTTTTTCTATCCTACTGATAATTGTTTCAATGACACAATTACAGGTTTGGCCTTTTTGCTAATGTGAGATGTCAAGCTATTTAATAATTGACTTTATGTGAAACTAGAAATCATATTATAGGTATCCTAAATATAGACCTATTTCCATATATCTTTATTTAGATAATATATACAAAAGTATACATTACAATTAATATTCATTAATGTGTTTCTGGTCCACCAAGGAATCTGAAGATGTCTGGTGAACTGCCCCTCGACATTAACATCAAGGAGCCCAGATGGGACCAGAGCACGTTTATGGGTCGTGCCCAGCACTTCTTCATGGTCACAGACCCCAGGACTGTGCTGCTGTCCTCTGAGACCCTGGAGGATGCCAGAGTCACTGTGGAGAACTACAGGTACTACAGCTGTCATGTCAGGTTAAGTTCCAAAAGAGGGATTGTTTTTCATTAATGGAGTCATCGATTCAATAATCAATGGATTTCATGTCGATGCATTCCGGTATGGTCGGTCGCTGAGTCAATCTCAAGCAAGGTATGCTCCCGACGTCCTTTTCATAGGCCCTCATGGCAGTACAGACAGAAGCCAGGGCTATTTAATGCACTCTAATTAGGGATAACATCTGTCATTTCGCCAGCCTCCAATGTCTTACCATATGTGTCTAAATAAAGACATAATGAAGCAATCCAGTCAGTCTGTCTACTTTTCACTGAAAGCTAAAACTAAAAGCTGATGGATGTGTGTGTGTTTCTGTGTTTCCAGGGCCGGGGTGGCAAAGCCTGGACTTACAGAGGACGCGCTGTGGAGAGCCAAATACGTCTACGACTCCGCTTTCCACCCTGACACGGGGGAAAAGATGTTTGTGATTGGTCGCATGTCCGCTCAGGTGCCTGTGAACATGTCCGTCACCGGGTGTATGCTCACCTTTTACAGGTAGGAGTTTCAGGAAGATTTGTATTGTGACGGGGGTTAATTCTCTGGAAAAGTTCCATGTCTTTCACCTGATGAGCCTTAAGACAGACAGCAGCACACTCACTGACAATGGTGGCTGAATTGTCATTTAATCCCGCAGAGGATGTGAAAAAAAAACCAGTGGCATAAATCTGCCTGTTCTATATTTCACTTGCATAATCTTTTTAATCTAATACAGTGATGTGCAATCACGCCTGTGTGTGTGTGTGTATATGTCAGTGGGTCACTAATGGAAATACTTTCCGAGTTTGAATTGGGCAGGCATGTTTGAATAGGCTCCTAAACTGTATGATGTGAGGATTTGAGTATGTAGATGACTTGGGTGGTGAACTGTACATGTGCTGAGTGTGCATGTCTCCCATAAAGGCTCTGCATTCCCAATAGAGGACAAAGCAGAGTGGCATGCAGTTGCTATTGTAGGGTAGTGTGAAGGAGACTGAGGTCATTCACACTGGAGACCAACTGCAGGCAATGTGTAGACTATAAGGATATACTGAAATGCAAAGTACATACTGTAGACTGGTCTTTCACCCTAATCTCTCATTCTTTAATCTTCTTTTTATCCTCCCCTTCATTCTCCTCCTCTCCTCTCCTCTCCTCTCTCCCCCTGTAGGACCACTCCAGCGGTGGTGTTCTGGCAGTGGGTGAACCAGTCCTTCAACGCCGTGGTCAACTACACCAACCGCAGCGGAGACGCCCCCCTGACCGTGAAGTATGGAGGAGCCGCCCCCCCTCCCCGTATACCTAACAACAACAACAACAACAACAAGTCCATCAACAACAGCAGCACTAGATCAGTACCACAGTAGTCACCTGGCTGGATAGTCCCAGTCCAGTCCCCTCACAGCGGTATAATGTTTAACTGTTTAGCGTGTACAGCATGCTCCATAGCCCCATGATGACATGATCAACACCCATGTCTGCACACCCGAGGCATGGCGTTTAGTTTAAGCCTACATTTGGGTCTTGTCCTGTCCAGGACACAGGCCAATGGTAGGCAGCCTTCTATAAACTAAGGAGCATGTTGAGGCGGGATCCTGTTCCTCCAGAACCTCATTATCAATCATGCAACATCATCATGATTTCATCATGAAATGGAATATTTTGAATGGTTGTTGATGACTTTGCATAATTGTCGCATGGGTTGTAACAATCTGCCTTGTGTGTGAGAAAGTATTATTTAAAACAAAACAGGGACTGTTTTTTCCCCCCTCAGGACTGTGTATGGTCTAATATCACTGGCAGTTTTCTGAATGTATGATGCACAATTTCTTAATCGGTCAAGTTGTCATTTTTGAGACCATGTGTGTGTGCTCTCCCTCAGTCAGCTGGGTGCAGCGTACATCAGTGCCACAACAGGAGCGGTTGTCACAGCGCTGGGGCTGAAGACTCTAGCCAAGGTACTGCTACTACATGAGCACAGTGGTCTTGCAGGCCTCACTCACCATGGGCAAACAAAGACGTTAACTCCATTTGCATCCCCTAGACATTTGCTGTGCATTCCTTGAGCCTTACTTTTGTCAAACACTCCAATTTAAAACAGCTGTAGTCTTTGTCGGCATATCATGAATCATTTGATTTGAATTTTGAGTCGATAACCCCTGATTCACATAGCTATCAAGATTACGTCAGGATACTTCTCTCTTGGTTTGAGCTGAGTCGTGTTATTTATGACACGTGTATATATTCTATCTCCACCCCCCCCCCGCCAGCGTCTCCCCGCCATCATGAGCAGGTTCGTTCCCTTCGCCGCCGTGGCCGCCGCCAACTGTATCAACATCCCTTTCATGAGGCAGAGGTGAGCGGAGCTCCAGAACTACGGTCACACACTCCGTCCGCTCATTCACTCGCTGCCTCCGTCATCCATTTGTCTCTTTGTCTTCTATCTCAGGGAGCTGCAATACGGGATCCCAGTGACAGACGAGAACGGTAACCGTCTAGGAGAGTCCCCCGTCGCCGCCAAACAGGCCATCGTACAGGTGGTGGTGTCTCGTATTGGCATGGCAGTGCCAGCTATGGGTGAGGAGGGCTCACTATCTAACTGTGCATTACAACCACTGGATTCATTGGCTCACCGAAACATTTCAAACCTCTGGATGTATGATGGAGTTGTGTGTTATATTTCGTAGTGAAAGGTTTCTTTGAGCCCCTTAAAGATATTTGTTCTCCTTTCTTTTCTTCAACAGCCATTCCGCCAGTCATCATGAGCGTGCTGGAACAAAGGGCTTTTATGAAGGTAACCAGAACATACTTGTGTGTGTGTGTATGTGTGTGCCTGTGTGCATGTGCGTTATGATGGAAAGGGACTGCTGGTGAAATGGTCTAAGGGTGATACCAGGTGGAATGTAAACATTGATGTACCACAATACCTTTTGTTTGTGTGTAGAACTGTTAGCAGCAACAACAAAAAACTACAACGAAAAACATATGTACACCACAAATGACTAGTCTGAACAGGGTATTTTCCTAATCTGTCACAGCGATTCCCAGTCCTAAACGCTCCAGTCCAGGTGGGATTGGTGGGTCTGTGGTAAGTACAACCGCCCCACCTCAACCCTATGATCCAGTACCACCAATAACATGCTCAGTACCAGCACCTCAACTGAAGTCTATCTAATCTATATTTCTGTATGTTCTCTTCACCCCAGCCTGGTGTTTGCCACTCCCCTGTGTTGCGCCCTGTTCCCTCAGAAGAGGTGAGTGCACCCAATGTATCTGTAGGAGCCAGGCCCTCACATGCGTCATATGGAACCCCTATGCCTCAACTCTGCACCCCTGACACCCCCCCCCGCCCCCTCTCTCCACCCTTCTTTTCCCCTCATCGATTCCCTCTTTCTTCTTTCTCTTTTTCTCTTGCAGTTCCATGAGTGTTGGAAGCCTAGAAGCAGATCTACAGGAAAAGATACGACAAATCAGTCCTCACACTACCACTGTGTACTTCAACAAAGGCCTGTAGGACCAGATAACAGAAACATACATACACACACGCACATGCCAGCATCTCTGCTGGCCGACCCCTGCTACTACAGATCATTGAGCACAGCTGAAAGGGAAAAGAATTGTTAAGAAAGACATGTCTTGTGTAATATATTGAAAATGTTTTCCTCATCTGGGTTTTGCGTTGAATGGGTTCAGATTAGATATGAACTCCTGTAAGTGTTACTAAGAATTAGTTGTTTTTGGACTGTGATGGGCCCGGTCCCTCACATGGACCCTGTGGAAAGTAATTATTTTCAGAAAGGAATTTATCATACAAAACCTCACCAGTTATCCTATTTCAAGAGTTGCAAGCACCCTTGGAGAAAACTTGATTCAATATTGTAGTGGTTTTCTTAGCTCATGCTGTTATTGCTTGCTTTTGTCATTTCAGGCATTCTAATCTGAGCTGTGTGTGAGAACGCTACCTAAATAGGGTTTAAATAATTCACCTATAGATAGATATCTAATCCAAATCAACTATGTGCACAATTGTTCAGGAAAAAAAAGTTATAAGCACACCAACAGACCTTGTGTTCAGCCCTCGTGTTTGAAATCCTGTTTAGCTGCCTATTGTCTACTGCCCATTAAAGTGTACTTATCCAACTCCCTGATACTGTGCAACCAAGTACCAAGGTGTATATTTAGTGTGGCAAATAACCATAGGGATGCAATGGCACTGAATAGTATTTTATGTAGCACAGGAAGAACGCCCATATTAAAACCAGCAATAAAACAATGTTTTGGCCGTAGGGATGATTGCACAAAGGCCTTTTTTGATTGAGATATCATGAAGTAGGTTTGCATCTCTGTCACTTCGGCAAAGTTATGCGTTTGTTAGTTGTGTCATGTAGTACTGTTGTCATTGACGAGGAATGTACTTTATTGTATTGGTGTTGGAAAAATATGTTATTGTCACCCGATATTATATAGTGACCCCTGGTTAATTGACAGCACCCCCCCCCACCCCTTTCGGTTGTTTTATTAACCTGATTGCCAGGTTAGAATTAAAACCGTCTGCTGCATTTTCATAGAGAGGCGTGATACCAGTTTATGCAATAGCGAGAGTACACACATATATATATATTGTATAATGTCAGTACTGAATTGTGTGCATTGCACTTGTATGTGTACCAAATAACAAAGGATATAGACCTATTTTATATTTATCTGAACAGACTGAACCTAGAAGTATATAGCTTAGAGCATCTTTGATCAAAACAAATTCATGTTGTTTTTCTTTTTTGACAGTAGCAGTCACAGTACTTATACGATAGGGTGATTGTTGAGTTGAGTTTAACCAAGGAATATAAACTAGGGTATATATTTTTTGTGGAGTTGATACAATATATATAACAGACCATATATTCATTATGACAATCTATTTGTTCGTAGATGTTCAACTTGTAGATGTTCAACAGGGTGTGCTTCTATATTTGTCCACTAGATGGTGCTGGTTATGCTCCCTGAACCCCCCTCAGTGTGCGTGTTACCATAGCTAGTCATGTCAGTATAACTCATAATCTAACACAGTGTTGCATGTTTACCAAATTACACTTTGTAGTTTATCAATTGAGCTTTATGGAAGTAAGACATATTTGATTGTGAACCTAGAAGGGACTGTTCTGAAAGTTCATCTGCAATGCAATAGTAATTCATGAATCACCTCATCCAAACAGAGGCAAACAGTTCTCAGTGCTAATGTCAATAATCTGTACTGTAGATTATGAGGTGCACTGCAGGGCAGTGTCTTGGTCCTTGATATATTTATATTATTCATCACTCTTTGGTGTTGGTTTCTTATTGAGTGGTTTTGGGGGTCCCTTGTATCTTGAGTGAAATTGCACTATATTCTAGTCCTGCAGTGCTGCTGCTGTGTTGCAGCCGATAATGGAATTACTACCGCTTTCCAAGTATGTACTGGCAAAATGTCTTAATGTTTTGTGTTTGATATTAACCCACATCACTGCTTATTGGTTTTTAGTAACAGCTTTTATCTTGAATTATTAACATGTTGAAGGTGCTGAATGGTCAAGAACAAAACCGGATCATTTTTTAGACAACTTGCAGTTAAGGGTAAACATGGATGTTAAACCAGAATGTAAAATTGTTCCATTTGATGCAGGACAATGTGTACTGTGGGTTAACTAACGCCATGGGTCTATCCAAAGAAAGCAACAGGTCTGAATTGTTGATCACCACTTTTAATGTCTTTGTTTCCACATTCTCTATTAAACCTCTCCCTGGGTTTAGTCACAAAAACATATTTAGGTTACTTACTTATTCCTGTCATAAAATATGGTCTTATGACAAACATGAATGAAGACAATCTATTATATTGCTACACTCCATGAATTGTATTTCATGTGAATGTGTTTATGTAGCTTAGTTTTATCCATGTAGCTTCAGTATTGATGCTTGATGTTTCCCTCCATGTTGTATTGTGTTGGAACATGTTACACCTATCTGGACCTATGTGAGATGTACATACTCAGAGCAATTGAATAAAGTATTGAAATGTCCTACTTGGTTGTATCACTGATTAAATATGTTATGCTATATAAAACTCCCAGTTCAACCACCTAGAATTGGTTGGATTGCATTTACATGACCACTCAAATTTCACATTTGTTCCAAGGCCGGTAAAAGGTTTTAAGGATTATGATGAAAAACAAAAAGCAGCAACCACTTCAATGGACTACTGACCCATTTGCTTATGGTGAAATATTCAATATAAAAAAAATATATATATATATATATCTACTTGTGAAACCAACAACTTCCCTTCTCAGTTTCCTCTAAACTGTCATACCAGTCTTAATGCAGAAGACAACACAATACAGACATGTCATCTAGATTTATTGAGGTTGGCATTCGCACGCCTTAACACATAAAATACTTGCATCAGATACACAAAGCATTAGCCAATCTGGTGGTGGCAGCAGAGCCCGTGTGTGTTGGTGTATCAAACCTGTTCACCTCATACGAGTTTCGAAACAGGTTGTCATAAACACACACACAGACTACACATACAACCAGGCAGGTTGGAGACATACAGTGAGTAACTGAACAGAACAGAAACAAACAGCAAATCAGTGTGCAACACAAAACAACAACAACACATGGTCATGTACCATACAGATGTTTGGATCAGTAAGCACTGAATTAAATAGCATGTTAAATAAAAGTGTGGACTACATAGAGCCTTCTCCAAAGTGTAACATACCTGAATGAAATGGATGCTGCCTATAGAACCCTGCGTATTTCAACCAACTTACTGTCGGTCTGAAAACAAACCCTTGTTCTGAGATGGCTGAGCCATGCTGATGTGTTGGCTCAACCTAATTGACCTCAGACAGTTCTCCTTTGTCCCCAAACAACACTAGAAGATGGGCTTGGGGGTGATTTCAGACCACCATGAGTAGTTTACCTGAGCATTCTAGAACAATCACATTATTACTGAGGAAAATCAATTGAATGTGTTTTGTAAGGAGACTTGGCTGAGAACCTTACATACTACCTTATATTACCATACCAGTTTCAGGTGAAGTATTTGATTTAAAAATTGTCCTTCTGCAATCACAATAGAGTATCTTCCAATTTAAAATGTTCCAACTGAACAGTGTGAAATTGTGAGAAACCTTAACACTACCAGGAATCTGTCAATACATGAGCAAACTGCAAAGGGTGTGGCAGAGTTTTGATCCATGGCTTTCATGTATGTTTATGTAGTCACTAAACTAAATTATGTTCGTTTTTAAAATTACAAAACTAATCTATTTCTCTGGCACTATTTTCTTGACAGCTTCTAAAACCTGTGTGTTGTCCACTTTGTTTCCAAACTCTTTCTCTCGGTGCTCCATAAGGATTCCCTGGAAAAAACAAAATACATTAAAGCTGCGCAATAGGTAACATTACGAAATCAATTCCTATTTGAGAAACAGCACCCCCAATTCTTGTTTTAAGAGTTTGATTGAGAATGGTTTCATAAAATAATCCAAGTAGGATTGCTGGAATTGAAAATGTGTGTGGAAAGTTGTGGGCCGCTCCAAGATTAGAAATTGACGTTTCACTGGCACTGAGCTGTCTGTGTTGCAAAACAACTCTTCTTCTGAAAAAATGTATCTATTGTACCTTTAACTACCGTAAATCCTCAAATAAAGACCGGTATTCAATTAGAGGCCGGGCCTCAGATAGTAGCCGGGGGCGTGGTCGATACGGACAAATAAAGGCCGGGCCCCAAATACAGGCCGGGGGTAAAAAAGCCTACTGTAATTATGCCCATTATTTTATTTAAATAATACAATTCTATAACAGAAGATACCGGTTACGCTACGGCTACACCAAGCGCGGAAATGTTGCCTTGCGGACGCGGTGTGGACTCAGCAGCAGAGTTCTAATGCATTGTAAGCAATGAGAGTGGCTACACCAGACGCGGAAACTAAATTTCCGCGCCGACAATTTCCGCGTAATAAAACTATGAAAATTATCATATATGTTGCTGTAAATAATGAAGGAAGCAACACATCCGATTATTTCCCAAACCTCGAGAGCTGTTTCCATAGAGATTTAACGTTTCTAACGATTTGAACGTTGCTTTTCTATTTGAAGATACGACGGTGATAGTTAGTAGATAGATTCAAGTGTTAAATAGTAAGTAAGATAGTTGACAGTGTTTATAAAACAAATAGACAAAGACAGCGAAACGGATTCATCTTCAACGTGTCCAGTGTAGCCGGCTAAATAAAAGATCCGCTCCGTGAACGTTCTATTTCCACGAGTCAACATTTCCGAGCTTTGGTGTAGCCGTAGTGTAAGTAAGAAATAAAGGCCTGCCCCTAATACAAGCCTGCCCCAAATACTGGCCGGTGCGCTGTGCAGCCTAAGTAAATAAAAGCCCCGGCCACTATTTGAGGATTTACGGTATACACTAACTATAAAATAACATTAATTAAATCCAGGTTATACAAGCTTATATGATGTCCACCATGCTTTTCCCTGTACCTGGTTTCCTGCTCCAATGACAAACACGCCTCCCAAGATGAAGCCCTCTCCATTCATGTTACCCTGGTAACCAGAGCGCCACGCCCGCATGAAGTTCTGCCACACGCCAAGACGAATGAAGCCCAGCCCGCCCATCTTCCTCTGGAGGGGGCCATAGAAGTGTTGCTACAGAAACAGACAAAACAACCATGACACACTTACTCAGGATACAGAGCCATGGTTTGAATACAGGTAGAGATACAAGGAGAGACTGTCCTTGAGGTAGCAATTCCCTGTGCCTCTGGGCATCTCACCTTCTCGTCAATGTAGATGTCCCCTGCAAAGTGGGGCCTGAAGTCCTGGATCTCCGTGCCAATATTCTCCTTTACCACGGCAACTAAAGGGACCCCAAGCTCCTCCAACTGGGTCTTCAGAGAGGACAGCTCAGAGGCCTCCTACAGAAGACACCCACACATCAACATTCAGTAACTCATTCAGACCTTGGTACGTACTCAGATGCTAGTATATTATAGGAAAAGCATTTGAGGAAAAGGGACATCACCTCTCTGCACAAAAATCATCCCGGTCGCCGTACGGCCATAATCACCGCCCCGTTCTTCGCCCACAAACTACTGGCTTTGATGGTCGTCTCATCTGCAGTCCACGGAGAACAACCATCAACACAGACACAATGTAAGTGTAAGCAAGTTACGTATGGTGTTTCCTTTGGCACCTTTGGATAAAGAGGGTCTGGGCTACTTCATGAGAATAAGGTTTACTTTGAATGCCATGACTGTTGACAGTTTAAGTGTTTGTATCTCCCCCCCCCCTACCCCCTTCTTCCCCTCTGTGAAGCGCCTTGTGTTGCCTCCTGGTATGAAATGTGCTATATAAATAAAGTTTAATTTGATTTGACAGCGCCAAAGACTAGTATAGTTGTTCCATAATGTCAACCAACACATGATGACAGAGAGACCATAACAGGACCAGGATTGAAACAGTGACTCTTGTTCATAGTAACAGCACAGGAAAAAAAGAATATGGAATGTTATAACTAAGACACAAAACTCAAGTCTATATTCACCCTTTTACTATAAGCAATGAACATTAGCATTGCAGGATTAGTATTAAGTACTGCATTAACTTTTGTAGGATTCAATAACACGCAGCATACAATGTTATGAATGTGCATGTACTGTATGTCTGTGTCAGTAATGTTTTTGTCACCCATCTGTTTCTCTCATTCAACATTGAGGTGTCCGTCTCTAATTTGTTAATCATCTTTGTTCTATGTCGCTGCCACAACTGCTGCCAACTTATCATGTCAGTGTCCGTCTTCCATTTAAGCCCCAACCGGTCTTCTGTTCGGGAGTCGACTTTGTACTGTGTGTTTTGGACTAACTAACACAGAAACAACCCACTTGAACCACACAACACAAACACAGAATTCACTGGTTGACGAACAGAAGATAGGTGAGGTTTAAATGGAAGATGGATGAAAATCTGATTGGTTGGGAGCAGTTGAGCTGGTGACAAAGAATGGACTTGATAGCCAATCACAGACAGACACCTGAATTTAGCAATATGAGTGAGGGGAGAGACCGATATGAGACAGCGCATAACTATTCTGCCACAGACAAATATTAATATATAAACATGTGGCCGTAACAGTTAGATTTTCATTGGTTGATGCCAATGAAAGTTCGGGGGTGAAGTTAATTGTTGTGGCCTTCCATTGTCTATTGGAATCAGATCAAAAGTGACGAGTCATGAAGAGTTGGAATGGACACCACTCTCACCATCTATAGTTGACTTGAGGTCCGCATTCTCCAGGTGTTCCAGCGATGCCTGAGCAACTTTGGGCAGACACAAGTCAGTGTTGGCCAATAAGATCCCAGCTATAGCTGCACCCACCGCCCCCAGACCTAGAGACCACATCCCCATTCCCAACAGCTCTCCCTCCAGCCCGGAGGAGTACACTGCAACACACAATAGAAAAAGAGAAACATAAATGACAAAGATTCATATCAATTTGAATTATTGTAGGGGTTTTCAATACATCCTCACTAAATTGTATAGTCTGTCACATTAAGGCAAAACTATGTTTTTTCATTAACAGACATTTAAATTGAATTACATCCTTAAGATGGATGGCTAGAAGTACACTGTGGTAGAAAAGCGGTTGTTTCAATTTGACAAAAAAACTTTCCTCTTAAGATCTAATCCTGGTGTAATCATGAAATCCAATCCAAGTGGCCTAGTAAATTGGGACAATCTGAATGTTATGATATGACTATCTGACAACAGACTGAACAACAGCATACCTTTTTGCTTTGATAAGGGAATGGCAGAAGCACAGCACATTTTGGTAAGTAGGCCAGCAATACAGGTTACACCCACAGGAAGCTAAGTGACATTAACAATTCAGGGAAGGATTCTATGACTGGAGCAAACAACTATGTCTTGCCTGATAAGGGCTTGTTTGAGTCAGGACTGGCTGTGCTTCTGTGGAAGGGAGCAGTCTGTGTTCTCAGAGGAGGGGATCTGGCTGTGGGGGCAGGCTGGCCCCTGAGCATCAAGGCAGGACAGCACGGGGTTAGCTTCCACCTGGCCAGCAGGGCTGTGGCTGGACAGCTGGACACAGCCCGACCCAGAGACATGGTGGGAGTCTGCCTAACAGTGCTTTCTTTGACTCAGCTTACAACACACCCCGAGAGATTTCTCTGGAAAAACAACAGGAAACAAGTGTGTACCATCTCTGAAACATGAACTTTAAAGCATGCCATTGTACGTCCAACTTGTGTTTCTAGCTTGCTCTGTGGGGTTTAACAAAGCCGTTATAATGGATAAGCATATGGCAAGCCATTTGAACATTTAATCAGTAGCGGTATGCCCAGAATTACAAGCCAACAGCATAATGTCATTTTGACTAATTGCAATTGTAATTAAAGTGGCTTGAGTGTCCACAATATAAAACTATTTCCCTGCGTTGTCACAGTAAACAGCAACCAGGGACCAAGACCACAATAAAAAATGTACCGCCACAACTGTATTCAATGGAAAAGTTGGGGAAGCATTCTCTGCATGAATCGAGATTTTGTACCACTACCATCTGGGTTACAGATGCTACAATCTAGACAACTGAGTCAGGCACACGCATGTTATAAAACATTTGTAACGTCTACTGAGTGACTAACGTGAATGGAAATACACCGTCCAATGCCGTTCACTAATATCGATCAAAATAAACTTTTACACACCTGATGCAATAAATCCAATACACTGGCTAGATGTAGCATGGTCTTATCTACAAAGGTAGAGTGAAACATTCAAGTTTTCACTAGTAGCCTACCTAGACTACAAGTAGCAAACTACTGTGATGAACCTGGCTTGTTTTGCAGTGGCTAACACAGTGTTGAGATGGACTCAAATAAACACTAATTTAAAATAAACACAACCTGCTACTAACCAGTTATGCTGCATTTGTGTGACTCATGTTATAGGTTATGGTCAAGCCTGGCTAGTCTCCTTTGTTCTTGAATAACAAAACGCATTCATAGCAGTGTTCGCTCCACATTACAGAACACAACAGTTTCCTGGCTGAACAACATCATAGCTGGATCCACTCAACTAAGAACATGTTTTCCAGAACTAAAACACACTGAAAAAGTTTTGCAGACTGACCACAAACCAAGATTGAGTTAAGAGACAAGTTAACTGGTAATACTTACTCCAAGCCCACAAACTGAATTTAGCCTAGAAAGTTATTTGTAGTTAAGCTGATTCAGTTCTATATCATCCTCCCTGCATACGGTATCTTACACTGAGACTTACCTTGGTTTACTGTAGGCTATATCTGTGGACTTTAAACAAGTGCAAGTCTGAACAAGGTCCAGACAGTAAGATAGATTGCCATCAATTTCACAACTGAATTAATTGAAAGTCAAAGACTGCATTTTGAATCTTGTCTATGCATGTATTATTAATTATATTTCTACCCATAACAAGACAACAACAGAAATACCAAACTATAAATCCAGGAATCTGTGTGTGTCTGTGGCTCGATCATCTCGCCAACCGGGCACTGCATGAAGTTGACATGCTGCATACTTATTGCTCAGGACCCAATGACTTGCAGTGACAAGTTATTTTGGACGGACAAATAAATTACAAAATATTTGTATAAAAAGGCGCAGCTTTTGAAAAAGAGTCACAGCCTGTTGGGCGGTCTCGGAAAAACAGACAATACTTTTAACATGTTTTATTAGCTTTGTATTAGCTTGGGAAATTGCATGATTTCCGTACCATTCTCAAGGTCAGAATAGCAAGTCAATGAAGGAAAAATAACAGGAATTGGTAAGTGGAGATAATAATGACGATTCTCTTTGTTAACCTTTTAAAAATGAGGACAGTGGTAGACGATTAGCACTCGACTAACTTGCTAGCTAGTACTACAGTAAGAAAATGTAATTTAAACTCGGGAAAAGTTACCGATATGAACGTTGTCTCTACCATTCCTAGAGACCGGCCTTCACAGTCATAGGTTAACATACACAACACGATTAGGTTATGTGTGGGATTTAAAGCAATTAGAAAATTAGTTTACACATTTTGGCAATTGTGTCTGAGTGATAAAAAAGTTTACAAACACAGGTGTTTAGAAACATCTATGGCACGCAACGAGAACTACGAAGGAAAACGTACTATCACCTAATTCTAGTGCAGTAGATCTTATATCTTGCATTGACCAGCAGACCACAAGGCAGGTTGTTACTGTAGTGACTAATTAACTGGTGTCGCAGACTGCCAGAGCTTGCAAATCATTTATGGCTAGCCAGTAGCTATATGCTATGTGGCAAAGCACCTGCAACCTCAACTAACTCACTGCATTGCATTATTATAGTGGCAAGCTTTACTCGATGCCCGCTAGACGAAGTACATCGAAAGCTACACAGCAGAGCTAGCTGCCTACGCGGTAATTGTTGATATCTTTCTGCAATTGCAGTCATCTTTTTAACGGGGAATTGAAACCACATCCGACTTGCTATATTGTTCTTACCTATCAATGATATGTACCAAATGCATTACATATTTAAACAATATAAAATACTCACAAAGTATAGGCTACAGAGAACCAGACGGACCTTAATCTAATATGGGTCAGCGCATGCGTACCATCTCATTTTGCAACTATAGCTTTGGCGTCACAGGAAAACTAATCGACCTAGATAAAAATGTAACTTGTCCTTTGGCACAAATAAATGACAAGTAAGATCAGTATGTCCAAGTGACCATCAGAATTTTTACAGAACATATATTTCAAATCTTGACATAAAGACAATTGTTTTTGCATATCGTTGTAGCCTTAGCCTAGGTACTTTATGGACAAAATGTACTAAACAATTTAACCCTGGTGACACTCAGGGGTGACACTATAGGTGATGCAGGCTATGACTGACTCAGGTGACTACTAACAGTAAATAAAATGTGAATGGTACCAGTAAAGTTCCTGCAAATTGGACAGATGTTTTGTATAAATATGGGGAGAGGTGTACCAAACACAGTGAGATAAACAACTAAACTTAACAACTAAACAGTGCAAAATGAGCAAAGCAAACAATGCAGTATATTACAGATAGGGAATGAGAATGTGCAGAATGGAGATGATTGTGTTTTGTAGTGGCAGAAATGTGTCAATGTAAAGTTAATTTAAATAATTGATACTTGAATTTGAGTTGCTCAACTTAAATAATTTAATTTTAAAAACTGAATTTGAATTGTATGCTCGATTTGAACAATTGCATTGAATAATCTGAATAGCAAAGGCATAATTTGAAACAGAATGTATTACTTTGAAACTGAATTCCAATAAACTTGAAATTACATGTGGTATTATTACATTTTATTCATTTGATTTGAAACTGTATTTGATCCTCACTGACATAAAAAAATGCAATTCTTCAAGTTAACCCTTGTGTTATCTTCGGGTCATTGTGACCCTTCAGTCATTGTGACCCCTCTTTTACATAACCGTCGGGCTGTCTAACACCCCCCCCACAGCGCAAATGTTAAAAGAAAATGCTTTTTATTTGTATTGGGTAAAATTGTCGCAGCAGAATGATGGGTCATTGTGACCCGAAGGCAGCACAAGGGTTAAGCAATTCAAATTCAAATATGATTCAAATACACTTTCTAGTGACACAAATTTCTGCCCATAATTGAAGCCCTTTAAACTCCTACCAGTCAAATAATATTAGAAACTATAGCTATGTGAATGTAATGTGACTGAGTATACCTCAGGCAGTGCCATGAAACAAGCCCCACATTGACCTGTCAGAACTGAACTGAGTGTCTGGAGCAGCAAGCTCAATGGGCTGCACACTAGGGCTTTGTCACCAATGAGGGCCAAGCTTCACTGCCTTCATGTCAGCCTGAATTTAACCTCTGTCTTCTCCACAGTCTCCTTCTTCATCTCTTCAAACGTCCTTCCTTCAGCCTCAACTCTGTAAAGTTCCTCTTTCCACTCCTTCTAAAACCTCTGCCTGTTTTAATACATCATAGATTGTTGTTTATACTTTCACAGGCGTAGGTTTGTTATCAAATGTGGGTGGGACAGATTCTTTTAAACACTGAGGATGCAGCCGTTAAATATATGATTTTCTTAATAAAAGATAAGATAAAGATAAGATTATCCTTTATACAGGACATATTTGCTGTGGGTGGGACATGTGGGACATGTCCACACAAGTTTAATGAAACCTATGCCCCTGGACACTGTATATTGTAATCCTATCCAACAGTATTTATCCAAATAATGCCTGACTTCAATTATTGCATTAGGGTCTTGTCTGCTTTCCCACAGGTAAACCAGACAACAGTGCTCCCTAGAGGAATCTTGTTGTTGGTGCAGTTGTTAAGTTTGTAGCGCCATGGAAGTGAAAATTAATTGCTATAAACAATCATAATAATAATAATAAGATGTTGACAGAATGAAAACAGCACAATTTATAATTTACCAATTGGAAAGTGTTATGGTGCCCAGTAAATTAAATAAATTAATCTGTGCCATAAATACAGATTACAAGGCAAATCATGAAATTACATTTGACAAGTTCCTGTCAACTACATTTTAGATGACCGATAAGTTTTGCGTAAACTAGAGATAACCACAGGTCAGACTAGACCTAACTGGCATAAGATCAGTAAAAATAAACAAACTGTCCTAATGTTGTGTGCCGTCTGAGCTACAGTCAATACCACTTTGTTTGTCTTTGTCCTTCTGGACTGGACCTGTTGATGAGGATTCCGCATGTCCTAACTGATTCACTGACTTTCCTCAGAGAAGATGACAGGGAAGTAAACACTGTTAGACCTACGCTATGCCAGTGCAAGATGATGTATTCATGAGCAGAGCAGAGTACAGTCACAAAACAATACAATACAATCTCCGATTGCAAACCTTTCCTAATGCCATCATCTATCTGTGCAAGTCTTTATTCATCACACAGAATAAGTTAAGTACACATAATATCAGGGTAATGGAGAGTGAAATGTTTGCTTCAATGTCAATCAGCACTTCCATTACTGGCAAATATGGCATGAGAAAAGTCAATGGGAGAGCTTTTTTACCCTACTTATTTTAAGAGAATCATAACAGAAAGAAGGCAGAATGTGTTGGTTTATGATCACTTTTACAGCCATAAGCATCATTGATATGGTTTTCTACAACCATTGATTAATAACTACAATGTCTATTTTGTGTAGCAAGGTTGTTTTCTCTCAGGATGAAGTATATGAGGCCACAAAATATTCACAACTATAATGAGAGATAAATGCACTGAATCGGGAATGGGTTTTGATTGTATGTGTGTGAAGGCATGGATGCATTGTGCTTGTTCACAGTACCAGTATTTGTATCCTCTGCTTTTTCCTAATCGTCAGTAACATCATTACTTATTTGGCATGCAATGTTGATCAAAAAAGTATTCAAAGTTTAAGTTGACACAATAAATGAAATAATAATAAAAAAAGTACATTTTGCACAATTGCTACCAAAAAGATTACACTTCTGGTGCATATCTGCTTCTGTCTGCAGTTTATGTTACAATTTATCAAAAGCTAGTATTTTTTCAGACAGATGTACACACACCCACACATGAATACAAGAACACACACAACCTCTTTGACTACTACCATGTGAAAAGGAGGATGTGTTGAACCAGTAGCCAATCAGGATCAGATATTGGTACCCCACCTACTGTTTAGTGAGTTCTGGATCAGCCATTTGGCAAAGCTATACACTCCTCCTAGCCAATCAGAGGGCTTTATGTAGGCAACCGGGAAGGTGTCCAATTCTCTTGTTACGATTGTCACATATCCCAGAAGCAGATTCTTGGCAGAAATATCTCACAATAAT
Source organism: Mallotus villosus (assembly GCA_903064625.1). Taxonomy (NCBI): domain Eukaryota; kingdom Metazoa; phylum Chordata; class Actinopteri; order Osmeriformes; family Salangidae; genus Mallotus; species Mallotus villosus. The sequence goes on from CAEFZP010005099.1 coordinate 111,750, forward strand.
TTCACTGGTTGTTCATTATGCTGCTTTGAATAACTATACTGACTCAAATAGCTGGTTTCATAATTCTACAAATAATGTTGCTTAAAGACATTTGTAAATGTAACTATTCAATAGTATTAGATTACACTTAAAATAAATCATAGCAAAAGTCTTAGATGCAAACAAACTTATGCTGATGGATACATTAGTATCACAGTCAAGTTTAAAAACTTCTTGACGGCATGCAATAAAAACTGTAAACCAACCATTGAGTGAGAAATATCACACAATAGAAGGGCAATAAATAATATAATATATAGGTCCATCCTGTATTATACAATAATGAGAATGTATATTACTTATTATGTCACAACTCATGCTTTATTCAGTTCAAAATTATCAAAACTCAGGGACTCTTCCTAATCTTGCATTGAAATGTCTAAACTAGTTTAAACCAGAGTCGACCAGGATGAATACCCTTTAGCCATAAATAACAGCTGGATGTACGGACTAGATGACTCCCAACAACACAAACACAGTACTCGAAGTGCACCTACGACGGGCTGAACGGCCTTGAACCAGGAGAAACACAAAAACAGGTGTGCACAACCTTTTTACACTCATGGGGCCTATTATGTAATTTTGAATTGGTCTGGAACAAAACTGTACCTCCATTTCATTGGCCAACTTTGCACAGTCCATGGATTTCCCTGACACTCAAACATTGCACTGCAAATTGATTTACTACAATCAACATTAATCATCTCTACTTTCCGTAGTCTTAGTAAGATGGATATCTAAAGACAGGAGTCTTCTGACTTCTACTTTGGTCAAACAGAGTTAAGTTCAAACACATAGGAACTGTAAGCATATGTGTACTGCTCAGTGTAAAGATACAGTATACTTTATAAATACTGTATAGGTTTTAGATGATTGCTCCATTTGACACACATTGACCACACATTCACACATGGTCAAACCCCTGTAACCGATGGTTACCTTTCCACACAACTAGAATGATCTTGTCCGTAGTGAAAAAATCCGATGTCAGTCATTAACCATGTTAGCCAATTCTGGCCAGAGTATCCAAATCCAAGACTTCATAGGCAGCTCTCAGGAAAAACCGATCCTGCTTAAATGTGCCTAAGGCGAACTGAGATGTCTATTCTAGAGGTTCATTTCAGTGGGGAAAAATATTTAGAGTTATACAGAATAATCAGATATTTAATTACCGTCAAAGTTAACTTAAGTTATGATTCATACTATTGGGAAATCCACTATTTGTTGTTTCAGGAGCACTGCACAGTTTAATCAATGGAGCAATGAATGTTTTGGTTGTGAACAATTGGAACCGTACTTTAGAAGCAATCTGTTTTGAGTAACCAGTCAGGAAAGGGGGTGATTTTCTCTATGCAGAGGGCCTAGTTCAAATTCTCGTCTCCTTTCTTGAATCAGAGTCAACATCAACCAGTAATCAATCCCAGATGTCTATGGATAGGTGATCCGGCTCCCTTTATTAAATCCCGCAATATCACATGGCAATTCAGCGCATTCAGCAAGCTACAGAAGTGCACAGTGAGAAGAATGTGCATATTCAGTGTCAGTTTCTCACAAAACCCTCAGATCATAGGTTACTAAGTCAATGTACTGTACGCATTGTTCATGTTTTCCATTCCTTGAATAGATGCCACATGTCAACCGTTATGATGTGGCCTTAATATACAGAACGTGTTTGGTGTTTGGTCATGTGATGTACCCATACATATCCACACCTTCCCCCTACGCATGCCCACAATCAACAATCCAACTGGGAGATGCTGTTCTGTCCTATTTCACTTGAGTTTTCATTCTCAAAGTATTCGCTTTTATTTTTGTTTATTACACAAATTCCCGGATAGGGAAATAGTTTTCTTTAATACGAGGGTTCATTGCGCAACTGAGCCAATGCAGTGTTACAGCTTGGCACATGTGAGGATGAGGTGACTGGGTTGGTGACTGCATTGACTGCATGTTTACACCAATCACATTTTCAGAGGTAGTAACACTCCCTCTTTATGTACCAGCCCAGTACCCCAACACACATTGCAAAACTCCCTACCCTGTCCCTCCCTCCCTGTCTCTCTCCACCTCTCTGTCATCCAATAAACACCTGTTTAGGTCCCTGCACCGGTTTTGAAAGTCAATGTAGAACAGGAAAATGACGCAAATCTGATTGCATCAGTTTTAGCAGGTAACTCTTCGTACTCAAACAAAGCACTGAGCTATCCCACACGAGGAAAGAGTGGGTGGGGGGGGCACACATGCTAACAAACAACTCTCTACAGAGTAATAGAGGGGTCTGAACTAACTGCAGATATGATAAAGGATGGCAGGGATGGTCATAGGATAAGGATTAATCATCAATCAGTTCTACCATGCTGCTGGTGTGTAAGAGCACACAAGGGGTTAACACGTGCGTAGAAGTTTAAATCCCCTCCCATCAACAACTCCCCCCTGGAATGGTCTGCCCCACGGGTTTACATGACGCCTGTGTGTGTGTGTGCCATATATAGGAGCATGTGCAGATGGACCTGCAGATTTTTGGGATAGACAGATACTGGCTAGAGGGCTGCAACCGTCTTCCTCTCTCTTTTTTTCTCCTCCCCTTTCTCCAGCACTCTCTCTCTCTCTCTTTCTCTAAAGAGAACAGGAGGAATATCAAGCAGTTTCCAGATTTCTTTCACTGCTCTTGGAAACAACAAAGGAGCTTTTTCCTAACGTGTTTGAAGTTGTTCTGAGCACCTGCCCGTGTCAAAATGAGTGATGATGGTTCATTTATGTTCACGTCGGAGTCTGTTGGAGAGGGACATCCAGGTGAGTTCCTTACCTATAGATTACCAGCAGGATAAAACTCCTCTCTTTCCCTCCCAATCTGAATTCCAACACATTCAACAAGAATCAACCTGTCATATAGAGATACTTGTTTTAATTACTCCTGTATGGTACAATTCATAAAAAACCTTTAAAGGTAATCTAATTGATGCCAGTATTGATCCTCACATGTGAAGAATCTTGGCAATTAGATAGATGACAGCATCAATAACCATTTGGGCTTTAGTACCATGGAATGTCATTGATAGACTCTCCTAACATGTGGTTACTACCACTTTTTATGTGGGGAACAAGTGGTCTAGAGGGGTGTCGTGTTGCATGGCACAGAGAGAGAGACAGAGAGTGAGTGACACTCCCACACTGTGAATGAGCAGATGTTAGGTAGCTTAGCTAGGTAGGTTTATGTGAAAAGCTAACCTAGGTAGGTTAGCTTTTCACATAAAGTGGAACTGTCAGTAAGTAAACTCGTCTAGTTTCCTTAGTCCATTATCTGGACCAGATCTGTCTAACAAAACGACATCACTAAGAATTCAACCAACATTTGTATGAACTAATTCTGAAAGTTTTGTGGGTGTGGGTGTAAGGCTCTTGGAAAGAAATAATAATTGTAATAGGTGACTGATTATCGTGAAGCGTTGACATGCACATTTAGTTATGTGTGGTTAGTGTTGTTGTTTGATTTGGCTGTCATTCAGGGGTTCTAACGAACTCTCTGATGTTACACAGACCACACCCCTCAAACTAAGTTAGTGAATCGTCCAATCAGAAGTGCCTAAATCTACTCTGCCCTCTCCGTAGCAGACTTGATACTAAAACAAACATTCTATGTTGCAATGTGTCCAGAAAAAGTCCTAGTTTTTTTGGACTGCTCTGTACAATAAATATATTAGATGTATATTACATTATTTTAATATTAATATATTATATATATATATACATTTTGATATTGATATTATCCACTACACTGTATCAATGTTGAAATATGTATTTTACACTGTAGAAGGACAGGAACAAAGCCAAATACATATCCCACTGTGAGGATAGTGATATCTAACCAAGAGCCTGCTGAAAAGAGCACAAACACCACCCCCCTCCCACTTAACCACAGGGTTTGATGATAGGCCAAAACTTTCTCTCTGCTACTTTGTACCAGTGCCCAGGTCTTATGTCTGGTCTTCAGATTACCTTTCTACCTGATAACAAGCTGGAGGTCTGGGCTGTTCCCACATACTGCTTATGCACTGCTGGTGGAGAGCTCTCCTCTCACACACCTACACAGTTGCCTACACATATTGTCCATTCTGCATCCCATATGTTCTGAGGTATGCATTTGTAAGTAAGCCAAGACGACATATACCACAGACACGTAGTGCTTTTTGACAGTATGTGTCTTGTGGGTCGATAAAACTGCTGAAACCTAACAAACCCTCTATGAGACTATACTGCATTTTTAGGATGTTTTTTCTGATGTAACACAGCAAACATATTGCTTCAGTGGCCTGGAAAGAGAGAGAAAGAGAGGGAGGGAGGAAGGGAGAGAGAGAGAGAGAGGGGGGGGGGAGAGAGAGAGGTAAATCACATATGAATACAGTGGACAAAGCAATGCCCTGCTGCTGCTGTGCCCTGACATTGACTGGAATGAAGCCTAAAATTCCCAACGTTCTTCCCATTCTAAACATTGCTCAGTGGATTTTACCTTGGCAGTGGAGAGTGTATCATCAACCGCAAAGCCTTACTTCTGTCAATTGAATTCACATTTGAATATGATAAGTTACTAAGTTGCCTGAATATATATACAAAGTTAGAGTTAGTTAGATTGATAATTAGTCCACTGGGGTTAAAGATTTTCTTTGAAAATAGGCTCAGCATACAGATGCAATTAAGAATTTACATCACACTCACATGCATTTGGTCTCACTGTGCATCTGATTTCAGAAATGTATTGGACTCAATAAATGTTTTTTTTTATTTTTTTAAACCAATTATAGACAAGATATGCGATCAAATCAGTGATGCTGTCCTGGATGCTCACCTGAAGCAGGACCCAAATGCCAAGGTCGCCTGTGGTGAGTGTGTGTGGGGGGGTTATGCACACAAAGAACCAACAGGGTTATCATGTCTGAAAATGTTATTTATTGGTTAGCTCCTCCCTGGTTAAAATACATTTGATCACGCTGTACTGATGTCTCACTTAAGATCCAGAAGGCCATAATTGTTAGTTTAGTTTACATTCTAGCCTCTCATTGGCATACCGTTTATCTAGTATATTAAGTCCAATAGATCACATTTTTAGTAGTTGTTGATCTTTGATCTGACCAGACTCTCACTGCTGAGTCATGGCATACTGTAGACACACCTACAGTTGATATGATAAATAAATACTTTCATAAAGAACTGTAATTACAAGTAGGTTCCATTGTAGACTGGCATGATACATTCAGACCTGTTCTGTAGATTGTGTGTTTTGCCAATGTCCTCCTGTGGCTCCTGCAGAGACGGTGTGCAAGACTGGGATGGTCCTGCTGTGTGGGGAGATCACTTCCCGTGCCAACGTGGACTACCAGAAAGTTGTCCGAGATACCATCAAACACATTGGTTACGACAACTCCGACAAAGGTAATGAAAAGGATTGTTACAATAAGATAGTTTTCTTCCTGTTGCCTGCAAAGATGATTTAACTCTTCTCCCCACGTACTCCCCTCTCTCTCACGTCTAGGTTTTGACTATAAGACGTGTAACGTGTTAGTGGCTCTGGAGCAGCAGAGTCCGGATATTGCCCAGGGTGTCCACATTGACAGAAGTGAGGAGGACATGGGTGCAGGAGACCAGGTAAAAATCAGTAAAAATATGAACAATATTTATCAGAATCTCTTCTTTTTGAAGTTACATACATACATGAGTTACATACATACTTTACATAATATATATTCAAAGTTCAACATATATTTACACAATTGAGATTTAGATCTATATTTGACAGGACCAAGAATTCCAATTTACCTAATTATACTTACAAATGGCAAACACACTTGAATTATCCTCAACACTTGAAATCTGCCTTTTCCTGACTTTATTAGCCTTTCACTTGAGGCTAAATAGGTAAATCTACCTATTCTTCTCTTCTCTGCCAGGGTCTGATGTTTGGTTATGCCACAGATGAAACAGAGGAGAGCATGCCTCTCACCATTGTTCTGGCCCACAAACTAAATTCCAAGATGGCCGAACTCAGACGCAACGGCACTGTTCCTTGGTTGCGCCCGGACTCTAAAACCCAGGTGAGATGATCTGTCCCTTTTCCCTGGGTTTACGTCCAAAAAGACACTCTTAGTCTTGTCTCTTTTAGGCAGTGTTGAAAACAGATGGTGTATTTTTTTTTCTTAGCCCCCAATAAGTAAACAAAGTGGTAGAACCCAGTTTAAATACTCACATAACTCCCAATCATGCATACACAACAACACACATAAACACAAGCATCTGCAACCAAACCCAATGTTCCGCACGGTGAGGGTGTCAGCAGTATGTCAGTGAAAATCTGTTTTTAACCCAGTGTGGGAGTGACCTGACCCTTTTACTGACCCTGTGGAATCGCCTGGACACCGGCTGTGGCCTCGTCAATCATGGGCTCAGACAGGGACTGAAAACTGATTGGGGCAACACCTCAGAATCAGAAAGGGGTTTGAAATTGCCATAAAAGTTTGCACAGACAAGGAATTTACTTGGCAGGAAGGTGCATACGTTCAACATATAGGGGTCATACATCTTGAATAGTGGTGTACAACTCTAACTATACTAATGGTACAAAGTCGAAATAATACTAAGGGGCTGTAATAATTTAGAATAAAATAAAAATAAAAATATACAAAGTTAAGTAGCTATGATAATACTTTACATTAAGGTTACATTTACTGACCTATAACCACATTGTATTGTAATTTCATGATATTCACTGTTAGCGGCATGGGTTATTACCCAGTGTAAGAAGGAACAGTATGTGGGAGGGGTGTTATGGCTAAGGGGATGTTGTAAAAGGGGCCGGTGAAGCTTGTGTTACCAAAGCAAGATCAATGTTAACATCCACTTACCTCTGGAAAGCATTCCCAAGTTACAGTTGTTGAATAACTTGTACCGCTAAACTGTAGTGAAGTGTTACCACGTAGCAGTTCTTAAGTTACTACAATGTTGCCCAGATTTGGATTTGATACAGTAAAACATGTCTTACTTGTAGAAGGAGGCACAGTTACAGTATTTTAACAGTTGCCATGACAGGTGAACTTTAGAGGTGATTTGGGACGTAGGGAAAGGTCCTAGGGGGCAAATGGAATTGGGCTCTTCTCTGAGAAACAAGCCAATGATACGTGAGTCCCGTGCTCTGGCAGCATTCCTGGCATTTGTAGATGGGGGAGATGTAAAGAGTGGTTACAGGGCAAGAGGAAGGGAAGGATTGAAAATGGAACGGGCTAATATGGGCTGTTATGGGAAGGAGTTCCGTTACAGGCTGACAGGTGTTGATGTTGATCCCCTTAACAACGTTTTTGACACCAGGCTTGGGGACCTCCTCAAACGAGGTGACTGCTGGCCATCCGTCTGTGCTGTCCCTTCATCTGTCCCGTTCCTCCCTCCCTCAGGTGACCGTGCACTATGAGCAGAAAGATGGAGCTGTGATTCCCAAGAGGGTTCACACGGTGGTCATATCGGTCCAGCACGATGACCACGTCAGCCTGACGGAGCAGAAAGACATCCTCAGGGAGAAGGTGGGTGCTCCCCCCGGTTTCCCCGGTCACGTCCACAGCCAGACAACTCTCCAATGGCAGGGGGGAGGGGATTGCCCATATTAGGCATGTTAAGGAAAATAATCTTAAACGTGTAAACAATTCCCATCAGGTTATCAAAGCCGTGGTGCCCGCCAAGTACCTGGACGATAAAACCATCTACCACCTGCAGCCCAGCGGGCGCTTTGTCATCGGTGGCCCACAGGTGTGTGTTCCTGTGTGTTTACTTTGGTGTGCCTTCAGGTCAAATAAAGGCACACCAGACAATAGTCTGAGCTCTCCCTTCTCTCCTGCCTGTGCCAGGGGGACGCAGGGGTGACGGGCAGGAAGATCATTGTGGACACCTATGGAGGCTGGGGGGCCCACGGTGGAGGAGCTTTCTCTGGGAAAGACTTCTCCAAGGTGGACCGCTCAGCTGCGTATGCGGCCCGCTGGGTGGCTAAGTCTCTGGTCAAGGCCAAGCTCTGCAGGAGGGTCCTGGTCCAGGTGAGAATCTATGTAATAATACGTCACAAAACCTTTCATCCAATCTTGGATTTATTTGTTTACTTATCCCTTTCTTTAAATCCAACCGTTCATTCATCCATTCATGCATTCATCTAAACAGACCACTCTGTCCATCCCCTGGATGTGGGATGTGGCTACAGTATGTTTGAGGTAGTATTTGTACCTTCAATTCAGGTGTCCTACGCCATCGGAGTGGCCTACCCCCTCTCCGTTTCCCTGTTCACCTACGGTTCCTCCCAAAAGACGGAGAAAGAGCTTCTCCAGATCGTTAACAAGAACTTTGACCTTCGACCAGGTGTCATTGTCAGGTGAACATTCTTCCCCTTTAAGAAGACAAACATAAAACAACATTTAACACCCTTGAATATGGTCTTAAATATGCAGGTTGCAGGTATTGAATATGCTTCAGAATGTATCCATATGTATCCATGGTATAGCAACTGTGATGTGTGTGCAGGCGTGCCTGTCCCACCGGTGTATGTGATGTTGTCTTGTCCTTGGTCCCCAGGGAACTGAACCTGAAGAGGCCTATTTACCAGAGCACAGCCTGCTATGGTCACTTCGGCCGGCCAGAGTTCACTTGGGAGGTGCCTAAGGAGCTGGAGTTCTGAACGTCCCCTACTGGTCTTAATCAGCAGTTCTGACTTTAGACCCTCCTTATTGGCAACCATCACGACCAATTCTGTATCATTGAATTTCAATGGCTCTTCAAATAGACTATGGATGTTTACTATCACACATAATTCAATGTAAAGCCAAACTCTTGTGGCAGGTTTTCGTTTCATTAATTCAGGGTTAAATTAGTACAGGCCTGTATGGTTACAGTTATTAGTTTTGTATCAGGAGTGAGAAAAGGCTAACGAGAGCTGTGATGGGATGAACTTATGGTTTTACTGTCCTTGCATGGCCTGCTCTCTTTATTTAATGTCTTATGACCCTACAATAGGTTCCTTTGGCTGAACCTATGCATGCCTTTGGATCAAAATAGCAAAGCCTTAGAAGGAATGCATCTGCAGGGAAGTTGATCCACATTCACTTTTGTAAAAGAGCCTCAAAGGTGATTGGTTATTATCAGATTCACACAAACTAAATTAATTCAAATTTAATTCAATATCAAAAACAATCAGATCATAAAGCCTCAAGGCTCTGAGACTTACACCATAGCAATACTGTTTATTACACTCTCCAGGTGGTGCTACTCTTTCTTGTCTGTATAAATGTACTTCAGCAACTTTAATCATAGATTAAATGTGCAGTTGCATGTTTGGAACCCTTCGCAACCCTTGCTTTAACCAAACTTGTTTTTACCGATAACGATTGTTCTTGATTTTAAGTAGCTGGGTTTTACCATTCTTCTTCTCAGGATCCAGACCACAAGAAGTCAGACATGTCACCAACATTTGGGAGGTTTTGGGAAGGACAGTTATACTTCCATGTTAGAGTTGACCAAACATACCCTTTAAATACCTTTGCTAAATGTTTGTTTAGAGCTCTTGAATGCCTCATGCACGCATATTAACCAATTGTACCACTCAGTAGTAGATCCATCTATAGTATACCTGCTTGGTTGGAGCTGTCAAAAACTGATCTTAAATTAACACCCTCATTTCAACTGACAGTTTAGCCATTTGGGTGCCTTAGTAAAGGGTGGGTATGTCTGTGGACCATTGACAATCATGATGTTTCTATATTTGTACAATTGTAATGTATATTCCTGAAATAACGCTTTTTGAAATCGTTATTTCATTACGTTAGCCATACGTAATATAAATATCTTAAGTGTGGACTATGTTTTAACAGAGATGCTGCTCTCTGTGTTTTCACTCGCATTGCCTTAATTAAATCAGCCTCTCATCCTTCCACAGCCACTGTGACATTCACTGGTCTTATCTGGAAAGCCATGTAAAGCTGCCCATCTCTTAATGACCATGTGTTGTAAAGACTGTTCTTGCTTGTTTACATAACCCCACTTCAACATGCTTTTACAGTGACCTGGGAATTAACCACAATCATAGGCACTACCGAGTGGTGTCCCAATCCTGTTGTTACAGGCGACTGTACTCTACACAGTGCAATGCAACAGTGGGCAGAGAAACCTGGAAATGTAAATAATTGTTGACATTAAAATTTTAAAGCAATTATCCAGGGCAGGCCTGATTGTTGTTTTCAAGATTTATCCTCTGGAAATGGTAATTGAGCATAAACTCTGGGAGGAGGTTTGTGAAATATTGATATTTACTGTTGTTCACAATTGCTAAGACACTAAACCACATTCTTTAACCAAATGCTCAGTCACTTTTGGCAAAACTTTACCCAATACGAAAATAAAGTGAAGCATTTTTTTTTACCTTCGCGTAGTGGGGGGTCTGCGACAGCGTGACGGTTAGAAGAAAATGCTTAACTTTATTTTTGTATTAGGTAAAGTTGTCACAACACGACGGCAGGTCACAATGATCCGAAGATTACACAAGGATTAAACCAGTTCTGGTAGTTAGACACTATTTCCTGATCTCATCCACTCTTTTGGAAAAACTCTTAACACATTCTCACTCATTAAAACACATTTTGCACTGTGATGCACACTGTTGAAACATTTTAAATACAGGCAGCAAAAAAACACAACTACAATACAGGGGTCATCGTTGGGGGCGCAGGTTGAACAAGTACTTCAGAGATGAGAGATTCACACATTCCTGTGATCACCCAGATGAAGGTTAGTTTAAAGTTACCAAGAGTTTAATGTTCACAACAGTGAAGAGTAACTAACAGTTTGCTAATAAATTGTTTGGTAAAGAAGGGCCTACTTTGCATCAGTGATAAACAAGTAATTCATAAGAAGACAATTGATGGCACCATTATTCATTGCAACTGGTTGTATTAATCATTTAACTGATATTTAACTCACAAATATAGTTCAACATTGTGTCAGGCAGTCATTCATGCAATTGTATGAAAAATTCGAGAAAAAGTTGTGTTACAACATTTGACTGAACACCTTTCCTCAAATCAGCTATATGAACCTCTCCAGTCTGGATTTCGTCCTCACCACAGCACTGAAACTGCATTAGCCAAGGTAGTCAATGATAGTCAATGATGTACTATTAGACTCTGATGCACTGATGCAGGTTCTGTCCTGGTTCTCCTGGATCTAAGTGCAGCATTTGACACTGTGGATCATTCAATTCTCCTGGAACGTATGGAGAACTATGTTGGGATCTCTGGTACGGCACTCCAGTGGTTTAGATCGTATCTATCTGACAGATCACAATTTGTCCACTATGACGGCCTCTCATCCAGGAGCTCCACTGTAAAATACCACAGGGTTCTGTCCTAGGCCCTTTACTATTTTCTCTCTATATGCTGCCTTTAGGAAACATAATTAGAAGCTCCGGAGTACATTTTCACTGCTATGCTGATGACACCCAGCTATACATGTCCCTAAAGCCTGGAGAACTACCACAAACTCTGGAAAAATGTGTTTCTGGGATAAGAACTAGGATGACAGCAAATGTCCTTCTTCTCAATTCGGATAAAACAGAGATGAACATTTTTTGACATAAAAAATACAGAATTTGATACAATCTCACCTTAGACCTAAACAGCATCAAAGTCTCTCAAAGCCACTAGGGGTCACAATGGACCCAGATCTCTCATTCGATGACCTCTCCAAATTACCAGAATTGCATTTTTCCATCTGCGTAACATAGCTAAAATAAGATATTTCCTCTCAAAAGATGATTCTCTCTGTCCCCCCTCCACACATCCCCTGGGGGGTTTGAGCTGTCAGCATCTGCCTGGTCGTCGGTCTTCCAGCGTTGGACATCGATATGTGACAGTCTGCCAAAGCTGGATCTAGTCACCAAGTGGACATCGGTCTCCCCTACGGACAACACCGAGTTCCTGGTCCCTTCCCTCATCCACCTTCCTGTGATGCAGTGATCACAGTCCCCCAGAGTTGTGGCTACCTCTCCTTAAACTGACATTTATCAACTCAGACCCAAGTTAAACACTGGATTTAGTGTTTAAACACTTCCCTGTTGTATGACTATGTTTAGCCTGTGTTCTGCACCTCTCTTTCACCAACCGTCTCTGGAGTAGGGGATCCTTCACTGAATAGCTCTTCCCAAGGTTTCTTCCATTTTTTCTCCTCTAGTCAGTTTTTCTGGGAGTTTTTCCTTGTCTTTGTTGAGGGTTTAGATTGGTTGAGGGGCAGTTCTGTGGGCGTATGTGAAGCTCCCTGCTCCCTATGTCCCTTGCTTGTAAAAAGAGCTATACAAATACATTTTGATTTGATTTGGTATGCAAAATCATTATCCTACTAAACAGCTACTCACAGCTACTACAGTTAAGGTACAATCAATTGGCAATACATAATCTATTTATCAATCATTGGATACCTATTTGGAAGTCAAAAACAAACATTTGGCACTTTGTCAACAATTATTAAATGATCAATATCTTTACATTTTAAATCTAGCCACAAATGTAAACAGAAAGTAGCAACAGAACTTGTCAAGAAGTATTAACCCAACTCCAACCACTGATCTCAACATGTCTGGGCAAATTACTGAGTAGGCACCAATCGGGTGCAGCATCTATACTCTTAGTAGGCACCAATCGGGTGCAGCATCTATACTCTTAGTATACCAATACCAATCGTGCATGACAAGCACTATGCACTAGTTTTTTATGATGTCATCATGTACTTATTTTACTGTATTTTTTTATTACAAACACTCAAGTATTTTGATACAAAATATATAGCTAAATATGTATCATAAATACTGCCCATCCCTGACTGTGGCGCTGATGGACACTTTGTCTTCTTTGATCGCTCAAATACATTTTGCTGTGAAATTGTGGTATTGTTAAACATGTGTGCTAAACGCAAATTAAGTGAATGGATCTGTTGGGGGGCTGCAAAAATATTTTAGCTATGCAAGTGGGCCGTAAAGTGGAAAAGGTTGCAATGAATGCCCTGCATTGTTTATTAAGTTGACTGGGTGTGTGTATAATCCCAAAGCATTTTTTTATTTTGAGCACAGGTTACAGTACTTGATTTTGAGGCGATTGTTTGATTTTGACAGAAGAGTCAGGGTTTTGATGGATTGGTTTTGTGTTTAAAGTCTTGAAATTGTAAAAAAAGATTAAAACAGGTTTGTTAGAGTCTGCATCAATTAACAAATTTATTTGGCAAATAAAATTAAGGCAAATTTACCATCAATACTTTGTTAAGCACACTGAAAATGTATACGCTTAACACATTTGGTCTTATCAAAAGGCACACAAGTATATCACGTTAGGGTCATCAGACCCAAGGTGAGGATGCCTAAAGAATGTGAATAATCTACCAATATTTGAATGCCAAGTCCAAATGTTAACAAAATAAGTACATATACCTGAATATTCAATATCTTGTATTGAAACTGGCCAGTTACACACCGCCTCCTATGGCAAGAGAAATTTTACATTGAAAAAAAAATATTTTTTTACCACCCATACAGGGAAAACGAGGAAATGGCAGAGTTGATTTTGCTCAGAATCACTTACTGCAGCTGGTAACAAAGTTTCCTGAGAGACCAAAGGTAATTAGAGCTAGGGTTAATATGACACCCCAGGGGGGGGGAAATCATGAGCGAATGGCCTGGAAGGACGAAACTAGTATGGAAGTAGCATCTCATCCTCCTAAACCTAAAGGTAAGTGTACATGTCAGATAAGACATGGTGGGTCACTGTAGCTGTAGGTAAGAGACAAATACCAGCATAGGCCATTAAGGACACAAACAACATAGAACAAAGCAAGAGATTAAAGCTTTTTCCTTGCTTGACACAATGTTCAGTGATAACTCGATAATAGACCTATACATCGATCAACTAGTAAGGCCACTTTCAAAATGAAAGACGTTATGGCACAGGAGACAAATGCTTTACGTTGAAACAACTTACATTTGATAAAATAGCAATAGCTCAGAGTCAACGCTAGAGGGCAACAGCTGGCAAACTAATCCCTGACTAGATTATATATGAATACATTCTCAGTTTGTCTACAGACTTAACTGAGTTGAGGAATACCAGGTTTTTATCCAGAAATATGCCTAATGTATAATTTTATAAAAGTCAAGTCAAATATACATTATACAATAGAAGGCACTGGACTGTAACAATGTGCACACCTGTTGGAGCGGAGCAAAGAAAAATGAAAGGAGTTCGACCAGTATGCACCAGATATACTGGAAGAGACTAATTAAGCTCTATTCTGGGGGCATTGAACATTTGTGATTTCCTGCGATTTAACTTGATGAACTTGGCTTGAATTAGCCAACAGTGTGCACCCTCTCTGTCTCCAGGGCTGCTGAGCTGTAAAGCATATAGAAAATACTGTAGGAAAGTTTGGTGTCATTTCAGACATTCATATAGTCTATTTGGTTTTACAGGCCATCTGTGCAAAGTCCGGTATTCATAAGGCACAAAGTGATATGAGATGACTACATAAAGAACCCAGACAATCTCCAGGAGGATCCAGTCAATGGTCGGCCATGAGGAGTCTGATTGAGAACACATCCCCAGTTGTCATACCTTAGATCTCCTTCAAGAAGGCAGCCACGATCTAAATATAAGTATTAATGACAGCACTGACAGAATCAACCGTTAGCAAGTCTCCTAACTGAACAGAGCTAGTCTCTCCCTTTCTCTCTCGTGCTGCCTCTCCTCTCTCCTCTCTCTACTTTGCTCGCTCTTCGGCATTCTCGCAACCACAGGTTGATAATGAAATGCCATCCGCCCAAAAAACTATCTGACGTCACTTCTTCCTGTCTCCAATCAGAACGGATGGACCACCTTACCTGTGGCAATGGGCTCCTCTCCTGGCCAGCACAGAAAAGGGTGATTGAGGGAAAGATTTCTCAATTAGTTCCTCATTTAGTAAACTGCTTGTGCAAACACAAGCAGGGCCTTTGGAGAGACTGGTCTGTGATTATAGTGATAATGACAGACATATCTTTCCTTTAGGTTTCCACTCCATATCCCTGGGTTTGAAGGAAAGGAGTCCACTCCCTCTAGTGTATAGCATTGTCCACTCTACGCCCTCAGATGGGTGTGGAGAATAATGAAACTCATCACACACCCCATTGATAATGGCAAAGGCAAGCTTTACGGCCATCTTTTTAGGACTACAGCATTGATATATTCTCAAGAGGGTGTTGACTAGAACCTCCTAGCGAATCGATCTTGTGCTCTCTCCCTGCTGGCCCCAGAGCCCCCCCCCCGGGCCAGCACCATTATGGTGTCTCCCGACATGCTGGAAAACTCAAAGGCGAAGGTTCCGTAGAAGAGCATGACGATGACACAAAAGACCCACTCGAAGACAGCGGCGGCGTGCTGCAGACTGTAACTTTCCTGCACAAAAAACACGCCACCTAGAAGCATGGAGGTCAAGGAAATTGACATGTTCTAATTTCATTCAACACATTCTCTATAAAAAAACACTTCTTTACTTTTCTCTACATCGTAAAACCCCAAAGCACTTCCTCTACAACCATTCTGCTCTATACACTACTCAACCATAACATGCTTTGTGTGGCAAGGGATTGCGAAAAGCCTCAAAAGTTAAAAGTAACTGTTACAGTCATGTAGCTGTGTTGGTCTGAAAACATGTTCCGTCACGTCCTTAATACAGGGTTCCCACTCTAATAAACATGAAAGGCGTTCTACTGTAAGACCACTGTTTTATAAGTTTCCATTTATATGAATAAAAAAGCCTTGTTGAAAACACCCTTTATAACCAGTGTCCTCCATGATAAAACACAATATTATTATGTCCAGTTCAGATTTCAATTTTGTAAACTACTCATTTGCAAAAGGTTTGTCATGATATTCCAGAAATTCCAGTGGGAAGGGAACTGTGAATACATGTGGCTTTAGCGTCTGTCTGAGGTAAGGAAGGATACTGAGGACCAGGGCAATGAGGGCCGCCAGGGTCATGGCCAGCCGGAGGTGTCCCACACTGTACTCCCCCTGGGTCTTGGCCAGTCGGTAGGTTAGCGCTGACTGGAGGCCGACAAACAGCATGCTGGTGGGGAACGCCACTCCTGCTCCGACGTAGTGCAGCACCTTGGCATTGTCCACCTGCAACACACACGCTCACACAGGTTAGTGCATGGATGCAGTTTTGTTGTTGTTATGATAGGACGCAAATAAATGGGGGGGGGAAAGTAGTCAAAGGTTGATGTACAATGCAGTGTCTGTCTGGCCAAAAGGGGGTAGCATCAGACAGTCGGGTTCAGGTACCTCCTGAAACAATAGAGCCTCTTGTCTGGAAAGGACACCCAGTACAAGAGGTGTGTGTGTGTGTGAGAGAGAGATATGAGACAGAGGAATCTGCACTACAATAGAACACCACCTTGTCCTTTGCAGTCACAAGCACTGTGAGGCACAATGCACAAAAGGAGCAGCTCTATAGCATGTGACCACAAGATATGACTACACACACACACACACACAAACACACATACACACACCACACACTAGACACAGATTCAACCTGATAAGAGACAGGCCATGGTTACTGCATGACTTAGTAGGGGACTACCACAATGAGCATAGATCCAACTGGACAGACCCCAAGAAAAGGTTCAAATTCAAGACTAAACAAACACATCAGTTTTTCCTTAGAAGCCCTTCAGCAAACGCAGAAACCTGGGCTGTGATAACATCTCTTTGCATGCCGATTATGTTTTATCTTGCTAAACAAAACGCTTTCCAAAGCACTCATCTGCTGACCTCCTCAAACATTCTGAACATTCTTGTAATCCTTCACCAGATCTAGAACTATTTGGGTTGGTTCAACATCATTCTTTTTTCCCTTAGCGCTCCGAACAGTAAATTGAACACGGGGTGATGAAAATGTAAACATTTGAGTCTTATATTGAATGAGCTTTTAAAGCCGAGATAGAAAGATGTTTTGGTTTAGTACCTCTCCATCCGTAAGGTAAGTGCCCATTTGAAAATCCCATTATTTCCAGTCCAACACCTTTCCATTTGGCTCGTCACGCCTCATTGACCCTGAGAAGAGGTAAGTGTTGCATGTTTGCCTGCTCCCAAAGAAAACAAACCCCACCAACCTGGTGCTCTCCTCACATTAGCTGCAGCTGGATGACACTCAGTACACCCAGTCATGGGAGAGGTGTGTGTGTGTGTGTGTGTGTGTGTGTGTGTGTGTGTGTGTGTGTGTGTGTGAGTGTGCAGGGCTGATGGTTATGTGAGCTTCTGATTCGGTTCTAATGTTTCGGACTCCAACCAGCTATGAAGATCTTTACACTGTCAATATTAGGCCGTTTGTGCTTATTTGGGAATTAACGGGAGGGATGGGGCAAGTAACACAATTGAGAGGGTGTGATAAAAGGACCTGTGATGACTGGAGAAACCGAGTGTTTCGTATGATGAAAATCAAAGATGACGGTTGATGGTCCCAAGTGGTTCTCTGGAGTTCTGTCATTGTGCGACTGCTTTACGGCGTGACGGACAGACATATCATCTTACAGGCCCCTGGAAAGAAGACGTTGCTCTGGGAGAGCCAGAGACTGACAATATTGTTGCAACGCAAGTCCAAAGACAACATGCTGCCGACCTGGATTTCATTGCCAAAGTGAAGACTTCTGGTCTACGATTTGACTTACTTCATCCTGTGAAGTTTGTTATCACTAGCGAGGGACAGACCGTCAAATACAAATCACAGGAGGTGACTTGACTGGACTTTCCTTCCCTTGACTCTTACTCAAGCTGCAAGTTGCTTCATTTTCTTTGCATTTGCGTCCTACCTGTTATTCCCCCCTCCCCCCCCTTTAATGGCTCCAGTCTCGAGTCCTAAGCCAAGTAATTTGAGAATATGTTGACAAGAAAGTCTATCTTTCCTTTCTATTTCATGTTGATTCGGGTGTGGCATGGGCATGTATAGGGCATTGAATGTTAGAGAAAACATGTTGCGGTTTAATACTTAGCAGGTTAAGGGCATTTTATTATGATTTTGTCTTCATTATCGGTCTAGCAGATGTAGCAAATCTGCACCTACACCCCATCATCCCGGGATGGGGGATGGGAGCTGATTCATCTCGGGACTGTTTTCATGTTTTGTTAATGCCATTTGGTGTGGTGTATGTTTTGTCTTTAGTGATCTGTGTTATAACCCGCCAATTGTGGTGCCATGTACTTTCATTTAAATATCAGCACAGGGTGGAATCTAGATGTCCAGGGAAAACATGCACACTGAGTTAATTTTTACATCCACACACATGCACACAGCGTTTTATGTTCTCATCCCGTTTCTCATAATAAAAGGGTGTATAGAATAAAACTACATAAAAGCTATATTAAATATTGTCAAAAAGTATCAAATATTGTCACATCAAAAGCCCTGTGACAGTGACATAGCCATACTGGAGGCCCACTTAAATGTACTAAACATTACAATATTAAAAAACAATAATAATTATAAATGTAATAAATTATATGAATATAAAATGACAAAGTTATGTGTTGGAGCTTAGCACGTGTAAGATTATGTGAACGCATGTGTTCCTATGTAAACATTGTGTTAACTGGAAACACAATGTAACACAGTAACTCTCCCCCTCCATCCTTCTAATGGTTTGTCTTGTGCAATAGCCATGTCTTTGAAATGTCATACTGTGTTTTGTGTGTTTGTTATGGAAAATCTATAATAAAGTCAATACATTGCACATATCAGAAAGGTTTTGGTGTGTTCTTAGTTTCCAAGTCTGCTAACCTAAATGCATGTACAGCTTCCAAATCTGTAGAGTTTTACATTGAACAGGAGTCTCTGCTGCATAAGTGAATATCAATCCCGATCCTTGTGTGCTGTTCCAATCAATGAAGGTCAAACTCTCTCAGCACGTGCACAGCTCCAGAGCAGCATGGATGGATTACATCAGAGACAAACATCTGTTTGTGTATGTGTGTAAAATGTTTGGGTTTTTTTGAAGTTCCCTTTGACTGAAACGTGTTTGAATTAAGCACACTGACACACACTATGAAGACAGCACGCGGAGGGGGAGGCACTTTAACCATAACCAAGATGTCTGGAAGTCTGAGAACATTTTCCTCAGGGACGTAAAAAAGAGGGATGGAAAACAGTGGATGAAAGAGAGGGTACGCTGGAAATGGAGAGTGCAGAGAGGACAGAGGGGGGTGGAGGGAGAGAGAGAGAGAGAGACAGAGAGAGACAGAGAGAGACAGAGAGAGACAGAGAGAGAGAGGACAGAAGGAATCTCTTATCTGCTCCACTGCTCCCAGGGCATATTCATATAGACAAACGTGCACAGCTGTGTAGGAATGAAGACAGAACAAGGGGCAGATGCAGCATGCTACCAGGAGACCCTCCACACCAGCCAGACACACCCACACACACTCTCATACCCTATAGATCTCTTATCTTCACACAGAAAAACCTGTTCTGACTCCTGATTAACGTACCTTTACCTGCACGCACACACACACATTCTTTCTGCAGGCTTTCACCCAGCCAGAAAGGGAACACCCAGTGTCAGTAATGTGCTACTCCTGTCATCCAAGGTCAACTATCCATTTCCTCCATAGGTGGAATCTATCTAATGCCAGGAATCTCCGTGTCTATCTATCTGTTTGAGATTCAGACGATTATCTCAAGAACAGGGTATTCTGCAAAGTTCAGAATACCAAAACTTCGCAGGTGTCTTTTATAATCCAACGGAGTGTGGTGATGCGATTGACGTTGTTCGGATCAGCATTTCAACAAAAAAATTACATTCTTTCATGTGCCTCCACGGGCATAATGGAAACTCATCCCAGCCCCTTCACTGTAATTGGTCCTCTGGTCATCCCTCGCACCATAGCGCATGCACTAGGAGGCTGTATGATAACAGTGAATTTTATTTCATTAATTAACTTATGCGATTAACAAAGGCATTCGCAATTAAATTAAACTAAGAGCTTAACGCACCTGAGGTTGTAGTAAGGAATATAGGGAAATTCTGTTTTCCCCATTTAGATGTAAATTTGCTTTTACAACCGATCATCAGATGCTTTCAAAGGGGTTTGCTGGCTAGCTATCAGAACGACAATATAACGTGGATATACTTTCAGAATAGATCGGTGAATTTGGTTAATAAATGAATGTGTTTACTGATGTCAAAACTGCCTGCACATTGCACATGTATATGCAAGCGCTGTATTGTTGATTAGGCCTACGATTACGTCAACTGGCTCAACCATTGTGCATGTAATGACTTCTGTTATCAACTAAATGTGTAGATGTTTGTGGTGGTCAGACAATTGATCAACATAACATAAGCAGTTTATTACGTAGGAAAAACAGCAGACAAATGAAGGCTACATCATCATTTGCATGAATGTAGGCTACCACGACATTGGCTATCTATAATTCCAGGAATCTGTGTGTGCCACCAATGTTATCACGGCCACTATGCACCATCTATAGTGTATCTAAGTATAGTATCTGTATGTGTGTGTTTCACTGACATCTTAATCACCGACTGCATTATGGGCACAATGCACTAGTATTTCTAAATTCAGTCGTCAAGCCAGAATGTCTGATTCCCATAACACAGCCATGTACTAGAGCCCTTTCCTTCTAGAATGTCTGTAATTTCAGTGCTAATGTGTTTTGTTTATGATGCTATCTCACTCTTTGAAGCCATACTGACTGTGTGGTCTTCACGCCTTTGGACCTTAACTATTACTTAAAACCTAATTTACAAAAAATGTGCCATGAACCATTCGGCATATTCCTAACACAAACCTGATTTATGGTGTTAACACACACAGAAGCTGGCCTTCCAAACATTGTTACTGTGTGCATGAGGGTAGGCATTTGTTCAAATGAAGAATTGTTTCACAATGTTTCATGACCGTACCAATTATTTTTGCATAATTTGTTTATTTTTCATTACTTTTCCAGGCCCGGACACCACCTCATTCCCTGATTTTCCATGGAATATACCACCTTTCTTTTATTATTAGTTCTTTATTATGTTAATGTTATTATTTGGATCTCACATTTTCCAACACAGTAAACCCATCAATGCCTCTTGAGAGCGGGAGTCTGGAAGTCTGTGATTGGACACAGATGGGCTCTGTGACACGTGCACCAGCCCTGTTTACCAGCTCCACCCCATGCATGGCGAGACATGATGACTCACTTCCCCCCCTCTTCCCGTAAAACTCCTTCGCTTTCCAGAGCGTTCCACTAGGCAGGGCCCCCGGAGGGAGGCAGAGACTGGGACAAGTAGTCTGTCGTTTCCTGCTCTCATTTTCAGATTCTCTTATAGCTGGATAACTGATAGTCTAGTCTGCCAGAGGACCTGGGACGGATTATCTAACTGCTGCTCCTAAGACAGTTATCCAGATCAGACCTGACGAGCAGACAGTAGCGATAGATCAGACCTAACGAGCTGACTGTAGAAACTGTGATCACAGTTCACAGAGAGACAGTGGAGACAAGAGACCAGACCTGACAAGCAGACTGGAGACAGATCAGATCTGACGAGCGGACAGTACAAACAGAGCCTAAAGGCGTTAGAAAGAGGCAGAGGAGACAACCAAGGCAGCATGTTTCATCATTATCTGCAGAGCCGTCACAAGGGCTGTGCCAACTGTGTGACCGCACAGGGCCTCGCGCCCGCACAGGGCCTCGCGCCCGCACAGGGCCTCGCGCCCGCACAGGCCTCGCGCCCGCACAGGGCCTCGCGCCCGCACAGGGCCTCATGCCCGCACAGGGCCTCGCCCGCACGGGCCTCGTGCCCCCGGGCCTCCCGGGCTCCAGGGCTCTTTAAAAAAATAAAAAATAGTTTAGGACTGTTTTGACCTAACATGCTTCTAAAATGAAATACCTTATGCATAGTCTAGATCACAGGGTCAATGTGTCAATTTGCATCAATGAGTCATTATGTAATGCATGCTCACTTCATCTCCCTGCTCACTCACTGCGAGGAACGAGAAAGAAGTGGACTGCGCGAGAGTGTGACCGATTTCACAGGCACGAGTCGAGAAAATACATATTTTTTATCACTGAATACATTTGTCAACACTTCCAGAGAAGATGTGGTAGGCCCCTTGCGACGGGCCTGATAATCTGAACTGGAGGATGGCAGACTTTCCTTTCTATAGTTCTGACTTCAGTTCTTGGCAGGCCTGGCTGTATGTACACATCACAGCAACGAAAGCCACAGTGTGCTAGTCAGAGCAGGAGATCGTCCTACTGTAGATAAGAGCAGCAACAGCAACAGGAAGGACAGAGGAAAGGAGAGAGGCCAGAGAGAGCTGAAGAGAGGTTACAGGTAGGGGAGGGCGTGTTAAACCAACCCTTCCCTGGCCTCTTTTCACTCCAGGACCAGGAGGAGGAGGAGATGGGAGCATGAGGAGGAGGGAAAAGAACGAGGGAGGAGGAGGACGACAGGCTGTCTATTCACCTTCAGCCCCCCCCTTCTCAACCTTGCAAACGCCTCCAAGACACTGATGTGAAACCCTCAACTGAGGCCCCATTAGCAGTCTGCACACACATAACTTTAATTCCGGGCACAGTGCCAAAGTTGAAAATATGTACTTGTAGAAACTCTAAATGACCAACAGCCACAGGCAAGGAACTCAGGAGGGGATGATACACTCCCCCTCCGAACTAAAAACACACCATAAAAAACAAGCGTTTTTGTGAGCGTGTCTGTGTGAGATGAGCAAGCGTGACAGGGTCTTACAACCTCCAGCTGAGATCAGTGGATCATAATGACAGAAGACTCGGCTACCTGCTGCATGAGTTTGTGTGCTTGTGTGTGTGTGTGTGTGTGCACGGGCATGTGTGTGGGAACAGGAGTTTGCGAGTATCCGAGCAGGAGTGCGTGTGTCTGTGCGGGAAGTCCTGCTGTGAAAGTGGCCTTTAACTACAGGGCAAAAGGTTTGGTTCTAGAATGTGAGGAGGCGCACTTTAATATCAAACATCAGGCGCTGAGAGGGGAAGAGGAAGGGGAGGAGGAAGGGGTGAGGGATGGAGGATCTAACTGAAGGCAGTGAAGTGGTCAGGGGGTGTCGGCCTACCTGGAAGTTGCCAACCATGATGAGGCCTGCTGCACAGATCCATCCGGTGGAGAGGCTGGCCGTGTTCAACACACAGTTCTGGTGCTTCTCTATCACATGGGCATAGCGCAGCAGAACGATCGCCATGACTACAGGACAGGACATGGAGAGGGAGGGAGTGGGAGAGAGAGAGAGAGAGGGGGGGGGGAGGGGGGGGAGGGAGAGAGAGAGAGAGAAAGAGGGAGAGGGAGGGAGGAAAAGACAGTTTGACTCACATTTTCCCATCATGGCTTGTCTGACTCCTCCTGAAATTCATTGGGAATGACTGATACTGGTTAAACAAAGGCTGTGAGATTATGAAGGAAACGGGACATGGGTTTGGACATCTTTACAAATGGGTTTGGACAGGCCGTAGGTATTGTTTAGGGAACTGACTAATGTAGAGTGATTCAAGGAGGACCAGTTCTTATTTAGCTGTTTGTGGTCAGTGCTTTATGGAGACAGACTACAACTGCTGGGACTGAGGGAGGGGTGGGAAAGGTTGAGGAGGGGGACGGAGGCTGTGATGGAAGAAGGTGGGGGGCTCAAAGGGGACAGGGACCCAAAGCCGGGACTGGTGGACTAAAGAGTCCCTATAACAGCTTACCAGCTCGTCTTGAAAAATTGGCAAACAAACAAGTCAACAGAATGACAAAATGAGGAGTTCGAGATGTTGAATACATTTTGAGTGTGCACGTTCTTGTTTCCTTAGTCTGCTGGTCCCAGAAGGCACATACGTCATTATAGAGAAGTGAGGCAAGTTGCCAGCATGGAAAAACAAATAATGTCTCTGGGGCTAGGAAACTTTATTTTGTTCTTGGTCTTTGAGAAAGAGAACAGTGCACAGCAGAGAAAAGAAAGCTAATTACAGTTTACAGCATTCGATTATGGGGTCTGTACTGCAGACTGCCTGACTCACCCATTAAAACCGTGAATCGTTATTGTCACAGAAGAACTAACACTCTCTACAGAAACTAACTGCACGTTGAAGCCTTCATTGGAGGTCAGTTTAATATTAATCATAAATCCAAAACAACCACTTTGCTAGAGGATGTTTATGTTGTTGTGAGAAGACAATGGTGTAGCAGACGGCATTAGGGTCTGTCTGTCCCCTTCCTGTTGAGGATTCACATGCTAGATGAGGGTCACCAGCTCACAGAGGCCTGTGGGCGGTGTGTGATGAGTAAGCACCTGTCCTGACCTCCATCTTGCCTCGCAAGGACAACAACAAATTTCTCTGTGTCTCTCCCTTTGTCTCCCTTCCTCTGTTCTTCTCACTGGATCTGTCTCTGAGGGTCTCAATGGGTCTCTCTCCCTCTCAATCAATCTCTGGGTTTCTCTTTGTCTCCATCTGTCTTTTTGTTTGGCCCTCAAGTTCCCTGTACTCATTTGGTGCTGAGCTACTTTTCTCTTTAAGTTCAGGAAGCCTGGGATAAACCAAACTCTGGCTCCCATCCAGATAACAGCCACTGTGGAACCAAGCCAGCATTATTCTAATGTGTAACTCTCACCCCAACTCACAGTTCCAACACACACACACACAAACACAAACACCTATTAAATAAACCATGCCATCCCCACAAGGGGATCTATAACAACACCATCACATTATTTTCCATCGAAGGTATGTTGAGGGAAACTGTAAATATTGTATTTGTGTCTGTGTATGTATACTGTGTGTGTAAGCCAAGGACATATATAGGCCCATTTAGAGAAGAAAAATTAAAGATGTTCAATGCTCAAATAGGCCAACCACTTTGAAGACATTCCTGTTTCGCTAGTGAGACCTTTGAATCTACTAACCAAGGCTGTGTAATGGTCTCAAGCACCAGCAATCTGAAACACGAAGCTCACCACTGAACATGCTAAAGCATGTTACCCAACTCAAACTCTAGTGTTTCCATGGCAGAAACTTTCTCCCGGGAGTTTAGGGGAGCAAAAAGCAAGAACCAGTCCCTGTTCCGGGGGTAGTACTTTCCAAAATACTGGAAATTTGTGTGTGTGTGCTTGTAGCACTGAACATTTCAAGTGCACTCGCCATTTTTTATAGTCTGCGGCCTCAAATAGACATCAACATGGAGAACAGAACATACAACAGATGAGCCCATGAGGATATCTGGTCCTTACAAAGTATTTATGCTGAGGACGAAATTCAGAGATAATTGGAATCAGAGACCCGCAATGACAAAGTGCAGTGTAAAATCTCTGGCATGTTAAGAGTGCTGAACATTTTTCTCACTGCAAAATAGATCCAGGAAAAGTTTCATAATGATTAAATAAATAAATAAGACACCCGTTGCCTGTTAATGGTGCATAAGTCAGCAGGCTAATTTCACAAATCTTAAAAAAGTTCTGAGGTGAAAACTTCGCTAATAAAAGGCTGAAGGAACCTTCTAGTTACTTGAAAAGTGGTTCTGGGGAGTACAAGTTCTGGGTGTGTAACAACTGGCTACTTAGCATCTGCCTTTTCTGTGCCAGTAAAAAAAGTATTCTGTCGCATGTTGTTACATGCCTACTCAACTTTCTAAGTGTATCATAATACAAATGGACACACTGCTTGTTTAGGGTTAACTGCTGACAGGAAGTGAGGTTTTGACACTGCTAGAAATGTGCACTGTTTTAGGTAGTAGACAGTTAAATAGGTCATACTGCTGATCTGTTACACTCTTGACAGAAAGGGCTAGAGTAATCACAAGTGGTTGTGGCTCTGTGGGAAAAAAACAGCAATAGAAACCTCTTGGCACACACACACGGGCACACAAGCATAGTATGGCCCTGGGTAGCACAGGTTCAGAGGTCAGGTTCACAGACAAAACAGCAGCTGTTCACTGCTGCCGGCAGAGTTAACACCGTCCTGTGACAGTGTAGCTCCTGAAGGGCTGTTCCACAGTACCATCAAAATAGCCCTCCTTGAACACTTCTCAGCCCTACTATCAACCAACCATAGTTTGACAAAAGTGCATTTTGTTGGCTGGCTGCAATGGGATACACTGTAGTAGCAGTTTGATATCAAATATGGCCTTGTATGGTTGACTGTGTGTAAGGTCAAGTAGGGGGCCGCTCTTATCATGTATTTGTCCTCTGAGAAAGCTGCCAGGCAACATACCATCAGACCTTGAGTAGAAGCTGGAAGGTCTTGTCGCTTCTCGTCTCTCCTCTCTCCCCCTCACACACACACACACACACACACACACAGTATCACTATTCTTATTCTTGGTCTGAACCCACCCTTTCCCACCCTGTGGCTAAGAATAAAGACACACACAACCAAACACACACACACACACACACGTCTCACCACAGGTCTCAGCCAAACCCACAGATGGAAAACTTTAACTAGAGGTTGTCGTCAGAGAAGCACAAAAAACGACAATGTACAATACAGCACGTAAACAGTACACTCACACACAAAACAACACACATGTTTGTCAAAATGTATGGATGTGTGTGTGTGTGTGTGTGTCTTACCCATGAATGAGCCAGTGCTGCAGATGAGACTGAAGAAGCAGCTTTCCGGGGGCAGTGTACCACACTTGCTGTAGTAAAAAAACACAGAGAGTTAGAAACAAACATAACTCTTCTTCATGCCTCGTAAGTATATATTTCTGGTACATTT
Organism: Mallotus villosus; assembly: GCA_903064625.1. NCBI lineage: Eukaryota > Metazoa > Chordata > Actinopteri > Osmeriformes > Salangidae > Mallotus > Mallotus villosus. Next base: position 138,609 of record CAEFZP010005099.1, read on the forward strand.
TGTATGTGTTTGCATCTAGTGTGTGACCTTCAACCGATTTGTCTCTCTTATACAGACAGCAGGCAGTCAAGAGGAGGCACAATCAGTCATAACATGACACTACCAGCTTGCATGTCTACCTGCCTGTGTCTCTGCTTGTGACCTGGTCTGACTGTCTGCCTGCCTGAGTGACTGCCTGGATCCGAACAATCATGCGAGACGGACCCCCTCGTGGTATTTACACTCATTGACTTCATAAAGATCATATGTTGTTACATTCTCCTAACCAGACTTTGATGTTCAAAGCTCTGCAGTAGGGCTAACAAAACAAAGCCGCAGGCTTTTGATTCCTCAGCCCCCCCATCTGAAAGCTGACTCCTCGTTTCCTGAAAGTTCTTTATGTGTGTGTGTGTGTGTGTGTGAGTGTGTGTGTGTGTGGGGTATGTGTGTGTGTCAGACAAGTGCAGACCAATTCTCCCCCTCCCAGCCCTCTATGATAGCAGGCAGATCTCAGCAGAGGTTTATTTTGGGAAACCAGAGTCAGCCGCACAACACGTATGCAGATAAACACACAGGGAGGCAAGCGCAAACGCCGCACACACACACACAGGCTCCTTCCAACGCAACATTGGTTACAGACCCAGAGGTTTGCAAAAAACAATGGCATGGTGCTTTCCTGGTATTACCATCAGACAGAGTAACTGGGTGAGCGCTAGAGAAAAAGAGAGGGGGGGGGCAGCAGTGGGGTGAGGTAACACTAACCTGATGAGAGGTATGTCGTCCAGAGTGCAGCATAACATTGGGCCGCTCTGCAGATTCAGCTCCTCTTCACAGGACTGGTTATACAACCTGACAGCACGCGCGCACACACACAGTTTTACCCAAATGTGTAACTAGTTTAGGTTAGTTTATTGTCATATAAACATGCTGTATAGACTGAACAATTATTAAGTAGGTTATCAACAATAAACTGTATTATCATTAATACATGAAATCCATATTATTTATTTACTGCAAAATAGGGTTAGAGAAATGACACTTGTAAAGGCAATTGTTAAGTCAATCAAAAGAAAATGTTGTAGAAACAGCCAGCATCTGTATCTCACCACAGAAACATGGCATGTCTAACTGTTTTGGGCACTGTCACTGTAGTGGTGCCACAGAGTTTTGGTGTTAGTGTGTGTGTGTGTGTGTCTGTGTGTGTATGAGCACTTGGACAGCCCTACATATAAACCACAGGTTTCCCCAGGCCAGACCAGGCACAGGGCAACCTGTCGCTTGGTCAGTATGACCGCAACAATCACACTGAAAAGAACAACCAACAAGGTGTGTGTTGGTGCCCAGATATCTGAAACCTGTTAACCAGCTCTCACACTGCTAATGAGACCAAATGCTGCCTGCAGATGAATAACTAGAAAACCAATAGTCTTGGTGTTCAGCTATATTAAGCTCTTTTAGTTAGTGTTTCGGTACATACCAGTTACCCACCGGGCAGACATGCTGGTTGTACAGAGCCATGGCATACCTGGAGGAGTATAGGAAAACATGTATTGTCTTAAACATCAGGTATTTGTATGTACTTAAAAGGCTTCTAAACTGGACCAAGTGAAAGCCATATCGCAGAACAAGTTATAATTGAAAAAAGGGAAGAAAGAAGGTTGTGGTTTTTTGGTCACAGAGAGGTGCAATACTGGAAGTAGTTTCCATGTGAAGATGAGTTTGAGCTTACTTGTACATTTAGTTATTTAGCAAACACTTTTATCCAGAGCGACTTACAGTAAGTACAGGCCCAAGGACATGTCATTCGCACGGGTGGTAACCGAACCGGCAACCTTCTGAGTAATAGCCAGATTCCCTAACCACTCAGCCATCTGACTTCCTAGCTTAGGAAGGAAGTCTATCTAGCCTACTCATATTGATGATAGCACAGTATGTGACCTACTATGAACTTCAAGACGCTTGAGACACTCCTGATACCATTACCACCAATAGAGTAGGGTAGGGGTCTCTGGCATTGCTCCACAGAACCTTAGGTTATGCTGACCCGCTCTTTGTTTGCATTACACCAGGTCACCTGAGCAGTTCTGGTTGCCATGTTCTACCCTGGCCTGTGTTTCATTAGCAATGACTGGAAGCAAAAGTCAATGACTGCAGGGCCAACCTCTGAACCAAGCAGCCTATCTACAGTTTGCTTCCAGCATTTCAATTGCACTGAGAACAACAATCTACCAGTAGCAATGCCTACACACCACAGAGGGATAAGATTAGGATTCAGAAAATGGAAATGTCTTAGACCTAAATGTATCTGCCAATTATTTGTCCAGCACACACACACACACACACACACACACACGTTTGTTCTGTGTATGAAGAGGACTTTATCAGATGTGCTCGGGGGTCAGTGACAGGCTAAACAATAATTAAGACCGTTGCCATGGATGGAAGCGGTCTAACCTAAGCCTATGTCCCTCTCCAGACACACAGATCACCTGAGCCCTGTGGTTAACAAGCACTCTGCCATCTGCCTCTGACGCCAAGAGACATGAATAATCATACCAGAGAGGGGGACAGAGAAAGAGTGAGATGAAAGGGTGGGAAGATAGAGGAGAAAGGGACATTCTGGACCGTGCCCTGCATGGCTGTATACTTACAGCCCATGTTCTGCCTTCCCTTCACTGCCCTTCAGTTTGAGTTCCAATATACTGAAGGCTAATCCAATAAAAAGTAGTTATCAAATATATATCTGGATTAATAAATGAATGACAGACTTCCATCATGCCCTCTTGCAACAACAAAATTGTCTATTTGCCAATCTCTACAGGAGACCAGAAAAAAAAAGTTTATCAAGTTGTGTCTTTGAGGCATTAGCGTTGTGCTATCTGAATTCTTGATTTGTTGCGTTATTTCTTTTTTACAAACCCCAAAACTGGTTCAGTCTTTGATGAAACACCATGTGTCAGCCATAGAAACAGATGGCAGACATGCTGCCTGTATGGCAGTCTCTTACATAATAAATAACACACACACTTTGCACGGAGAGGGTGCGTAAAGACAGGTGTCCAAATCTTAACCTGGGAACAGTATTACCCATTCCTTCTCTCCCCTTGTTCTACTGTACTGTGACTCATTCAGTAGTTCTGTCCACATATGTATACCTCATGCAAATCTTGTTCAGTGTTTTCATATACCAATGTTGTATACTTAAATGACGTTTCGAAGTCAAAATAACACAAACTATAGCCTGAGGCTATTCTCGGAATAAAGTGGCCTTTCTTAGCTTGTGCTGTACTTAAACTAATGCGGTCTGTGCTTAGCGAAGGCTAAATAATAATAGGTTTGTTTACATTCGTGGGCGACTGCCAAAGTTGAGCTGTGGTGAGCTGTAATTGCATGCCAAGGAGTAGTATAGCAAGGGAAGGCCAATTTTTTTTATGTAAGACCATGGAAAGGAACATTTCCATGGAACTTCTTGAATCTGTATTTGAACGCCACAAAAGAACAAAATGTAAAAATAGTGGATGTTTGTGTTTCAACTCACGGGAGTCTGAGTTGCAGATTATCATTCAGCTGATTTGCAGCTCACTTGTTTTGTCTAGGCTTCTTTTAATATTTAGCCATAGTCCATCCTAATAATTGAAAACAACAAGGTCTAGATGTTACAGTATGTTCTAGATCTTTACACAACAGATATGTTTTAGTATTATATCTGGGAACTACAGAGGAATGAAAAGAAAACCATAACAATTTTAAAAAGGTCAGTATACATGAGCGAAGTCGGGGTGGACAAGGCCCTCCTCCCATCTCTGACTAGCTCTTTCATACAGTGAGCCAGGCTCTGTCCCGTGTCATGTGGAACTCTTGAATAAGCACTCTGAATACCCCAGGCCTAGTATTTACCTAACTCCCACCCAGATACTGGCTGTGGGAGACTGGGTGGGGTTATGCAATAAAGTGTGTTCTTTCACATTCCGCTAGCCAGGAAGGGGACCTTGACTGCTCCTGAGAACAGGGAGCCCTTGTCAACGCACCAGGAAGGAAATAGGTGAGGAGAGGCTTCAGACGAAGCTAAAAAACCTCAGCAAGTAAGATCACCTTAGATCTTGTACATCCTGACCATCACTCACAACTGAAGAGATCAAATGAATTGATCAACTCTCCTGAAATCCAGGAGCTATATTGGATTTCTAAATCAAACTTCTCTTAACTCAATACCTAATTTCAGGCATACCAGGACCACCTCAAAAGTGCTTAATTTGCTTCCAGTGCTGAGGTAACCAAGTTAAATTGGTTAAATTCAGATAAACTAAAGCAGTGTTTATGAACCCTGTTGCTGGCACAAGTCACACGACACAAAATTCCTAAAAGGAAAGCGAGGTAGAAAACAAGACTGACAAGGCAACGCAATGATACCTTTGACATTGGCAGTAAGCTCATCATCACACAAGACAATCTAGTGGGATGGTTAATACCGTTTTACAATACATCTAACAGAAATGTCCACAGTAGGCTACTTTAAACTATCTCCTCTGGGCTAGCCTGACGTGAACACACATATTATAGTTGCCAACAGAAAGCATGACTGGATGTCGTTACTGTCAACTAGACCTATCGAATTCAAAGGGAAATTCATTTTCCAGTCAATAAGTTTTATTATTTGTCATTTTATACTTGTTATTATTTATTATAATTACCTAACCCTGATCTTTGGTAGCCCATCCAACACCAATGAGTGGGAAAAGCATATGGTGGACACGACTTTAGGCCAAATCAGAAATAAATCAATGGACCCATTTCCAACAGGGTCGTGTTCCATCTCTGGGCTGCAACTACGAGACACTCACACAACCCATATTCCAGTGATGGTCAACGCTGGAAGGCTGACTGGTAATATCATCCAAAGCGACATCTCCGACCCTCTGTCCTCTTTGCCCCTGCACCTTCGGAAATATCCCGCTTCTTCTTTCTCCTCGACCAACCACACTTTCTCCGTACATGTATTCGCATTTAATTCCAGATGACGGAAATATGTGTCGCCGGCAATTTCATCTTGTCACAAGTGAGACGGTGAGGCGATGATTGTCTGGTGGGGGAAGATTAAGACAAGATTCATAAACGGGCACTGTCTACTGCTTTATTGTTAGTTATTCAATATTATCAAGGAAAAATCTCTCCACCTAAATCAATTGCTTCCTAGCTAGCTAACAACATGCAAAATGTGACGGTCGGACCAGATAGCATCTTGTTCATCTCATCCACCGGCAAGATTCTACTCTGAATGTAACAGCCAAACGCTGTTCATGCTAGCTACATAAATCACAGGAGATATCATTATCTCACCCATATGCTTTTTCCAAATGTCCAAATAAGTTGTTTTGTGTCCACTTGCAACAATCCCCAGATGGTCACCTCTGGTTGCACTTGACTTGATGCTGTTACAGTAGCTATAGGAAGCTCTGGCTTACGCTTTTTCCGTTTGAGAATTTATCAAATAACCTGTGTGAGCTTTTCACCTAGACGTTTTTTCACCTTGATTGAAACAGCTGCAACGAAACTAATGCACAAACTCGGTGGTGCTGGGCAGATGTACCCAGCTCATTGTCCATGGAATAACAGTGTGCCAACCAGCTGTTTCTTTGAACTCCTCCCATTTGTGAAATTGGATACGCTCGATTGAATCATTCGGCGTTCGGTGAGGTGGACACATAAATATAAACAAATATTCAGCAATCATGTTATAACAATATTGGGAAATCCTTTATGTGAGAAAAGTTGTGAGGAAAATACTCAAAATGTACGTCCAGTACAGTGTACACTAAGCACTGTGCTTGGTGATGACATGAACCATAAACTCCCTACCTGGAGTGTATTCTGTTCATTTCTTTCGAATTGTCCGTTTCTGATAATAGGAACTCCATATCATAACTTGACAGGTGCAGTTTAAAGTGTTGTTTTGAAAGATTTAGTTAACTGCATAATAGCAGTAAAGTAACAGTTGAGTGGCCTGTGTTGAAAAAGCAAGTTTGTAGTGTATTCTCTCTGCCATCTAGTGGTTTGTTGCGGGAACACGCTTGTTCGAAGGTCTACTAAACATAAATCTTCATAAAAGTATTCATCACATTTTCTATTTGTTTCCAAAGCATCAAGCCTTCACCATCTAAAAGATATTGACAGTTTATGTAGTTTTTTTATTCAGTTAAAATGTAAATTATATTTCACACAATTTAAATGTGGGATTATAAAACTAACAAGCAATAGAAAAGTAAAGAAAGGATTACTATTTGTATGAATTATACATGCATGACTCATCTTGACAATTTCTCAACAATCACAATCAGTGACATTTCCTGAAGCTGGCATACCTCTTGGAAATTATAGTTGTAGACAGACAAATGAGCAAAATAAGACACACAGTAGGTCCCTTAAAACCCTAGCTAAAGAATTTCTCTGTTTTGCCTCAGTCTCACACTGGAACCAAAACCCCACACACTAAAAGCAGGGTAGAGAGCCTGAGTAAATGTAGTCTGGACTCTTTGGAGGAGGTTCATAGTCCCAGACACACTGTAAAACTCAAGGATACCCACCCTGTGGTCTAAATAGACGCCAATTTTGGATGATCTCGGCACTGCTATGTCTGTACTCTTATTATCATGCACAAACGAGTATTTGGAATCTGAACAATACAGGCTCCAGGACATTTCATTCCAACCTAGGCTGCAGTTATTGGTCTTTCCCTTTCGACTGATTCCCCAGTAGGATACAGCGATATCTATCTCTGTTCCCTTCCAGTCCACCTCCCAGTAGCTCCGGCTCCCAGACAGTGTCTCCTTGCACAGTACCTTGAAGATAGAATGGAGTTGATGAGAATGTGAGTTTATCTTAATTCCGATAAGACATTAAATACACCAGCTCTACAAAAAAAAACATAAACAGAATCAGGCCACAGACAAATGAACCAAGCAGAGTCATCTAGTTTACACTACATGTTATTCTCAACTAACCTGCTGCCAGTGGTCAAACCTGTCTGGGTGGTCAGGGTAATTCTTGGGATCGTTCATCATCGTGGCTACAGTGCCCCCTTCTGATAGGTGAAGGTTAGGATGGGCACTGTTGGAGTCCAAGGTCAACTGGCAGTAGTCTGAACACGGGGCAACAATTAAGTACAAAACATCCTGTTACACCACATACAGAGAGAAGGAAATATGTTTATGTGTATGGATGCTACTGAATTGTTGGATGACATTCACATCTTTCACAAAACCTGTTTAGCCAGCTCTGCCCGATAATCTGTTGCAGTTGGGTCAAATTGTATGTCACTTTATACATGCTACTGAGCCATGGCGTGAGGAGGATATCCTTCCCTGAATTATTATTGAAATTCATGTCCAGCATAGATGTAAAGGATGAAGAACTCACATTTTAAGAAATCTTCTCTTGTCTTTGGTTGAAGTTGTTGAACATCAACCGGTTCTACTGTGGAGGGATAAACAGAGAAAGCTCACTTGTTGTTCCTCAAAAGATCTTAGGATGATTTTCATTCTTCTCAAACATCTGTTTGCCAACACTGCTACCTTGACACTGTGTTCAGTATGTCAGTTTTGTTTACGGTCATGACATGGCCTCATATCAATGTTTAATAACGATATGGCATTGGCTGATTTACATGTACAGTATAAAGACAATTAATGAAATTACTCACATTTAATGGAAACCTCTTTTTTCATTGGTTCAAGTGGTTGCAAAATGTAGACTTCCTTTACTGTGGAATGGCAGATAGAGAAAGCCCACTTTGTAAAGGTACTTTACTCTAACAAGCTACACAACCTAAACAACAGTTCCCAACACCCACAACCCCCAAGGCCTTCAAACTCCACCCAAACATACATCGACTGTGTCCAATCCACTTACTTGCTGAGGAGACTTTGCTGGCTTCTACCTTGCTAACCTCTTCTACTTGTACCTTCAGTGCGGCAATGGCTCTCTTGGTTGCATCAAAGGAATAGTGTGGGGCTACAGTGACACTATTCAGGTCCTCGTATCCTGAGGGACCGGACAGAGACTGCCAACTCTATAGGGGGCGAACGGTAAATGGAAAAAAGCGTTGATGGATCTCTTTCCAACCCTCTCAAAAAGCTTAAATGGAAAACATTTGGTGTTTTTTAGTGGTTTTCTAGAACAAAGACTGACCTGCAGGAAGTGTATATGGTCGTCAGTGAGTGAGAGCTTGTCCAGGTCTGTGTGTTTCTTCTTCATGAGAGTGATCTCCTCCTCCAGGCGCTGTAGCATCCCCTCGGCCTGTGTGACGGTGTTCTTCTCATGGGCCCTCACCTGCTCCTTCACCTCATTGTACTTCCTTTCAATGGAGCGTATCAGTTCAGTGAAGATACGCTCATTCTCATCCAGAGCTGTCTGTGCTGAGTGCTGTGTGGTGAGAACAAGTGAAGGTGAGTACTTTGCTCACAGCACATGCAAATACATTCCGGAGATATTAATACCAACAACCTCTCTAATCCACAAGATATGTCTGTCTAAAGGCAATCCTGTTTAAGCGATGTACAGGTTGACAAGGCTACCTTAACAGACTCTACAGCCTGTCTGAGATCCTGCCATTTCTTCACTCTCTCGTCAATCCTTTGCTGAGACTTGTGCAGAGTGGAGCCCAGCTGTTTCTGTGAATGAAGGGTTCACACAATCAAACCTCTGTGGACTGTGAAGAAATAGGAAATGTCGTTTCTTTTTAAATGCTTACCTGCTTCTCTGTCCTCTCTGTCCCAGCTGGGACAGTGTCATGGTGCTTGTGTTCGTCCATCATGCACAAAACACAAACAGACGTCTGATCGGTGCGGCAAAAAGCCTCCAGCAGCTTGTCATGCTGGGCGCAGATTTTCTCTCTCATCTGGCCCGTGGCTATCACCAGCTTGTGCTTCATCAGGGCAGGGTAGTTGTAGTGAGACTGGAGATGGAGCTCACAGTAGGAGGCCAGGCAGAGCAAGCAGGACTTCACAGCCTTTTGCTTGCTGGTGGTGCAGAAATCACACAGGACATCCCCAGGCTTGGTCTGGACTTTGGGTTGGTTATGAGAAGTGGACCTTCGGGATTTCCCCAAGCTGCTGTATTTGTCCAGGTCCAGAGCGCCAGAACGAGACATGTTTTTTCTTCTTCTGGGTTAAACTCTGAACTTGAGTGTCCCGTATAGGTGTAGCAGAGAACCTTCCCAGGTAAATCCAGCGATAAATGATCCACATGAAAGACGGTCCGTGCAAGTTAAGAGGAGTTCACACACAGAGTGAGACAGTTTCAGTGAAACTGCTTGACTGGGAGAGAGCGAGAGAGGGAATGTTAGCTATGAGGATGACTCTCGGGGCCAAACCAGTATTCCTAGTTGGATGTTTGAAGACTGTAGGTGTGGCACATTACAAGGAGCTGTGTGTAACAAAGAGGAGGGTAACAACAAAGAAACTGATCTTTCCTTGACAACAAGGGGTTGAGGCATTACATTGACTTCAGTAATTGAAAGTTTTAAAATTAAAAAAGAAATATCCTTCAGACAGTACTGTCTCTCGGCATAAAACAAATTATTCTTAGCTATATGTTTATATATATATATATATATATATATATATATATATACATGAACTGGTTATTTTCTACTTCTCTAGATTTTTTCTTATACAAAATGTATATAACACACCAAGACTCTGGGATAATATCGCAGAATTGGGAGGCATCATTGTTCTATTGCTCCTTGAACTAGATTTTGCAGAGAAATCCCAGCTGAGGACATATGACTGCAAAGTGTCCGTGGCCAATGAAGATGAACAACCTTCTGAATGCATTACACTGATAGTGTTTACTTGTCACACTCTCTCTACGACCCATCAAAGGTAATTACCCTCAAGTATGACCAAGAAGGGGGACTGAGGCAGAAATGTGATAACCACTCAGAGGTGTTTCATACATATTTGTGTTTCGTGCCAAAATCTTGTACCTGCTGAAGTTGGGAGACCATATCATACCAGTCCACGAGGCTGACCCACAGTTAAATTAACATTTAATTCACTTAGCAAACACTTTCATCTAAAGTGACATGTAAATAGTGTATATAGAAAGTACAGCAGAAAATCAAGGATCAAAAGTGCATAATGCTAACAGTATTTTGGTGGTCAGAGTCAAAGAACAGTCTGTTTTTACCAGGCATAATGCAAATGAACCATATCTTAGCTCCCAGACATGGTGAACAAGAAAGATAGGGTTAAGGTTTACCAACCCTGATAACTTAACTACAGTACAGTGCAACAATAACATCTCAACTATGAAATGACACTGCACAGTGCAAGCAAAAACAATGTCATAGCTAAAAAACTACACTTGACACTGTTGTAGTGGTACAACAGGATATCAGATACAATATCAAGAGAATTAATAGATCACAAGTATCGCAAGAACTGATGTATCGATACATGCTACTCTTGGTGCCCCTTAGGTCAAGCGAAGAGTGGATAGTTCGGGAGATGCTTGAAGTGGTGCGTCTTGAAACCCTGTCAGAAGGACAGTACAGAAGGAGAGGTGCATAGTTGAACAAGGAGGTCATTCCACCACTGTGGACTATGGAGGGAGAGAAGCACCCCATGGTAAGAGTGCAAGGACCGTTTTTTTCTCTGCGTCATGCGATTGGGGGAGTCAGATAGCTGAGCGGTTAGGGAATCGGGCTACCAATCAGAAGATTGCCAGTTCGATTCCCACCGTGTAAAATGACGTTGCAAGGCTCTGGATAAGAGCGTTTGCTAAATGACTAAATGTAAAGGTAAATGTGAGATGACCTGATGTCATAGAGAGGTGCCTTTATCAATGCATAGTCCTGGGGGTATGCGGGGCTCATCCTGCTGGCCGCAGTTTAGGGCATTGACTTTGGGGGACATGACCTGCTTAGTCCTCGTTAGATGAAATGAGGATGGGTCTCAAAGCACTTATTGATCTCAATGATTAAAAATATTGGACACTTTGGACACAGATTTCTTGTACGAACGTGTACTAACCCATTAAAACTTTGAGGAGAAGTGTTTCCATCAAAAAGAAAAAACAAGCACACCGTATACCTACCTTTCACTGCATGGCAAATGCTTTAAAAAATAGCAGTGGTTAATGGCCAACTTTCTGATATTCTGCATGTGCAATGGAGACCAATTGGAGAGCTTACTTTAAGACAATGTAGGCTGAGGAGCATTCCAGCACAGCAACTTTCACATCACTATACAACAGAGAAAAGAAAAAAAATTGAGAGTTCTGGACCTGTGGTATTTTTGGTGCCCTTTAAGGATGTGCCCCTTTTGTAATATGTGGATATACTGTAAGTAATAATAGATGTAGGAGCTATTATTGTTCTCCTATGGGGAGAGGGCTTGTTTCATTTGGGTGTGTTTTGTGGTGGTTCATTCATGTTTGGCACATGTGACCTATATTAGGCTTGGCCATAGGTGGCAGTGGCGGACACATGCACCAGTGTATGTGAGGCTAGGTTGACTGGAGGTTTTATCTTTAGAGACTGTTGTTCAGCGCCTTTTCAAGATTTTCAAAACTCCAACCTTGAACATGAAATCAGAGATTCTGCTTAGTCATGCAGCATTTTTTGTACTTAAATCACTACGTGTTATGTTGGATTTCCAGCACACAAAGTGATGGAGGAGCAGGTAGAAAGACTAGAGAAACAGATTCCCTCCTATTCAGTTGTGCCTGCATATACTTTCAGGTAGTCCATCAAGTCCATCTGTACCTGAAGAAAAACACATTTAAAATGGGAGGATATGCCTGAGTAAACACAAAGAGTGGACAGTTTGCATGTTCAAATGCTGGTTCATAAGCTATTGTTCCTGAACTGTAAACCCATTGTATGATTTGACAAGACAATCTCAGTGTGAATAAGTCTAAATGGAGGAATTTAACTTTCTGATTGTATTAAAAGAAAATGCTGCCAGGTTTTTTAATTGGCCACTTAGGCAGATCCTTTATTCGTCACTAGCTCCTAAAATCCATAAAAGGTGACTCTGAAAAGTCAAGTATCTTATTATGAGAACAAGATTAGGAATGCCATGTGGTTTAGCATTTTTGTGAGAAATATTAAAATAAACCAACCATTTTTGCTTAATTTGCTGTGTTATGATAGTCATACTCCAAAGTCACACACAGAACCTGTGAAATATTTTGCGTACAGTTTGCCCAAGCCTTTCCCAAAGTGTATCATTTTGTTTCTTTATAATTTAATGAATGTCCTGGATTTCTTTGCTTATTTTTTTACATCCATGTTGAGCCGAACCGAAAACCCAAATTAAATATGATAATATTTTTTTCACAAGAGTATAACATGATGAAAGGCAAAATAAGTAATTAAAATGATAGGTTATGAATTAGCATAGGTCCTAATGTATTCCAACATGGTGCGTGCGAGCAGAATTGACAATGACTCCGAAACAGTAGGTGGCAGCAGTGATTATTTTGCTGGTGAAACGACTACAATGCTTTCGCTAATGCGCTCCTCTGCAACGTTGGCGCCAGAAGATCTGTGGCGCCAGCTATACAGAAAGAGTCAGAGGAAGACATCAGCGCAGTTCAGACGCAAGCAAGCTAGCAGCCCGGAGCTATCATTAGTGCAGAGCTCACACATAGTTTTTCATCATCCCAAAAATCCGAAGACAAAGAGGTGGGTGCAGTGGTGTAGATAAACTACCGATTTATTTTATTCTATTCAGTAGATTTGGTGTCTCTTTTAACAGGTACAGTATGGCCGTAGATCATATAAGGTACTCATTTTGCAAAAGTTATAGTCTGCCTACTTCCAGTTGTTAACTTATTTTTTCATTTCAATCTTTCGCATGAAGTTGGTATGTAATATTGAGAATGTATTTTTTTTGGTGCTGGAAAGTTAATGAAAAATATTCTCATAACATTACTTACTGTATGTACTTTTCAGGAATGGCAGATTTCAAGCTATCTCGAACAGCTACTAGCGTGTAGTAGCCGATTTAGCTTGCTAGTTAGCTTGATACAACGGCTAGGTAGCGCGCTAAAGTGGCTTGCTAGCTATGCTACTGCCGTTGCTGCAAGCAGCTTGCAAGGCCATCAGAATGCGGGCTGAAAATACGATCTTGTAATGCTATCCATTTTGGTTTCTATTGTGTTCTTTCATGAGAAGCAGTCGTAGAAACGGCGAGTCGGCAATAGTCGTTTATTGTTTTGTGCGTTTTATTAAGTCTAAATCATGTTGATTTACTTTGTCATGCACTGTCGATTATATAATCGGGGGGTCGCCTTTCCCGGGTTTTTTTTAGCGAGGCGAACACTCCTCGCCCGGTCCACGTTAGCCATCTTTGTTTCAGTCGACTTTATCGGATTATCATAAAATTTCCAATGCGTAACATCTCCACACTGGTGAATGTGTAGGGACTAAATTGTTATGACGTTAAATATGTGGATATTGTTGGTGCTCTATTTGAATTTGTAAAGTGGCGTTTTGAAGCTAGTCAGCTAGTTCAAAATTGCGATTTGAAGGGCGGAAGCTAACATCATAGCAGCCATCTTATGCTTGTTGGCTAGCTGAAAAGTGGTGGTGTGGCACAAGATGGCTTGTGAATGCTGCGCACTAGCTGTGACGGGAATTTCCGCGTTCGTGATTATGTCCAAAACCAGGATGAATCCACATTGATTCGCTGCATGTTTCTTTTGCAAATTATACTTTTCGTTCTATAATCAGCTTGTCAAACAGCTGTTTGTATGAAGTGGAGCTAGTTAGCCAACTTTAGCTGGTCAATTCAGGCAACATTAGCGGCTAGAAGAAGCTATCAATGCAGTTCATCGTTAACTTGTTTTCCCATAACCTAGCCAGCTAACTAGCGGGCTAATGTAATGCTCGCCATTTGTAGCCAACACGGATATGTTGGCTGCATAGTGAGCTAACCCTAAAGGACTTGTTATTAAAACTCCGTAAAGCAACTGAAAATACAATACGTTGCATTTTCTAACATGGATTCGTAAGTAAAAAAATACAAACAATAGCAGCGCTGTTAGGCAGTCACCGTTTGTAGTGGCACGACATTTTCTATTCGGCTTAACGTTACAATAAGCGTCAGATGCATGTCTTAAGCCGGACTTGAATGCTAGCTAAACTACCATTTAGCGTGCTATATAGCTGGCTAGTTAGCGAATTGTTTGCTAACTTGCTAACGAATCATCTTTAAAAAAATATTATCTGACCTAATTTGTATATTAAGAACATTTTGTGCATTTGTTTGAGGCGACCGCGCGCCTATTTGTCTTTTCAATGCACACTGAATGGCAACATGCATTGGCGATCTATAGACTGATACAGACAGGTCTAATGCAGGTTTCCCCATCCTCTGGCTAGTTAGCCATAATTTACAGTTAGCTGATGGTCTGGCTAACGTTAGTTAGCCACCTTGCTAACAACAACAGGTGTCAAGTGAGATTTCATGGGTTAGTAAGTAGTTAGTAGGATAACTAGAACTTTGAGGTGTTATTTCAGTCTGTCAAAATAATCAACCATGCATAATCCCCAACCTGTCCTGTTGTGTTCCCCCACAGAAAACTTTGATTGCAGACCAAGACTCCATCACTGCACAGCTAACATCCCGAGGAGAGCTTTCCCCAAGTTCCCTAAAAGTAATCATCCGGCTCTAAAACGGAGGTCGTGGGGCTGGAGTGTGTTCTCATGGCTGAGTCAGAGACTGAATGTGACACTCCCGGCCTTGACACGCTGGGGTCGGAGTGTGTCATAGCCCATAGCCAGGTCGACCTTCACTATGCAGCAGAAACAGAGATTATGACTGAGGAGAAGCGTGGTTTGGAGCTGGAGATCCACGGCTCTGACCTAGCCAAAATCCAGGGCCTGGGTTCAGAGCTAGGGGCTGTGGCCTGTGTGGATGCCATTGTTGCAGAGACGGATCATGACTACACCAAGGTGGAACATGCAGATATGCAGTGTTATACGGGGGCGGATATCAAAAGTGGGCCTAATGAGGTTCTGTTGGGTGAGGTGCTACTTAAAACGGAGTCTGAGCACGTGGTGAAGGTTGAGTCTGACCATGGTGGTGAGCTCACAGTGGAGTCTGAGAATGGCGTCGTCATCCACGAGGCCCACGGCCTGCAGTGCAACGAGTGCGGGGAGATCTTTGGCAGCATGGCTGATCTCCACCAGCACTTTGAGATCCACAAGGACCTCAACCCTTACATATGTGTGCACTGCGGTGAGAGCTTTGCTGTGGAGGCTAGTCTTAAGCAGCATATGAAGATACACATGAAAGAGAAGGCCTATGTCCCCACCGGTGTGGAGATGGTTGGAAAAGGTGTTGTTGATGCCTTCAACCTCAAGTCCCATCAAATGATCCATTCCACGGAGAAGCCCCACAGATGCTCTGAGTGCGGTAAGAGTTTTGCAGCAGCCATCACTCTCAGAGAACACATGAAGATGCACTCGGAGGACAAGCCCTACAAGTGCACCCAGTGCAGGAAGAGCTTTGTCCGCAGAAGACATCTAAAGAAGCACCAGGAACTCCACGCCAGGGAGAAGCCGTACACCTGCGCCCAGTGTGGTAAAGGCTTTACCACCGCTTCCAACCTGAAGCAGCATCAGAAGACCCATGCGGGTGACAAACCCCACAGGTGCACTCAGTGTGGGAAGTGCTTTGCGGCTGCAGCTACCCTCAGAGAGCACCAGAGAATCCACTCCGGAGACAAGCCCTACAAATGCAACCAGTGTAGGAAGAGCTTTGTCCGCAAGCGCCACCTGAAGAAGCACCAGCAGGTCCACATCGGAGGAAAGCCCTACACCTGTGCCCAGTGTGACAAGGGGTTCAACCATTCCTCCTCGCTGTCTCGACACCACAAGACCCACCAGGATTCCAGGATGTACTCGTCTCCTCCCTCTGGGAAGGCAGCTTTTTACGGCACCACCCTGAAACAAAGGATCCAGCAAGGCCAGGGTGATAAACCATACACTTGCAACCACTGCGACAAGGGCTTCAATCATTCCTCATCCTTGTCCCGCCACCAAAGAGTCCACTCTGAAGGGAAGAGTTACACGTGCGCGCACTGTGGGAAGAGGTTCAATCACTCGTCCTCTCTGTCCAGACACCAGAGAGTCCACGTGGAGGAGAAGCAGCAGGCGCAGGCGCAACATCAGCAGCAGCAGCAGCAGCAGCAACAGCAGTACAGCGCCATCCCCTCAGGAAAGGGATTCCCCCACACCACCATCCTTAAACAGCGCATACTGGGCAGTGAAAAGCCCTACAGATGCTCCCAGTGCGGAAAAGGCTTCAATCATTCGTCCTCCCTTTCCAGGCACCATAGGATTCACATAGATCAGTGAGCTGAGTCACTCCCCCACCCCCCCTTCTACATGCCCACATACAGACCCCCCCACAACCACCCATGATCAATGAATCTGCAAGTTTGTCTGTATAGAGCAGTCAAAGCAAATGGACAACGACGAAAAAAGTCTTGAGGTCAACAAAGTTCTGTCTGAAACCGAAGGACTTCACTTCCTAGCTCACAGCTTTTGCAATTGGTTGGTTGAAAAGTTCCTGGGACAGCCGATTAGTTGATTTGAATAAATTGTGTGATGATAGACACTGAATGAGACTGTATTCTCATTTGTGATTGTGCTTAACTTGCCCCAGAGCCTCTGATCGCTTTTAAAATGTGATTTGATAATCTAGATGAAAATATTCCCAGAAAATGCTTTCCTCTCCCTGTGCCTGCTTTCTTTGATATAAGGATTCAGTTCAAGTGTGTCGTTGGCACAAGGGGGAATTGTGTAATTAAACAAAAACGAAGGCAGAGTTTGTAGATAACCTAACCCTGCTTTAGTTTTGAGGTCAAGCCCTCACTAGCCTACTGATGCAAATAGTGGTCCGGCAAAATCAAACTGCCTTGATCAAACAAATTAGCCATTTACCCATTGTAATGTTTTCACCCCATTTCACCCTCTGTATCTTATATGAAGCAGACAAAGAAATCCTATGTAAATAATTGTTGATTTTCTTTTTTATATATATGTATAGGTAGTGTGCTGTTTTGTTCCAGATGACATTTTTGATAGTGAGATCCACTTAGTCTCCCTCCTTTTCCTTTAAAAAAGTTCTTTACATTTTGTGTTAGCTACCAGGAAATGCAGGCGCTCTCCTTGATTTTGGCTATTATCTAGAATGCTCTCAGGTTAAAATAATGGTGTGTGTTGGTATTTCAGAGTTCAGTACTGTACTACTGAACAGACTGCAGAGAGAGCAATACTCCTAGTGCTAAAGTGGGACACAATTACAAATGGGAAGCAGGAAATGCATAGAAAATAAAACCATTTGGTAGCATTATTTCAAGTCAACTTGCGTCCAGATTATTTCCTATTCATTTCCCTCTACTCAAGCACCAAATGTATATTACTGAGATGTGACGACACAAATGTTAAAGAATTATTTCTTGCTATGACTTTGGAGAGAAATTTAATTAGCAATGTATAGAATAGAGGTCATTCTTAATATCACACTGCAGAGCTGTCAAAATTGACATTGTAATAGAATATTATGTATACCTATCAAGACATGACAGGATTATAGCTTGATTTAATAGAAATGCCCTCCTTTGAACTCCACAACACGGCGCTCTATTTACTGTTCCATGTACGTCTTTTACAAACTGATGTATTTTTTTAGATATGGTTTGGGTCATTTGAAAGGGAACGAGGGATACTGTTTTTATGGGAGTGAACATTATTTTGAGCAATATTTACTTTTTTTGACAGCAATTGTGCTTTAAAAACCGTAGCATAGGCTTTTTTCCTTGTGTTAGATAGGTGCCTTATTGCATGCTGATGTAGAAATGTATGCCGAGCTGTTATCAGAAAAAAGTCAAAGGTTTTGGCAACTTCTCCTTTGTGTTTTGTATCCATACTAACTTACCCCACATTTTAATTTTGAATTATTGATACTTATTCCTACTTTTGCTTTTATGTATATTACCATGTGTTTACACTGTTGCTATCATTATTGTCTTTTAATTTGTCCCTGTCTTATTTGATTGGCCTCACTGTAGATTTCTTAGAGGTTGAATTAAGAAAAAAAGGAAGTAACAATGTAATTAATCCATGTAGGCTTCTGTGTAAAGGCCCTACTCTGTACCATTTCTCCCAGATCTGAATGGCACACATATGGATAAATAAAGATTGTTCACTGTCAGCCTCTTCTCTCCTGTCTGGTTGTTATAATTTAGTTTGATAAACTATTGAGAGATACACATTTGTTGAAATATAATTATTTGACTGGAGTTGGGTTGCAATATGCAGCCATGTTCTTGTTTCCCATGTCCACTAGGGGGCATGCATGCTTTACCATCTCACAATGTCATCAGAATGTGTTGCAAGGTATTTCTGTGTCCACATGGAGACACTGTTTTTGTTTTGTTCCCAAAAAAGGGAAAATGTTTTATATCTGCTTGACTCCGAAATAGATGTATAGTGGGCTGTGTGTTCGAAGTCGGACCATTCAAGTATTCAGAGAAGACAAATCATTGGCGATATTTTAGTTAGAGCACAAACTAAACCTGAAATTGTTTTGAATTTGAAGTGGAATATTGTATGTAATATTTCACAAACAAATACAATCTTATGGTTAAAATTACATTTGACTTACTGCCTTTAACTTATTTAAATTTCCATATTCAGTTTGGGGCACTCATCCGAACACAAACATTTTGCACCCAAGTCTCTCAAATTTAGAATTAACAGCCGTATTAAATTCAAATGACTTCATACAAACTAGGTCAATTATCACAAAGAGCCACATGTTGTAAATAATGCAGGATTCTAAGTAATCAGCATATGTCAGCTAGATATTTGGAACACCTCAAACTGCTCACAATTCAGTGCACCGTGGCTTCCCCAGTAAAGGGGTGTTTGTGGCTTGGTTTGCCTCACCTGTCATGGGACTGTCCCCAAACACCCAAGGCTGACAAGCTCTGCCTGCCTGCAGATCCTGGTTTGAATCAGTCATGTTAGAAAATGAGTGAACCATGTTATGCTTATTATATGGAATTTATAGAGTTTGTAAAGTATTATATCAACGCAGTGATACTTTGAGGTACATAAACCTTTATTAGTGCCTAATGGCTACAATGGAAGAGACAAGAAAAGGAAGGATACCAAATGTGTCATTGTCATGTCAAGCTTTGTGGAACAAAAACATTTATAGCTTTAATCACTGTACAACATGTATGTAATAACACAAGCTACTAGTAAACCATGCATAAAACAAGAACCATCAACGTAATGTTAAACAGATGCAGCTCAGGGGTTTTATATTTGCATGTTGTATTTACAGAAACAGAGATATACATCTGTACACTATTGAAGTGAGCACCATAGAGCGACAACCCGACAACCCTACTTTTGAGCTACATGACCCAGGTGTCACACGTATGACAGGAGCCAGCTACAGAAGCTGCATTAGAGGGCTCTCACACAGAGCTCCACCAGGGGCCCAATGGGCTCTCACACAGAGCTTCAACAGGACCCAATGGGCTCTCACACAGAGCTCCATCAGGGGCCCAATGGGCTCTCTGACAGAGCTCCACCAGGGGCCCAATGGGCTCTTACTCAGAGGCTCACTGGCCTCATACGTTCATGACAGGAGTGAGCTGAAGCAGGGAACTCTGTGGTCTCATGGCGGTGCTCTTGGAATGCAGTTTCTCCAAGTTCTGTAGAAACCCCCTCCTTTTCAGCCCCTCCAGGATCACAGTGTTGTTAGATGAGAGGCTGACTCGAGTCCTAAAGGGAAAAACCCCAACAGAGCAAAGTTTAAATTGGTAGCTTCATTAATATTAACTGAAATAACAACGGATAAGACATTCACAGCAACACACCATCCAAGGAAAAGAACACCTGGTGCCAACAGAAGAGGGAAACAGAACTCTCTTTCTTTAAAACAAGAAAGCAAAGATACCGCAGTAATTACATAATAATCACCATAATCATTCTCTTCTGTCTAAATACCAGCTAGTGTCTTTGGAAAAAGGAAGCTGTTTGTTCAGCTTTACTTCTAGTTGAAGTGAAAAGAAAAGAGAAGCCACAGCACACACTTTGGAGGTAAGGTCAACGAGAGCAATCTATGGGGTCAACTAACCCCAGTTGGTGCTTATTTTCACTGTGGCTCAGTCTGAATTCCTCCAGGGTGCAATCTTTATCTGCAGCCCAGTGGGTTAAGCTCACAGCTGGAGACTGGAGAGGCGTGAGCACTAATAAACACTGGCTCAGAGCCAAGTGTCTGCAATACGAGGACCTCCCAGAGCAGACTACGATTTTCACCCGATGTTTTCACTTGAACTGACAGTCTGAAACCTGAACCAAGGTAGAACCACTCACCGCGGGGAGTCGATCCCGCTGTCGCCCGTGATGCTCTGGCTCTCTCCTCCCACCTCCGTCTCCCCCATCTCTCCTCCCTGTGCTCCGCCCACCGTGCTCAGACTTGCACCGGAACTCTGAGGAATTCCTCGCTCACGCCGGGTCTCGAAACTCTCTCCCTGCTCCTCTGCCTCACACCCCCAGTGAACGGACTCCCCGTCGCCCTCATCAGCTGATTTGTGCAGGGTCTCTGCGTCTGAGTCCACTTCGCTGGTCTGGCAGTAGTCAAAGATGCTGCTGTCTGCAGCCTCGGTATGATCCAGGTGATCCGAGCTCAGGCTGGCATCGTGCATTCTTTCCCCCAGTAGGGGCGCTGCTTGTCTGGGGCTCGGATTACTTTTGGCATCTGGAGATTGGGTTTTCTGGTGGTGGTGGATAGGCCCCCCACTCCAGCCGTTCTCCTCTGGTCTGACAGAGGTTCGAGGGGTGTTCTGCTGGGTGGATGAGTGGCTGTCCTCTGCATAAGTGCTGTCCCAGTTTCTTCGTAGGGAGTGGGGGTGGTTGTAGGGGGAGAAGGAGTCAGGGTGGTGGCGGGAGTGATGGTGAACAGGGAGCTCTTGGGGTTGTGGATCGGGGTCATGGGGTTGGTAGACAGACAGCGGGTCATGATAGTCGACCATCCCTGTCTTAAAGCCTTCTCTGCTGTTCATCCCTCCCTCCTCACTCAAATAGAGGGAGCTACAGGCATCTTCTTCCTCCTCCTCCCCTCTCTGGTATGGTCTGTGGTGGTCGCCATCCCTCTGTCCCATTAAGACAGGACTTTCTGCTATTTGTTTCTCTTCTGGACTTGGGCTTTTAGGACCTCTGTTGTTGTTATATGCTCCCCCCTGCTGGTTACCCGCTGTAGTGCAGGGCTTCTGATACGATGACAGCCTGTGGTTGGCATCTTCCTGTACATCTGCATGTCTTTGAGACAGTCTGTGCTGGACAGAGGGCTTAGCCCAGGCTGGGTCATAGGGGTGGGTGGAGACTAGATCATAGGGAGGGAGCTGGGAGGCTGGGATTAGTATCTGTATTTGGCTGGAGAGTGTTGGGGTGGTCATCCCCTTTAGCTTGGCTGATTGGATGCCTTTGGTTGGTCCCACCTCTACACTCTCCCTCCTGCAGCATTTTGTGCTTGCCCTCCCCCCTCTCCCAGCTCTCCCTGCTCTCTCTGCCCCTGCTCTTGCCCTCCCGCTGGTGCTTGACCTTGTCCTCTATCCTCAGCGTGCTGCTCTGGGGGTATGCTGAGCCGTAGTCTGCTGGAAGCTCTCTGCCGGGCTTGGGGCTGGTGCGGAGGAGGGGGTCTGCGGTGAAACCGCGGTCGGGGAGACACTCATAAGATCTGTCCTCGGACGTGTGGGACTTCCCAGCGTGCTCTGCTTCGGTGGCGGTCATTCTTGCTCTGTGAGGGTCCCAGGATTTGGAGCGGTGTCCTGCTCGCTCTCTCCTCCCTGCTCCCGTCTTCCCCTCCTTGGGCTCTCTTCTTTTCTGGTCTCTGTTGCAGGGGGTGGGGGTGGTAATGGCAGTAGCTGAGTCCAACCCTGGTGCACTCTGAAAGGGGTTGTCTATGCGTTTCTTATAGAGGCATTTCCCCTCCCCGGGGTCCTCGAGGTGGTCTGGTTCATCGACAGGGACCTCCGGTCTGAGATGAGAAGGAATCGGGTCTTCTGTCTCTGGGTCCTCATCCACACACTGAGGGGCCTTCCTCTTCCCCTTGTCTTTCTCTCGGTCTTTCTCCCTCTGCTTCTCCCTGGAGGAGTGGGTTCTCCTCTTGCTGCGAGAGGCCTTGGGGGCAGACCTCCTCCCTGCTCCTAGCCCCGTTCTGGAGGAGTGGTGGTGCTTGGCCTTGGAGGAATTTAGGATCTCAGTAGACATGCCCTTGTCTACCCCTTTATCTCCCCTGTCCACCCCCTTGTCGGCTGGCCGCTCCCTGTCAGCTGTGCACCTCTCCCCCCTCTCCCCCCTCTCCTCCAGCTTCTTCATCAGGACTGTGTGGCGTGTCAGGTTGTCCACGGTGAGCTCAGGGTTGATGCGCCGAATGATGGCGTGCTCTAGGTCCCTCGGCAGGTTGTTCAGGTCATCCTCGTCCCTCACCGGCCATTCCTCCGGTGGGAACTGGCCCGAGAACGAGGCATACTCCTTCTTTGGTTTGTCTTTCTTCCCTCCGTTCCTCCTGAAGAGGCTGAGGCCAAACTTGCGGCCAGGCTTTTCTTTGCAGTCCTTGTCCTTGCGGCTGGTGGCGGCAGTGGTACCCGTGGTCTTACTGACCTCACTGGCCTGGTAGTCGGCTGCTGTGGAGGTGGACTGGTTCTGGACGGACGGTTTGTGGTCGGAGGGTCGCGTCCACTTCAGGCTCTTGCCGGTGCACTCGCTGACGGAGATGGAGACCGAATGTTGGTCGGGGACGGAGGGAGGGGTGGCAGTGGCCGCGGGTGTGGCCACGCTGGCAGCGGGCTGCTGTGGAGCAAAGCAGCTGCAGGACTTGCAGTGAGCCACCAGGGGGGGCTGTGCGTTGGCCTCCATGCAAGCCTCGTTGCTGAGGAGGTATGTGATGGGCGGGGGAGACGGCATCTCGTTGTCTCCAGAGCCGGAGGTCCACCAGCTCTTCTCTCTGACCAGGCTGTTGGTGATAAAGTAGGTCTGGGGTGTGACAATGAAGTAGCCTTCTCCTGTGTGGTAGATCTTGCGCTCCTTAATTAAAGTCCCCAAAGCGTTGTACAGGATGTCCTGGGTTGGGATTGTCATTCCTAAATAGGATGAAGAGAGAAGAGGGGATGAGGAGAAGGATGAAGTCAGCAGAATCCTCATAAGGAATGTATGTCCTATAGAATATATTTTTTTAATGTTAAGGAAATAGCGCTTTATTGATTCATGATTGGGGGAGGGGTGAACATAGTTTGGTGACTGAGTTTGGTGAACATACTAAATAATCAAAGAAATACCTGGGTGAGCCTTGCTCATGTGGTTGATGAGAGCTTCCTGGTTGACCGTGACATGGGAGGAGTTCATGTCTGAGATGACAGAGCACAGCACCTCGGCTAGGGGGATGAACTGGGACTGGGGGACAGGCAGCATCTGCACTGGTGACAGGTCACCTGAAACACACACAGACAAACCAAGTTAGACACGTCCACCTTCACATCTGTATGTGCACCTGGGTAACAGCAGACACTCCCACGCATATTCATTTGCCAGAATAAATATTCAGGTTAAGTTTACGGTCAACTTTCACCTTAGAAATCATAACACTGGGGTGGTCTTTTGAGGTATGTGAAACAGCCCCAACCTCCATCTCAATACGTATATTTGTATAGCGGTAGTATAGTCAGACCACAGAATGCCATTACTCCACCTGAAAGTAGCAGCTGAAAAGTTGCCTGCTGGGGTATCACATTTCACACTTTATTACATTGTTTCTTTGAATCGCCATTAAACTAATGTGACCGACACCATAGGATGTATAAAATCAGTTAGAGAGGAAGTGAGAGCGATATAGAGTCAGAAAGAGATGTCTATAGATAGATACTGCTGTGTCCTTGTAAGAACAGTGTCCTTCTACACCCTGAAAATATTCACACGCA
Source organism: Mallotus villosus (assembly GCA_903064625.1). Lineage (NCBI taxonomy): Eukaryota > Metazoa > Chordata > Actinopteri > Osmeriformes > Salangidae > Mallotus > Mallotus villosus. Next base: position 162,603 of record CAEFZP010005099.1, read on the forward strand.
CGCACATCAGAAACCCAGCCGACCAAAAGACTGACTGCTGTCCAATTACACATTCACAAAGTCTAGAGGCCACCTCACAGACACACCAGTTGGCTTTGAAGTACTAAAGCAAGCTTCATTCAAAACACCAGCAGACATTTGAACGTATTCCCTCTGTACAACCAATGATTAGAAAATGTGACAGATTCCCTCACATAAAACAGTTAATAAAACACAGATTAAGTGATTTTATTCCTTTAGGCAAACCGTTTTTTATGGGGTAGTTTTAGTGGCCTAATAACAAGTGAGGATGAAAGTGGGATAAGGGAGATATAGCAGGACTATAAAGATGGTCCACACTACTGGAAAAGGCATTGGCCCTTGAACTGACGCTAGATGTAGCAGGGGTCAAAGCCATGGTACAGTTCTGCATTGACATGAACCTGCCAGGACTCACTGCAAAAGCAAGGTAACATGGTCAAACTGACACAGTTACAAACCACAGACAATGTCCTCACGTTTATTACAGAAAATGGTGTTTGCAGCGATTTGTACCGTGTTGTACTCTGGTGGGGACATTACGCCTCAAACAAGCGTAGGTAAAGTCAAAAACATATTGTGTTGTATTGTTATGTTGTTACATTGCTGAAGACAGATTTGTTGGACCAGATGTTAGTTTATTTCCTCCAGGAACACAATGACACTTATAGAGGGACTCGCTGCACTTGATGGTTAGTTGTAACTGATTTAACTGCTTGTCCTCGCTGTGAATTATATTATTGTCGTTTGCTTTCCTCCAGGTACACTCTAGCACTTTCGAGGATCATGTTGTTTAATTTAATTATATAAATTATATAATTATAATTATATACTTAAATAACGACATGCTCTTCTGGTTCCACCCATTGGCACTTATTTGCTTTTCACAATATGCTTCATGTTTTGGCTACCAGCAATGTTTTGGGGGCTTTCGCGTTGTTTATGAGCAATGACCTATGCACTGTTTGTAAAACTCTCTCTTGTAAATCGCTTTAGATAAAAGCGACAAGTGACTAAATGTAAATGATATAAAGGAGGCCAATTTTTGCTCTGTGAGCAGCTGAATGTTTACCAAGAAACCAGGGTGGGACAAGCTGCCCTCTGAGAAAGCTGAACTGTGACCGATAACAGACACAGACATAGGCCAATGACCATGACCTCCTTTAAGACCAAGGAAAATAGGTTTTCGTTAATCAGCGACTCAGTGCTAAGGACCTGTGCTGGTAATGGGTGGATGAAAGTAAACATTAATTGTTGGTGAAGTGTATCAGACTCAAATTAGGCTTATCGCCTATGTGCATACTGTTTTTGTGTGTGTATGTGTACATGTGGGTGTAACAGCAAGTCCCAAATGTATGTGTCTGCCCTCTGCGGCAGCTCTCTGATTAGAGATATTTTTCCATTCCTTAGACATATGTGCATAAGGTCTGTGAGTGTTGACATGTCAAGCGGGAAAGAGGATACGACAAGACACTTTAAATGTAAAGTTTGACTGCCTAAATCAAACACATAACACCCATAGTCAGCGAGTGGGGCAGCTGTGGCTCTAGCACCTTGCATGCCAGCTCTGTCGCCTTGTGTGTGTGTGTGTGTGTGTGTGTGTGTGCCTGTGTGTGTGTGAATAGGCGAATGAGAGGCGACTGTAAAGCGCTTTGGGTGTACCGTGAGGGTCCATTAAATGCGCTTTCTAAATGCAGTCCATTTACCATTTACCATAGTTAAAGATGAAAAGTTAGGCTATTCAAAGCCCCAGATAGGGGCTCTGCTCTTTGACATGGGGAGGGATCGGGGACCAGAGGCGCCCAAACCCACCCGAGGTTGACTCTAAGCCTTAAAAGCTGATGTCTCAATAACAGCCTCACTGAGTCTCGCTCTCTCTATTGTGTGCACGTCCAATCGGAACACCTGCAAGGCTGTCCTCATGGCAACAGCTCCGGTCTGGGGTTAACAAGATCATTGGAAGACATGGTCAGTGGGTTGACGTGAAAACAGATTATTAACAGAATATTTTTTGACAATGGAGTTAGTGTACTGATTATAGAGGATAAACAAGAGCAATGTTGCCATTCATTAAAGAACAGGGTAGGAAAACACTAGCCATGTTATTAAGATGGTAACCCATGTGGTGTGTCCATTACCAGGGCGCTGTATTAGGCTTATTGTCCTGGTTCTGAGAAGGATATCCTGCTAGTGTTTTCATAAGGAGTAAAAAGAGGGGGATACAGAGCCAGACCTATATTCATGAACATATATTTACATGTATTCATATAGGAAACGCTTTTATCCAAAGTGACATACAAGTAGCGCATATAGTAAGTGCAGCAAATAATGAAGGACTAGGCTTGCATAGTTCTAACAATACTACAATGACTGGCAAAACCTTCCACCGTCAGACAGAGCAGACAGGAAAAAAGACGATGGACACCAAGAGATCTGAGAGATAGGTTTTTAATGATTTAAGTAGTTTGTTGCTGAACAGAGCCAGGTGGGGAAAATACTTGATACAGTAATCCTGCAAGGGGATTAACTCTAACATTAGACGGTGTCTCTCTTGTGAAACGGTTTTCTCTGGGGGAGGGGTGGGGGGGGTAACGGAACTCTGTGCTCCTGTAATATAAGACCAGGCCACGGACATTAAACCCATTGTCACACACAACATGAATACCCCTCTGGACACCATGGCAACACAAACCTGTGCCACAAGGAGAGAAAACGACACAAAAGTGAGAAGTGCCCAGGAGAGAGTAGCCAGAGGACCCCGCTGTAATAACAGGAGAGTTGGATTTCCGGTCGGGTGAAAAGTCCCATCAACATGAATGAACAGCTTTCTATATTCATTTAATGTATTCACATATTTACAAAGATCTTTACATCTGTTCAAATACCTTAGACAAATACTTGGTAGAGAGGACGTTTTGGAGCTACGGATGGACAGACAAATGCTGTCCTATCTCCTCACACTGATCTGCCTGGCTCCTGACCCTGGCTGAGAAATACCACATGTATTCACACTGAGGGGAGCGGGCCCCTGAGGGCCGCATGACTCCCATTAAGAAATAAGATTAAATTACTGACTGGCCTCTCTGTCTTTCTGACATATAGGCTGCTACTGCTACTGGCGCTACAACTGCAGTATCTATAAACCTTCTGAGATCTGATCGCCACAATGTCCTTCCACCCACCCCACCACCCCACCACCCCCCAACACACACACACACACACACACTCACATAAACAAACACACACACAGACCGTCTCACACGAGAAAGAGAGAGAGGTAGAGAGAAATATCAACCTAATACATACTGTGTGTAAAATACTTGCATTATGGAGTTTACAGTATGTATACATACTCAAGGTAAAATACCAGAAGGACTCTGAACTTCCTGAGATAGCATTACGAACATGTCATCTGTCCAAGTCCAAACCCAATACATTTTCAAGATCGAGTTTAAAATTAAACCCATTATTACTAACTCACAAACACATACCAAATACATACAAGCACACACACAGACCCAGTTGTCTGTAAGATCTCTCCTTATCTTGCCTCTCTAACCCGTTGTGTTCCAATAATCAAACAGGTTAATCTGCTACCCATCTCAGAAGGGATAGACTGTACTCCTTTGAGCAAACTTGAAGTTGGCACAGACAAACATAAAAACCTCAGTGACCTTATCACAAACATGCCTGAAAGAACCAGTGGAGTAGACTACAAACTGCCAGATTTTTGACAGAGAAACAAAGTCACACATTCAAATGCGCTGTTGGGAACGGGAACGACTTCAGCAGTGATTAATGTTACCACGCCCGCCTAGCACTCAGTTCCCTTTGTCCTAGTGTCGTAGCTGGGCTCCTTGCCACACCCTACAGCGTGTGTGTGTGTGTGTGTATATATCTGTGTGTGTGTGTGTGCGTGTGTGTATATCTGTGTGTGTGTGCGTGTGTGTGTATATCTGTGTGTGTGCGTGTGTGTATATATGTGTGTGTGTGTGTGTGCGTGTGTGTATATCTGTGTGTGTGTGTGTGTGTGTGTATATCTGTGTGTGTGTGCGTGTGTGTATATCTGTGTGTGTGTCCACTTATAGGCCTTTACAAGCTAAGCCTCCCAGTATTCTATGGTGCACACAGATGTGGACTAAGTAGCAGTAAAATAGGCCCATAAAACCCAGTGAAAAGATTCCCTTGACCAACATAGGCTGCTAGCATAGCAGACATTTTCATCCAAAGTGTTCCCTCCCTGCACAGCCTCTAGGTTGTGTCGGGTTTTTAATCCAAAATGTACTTATTTTAGGTGATAAGCAAGAGATTCGTTTGTTTTATTTCTACTAAGAGCGGAAAGTAGATTCTATCGATTACCTAGTGCTCCACCTAATACTGTCCTCTGACATGCAATTCTATAATTGAGGTACGTAACGCCCAACCAATTACATGTAACAATAGAACGCTTGTTCCCACCACGTAAGACTGTCAAAACAGCACAGGTGAGTGATTCCACCCTAATTATATCCTCCTTACCATGTGATAAAACTGAAACAATCTGCCCATTCGTGTTTCATGGTGACTTTAAAAAGCAATCATGCCATTATGAACATCACTAAGACAGGTGATACATGGATAAACCTGACAAAGCCTTTGGGCTAATAATCATACACAATACAGTCGTTGAATGGGTCTTCATGGAACGTTTAAGAGTCCTAAACCGATTAGAAGGATGTCAAGAGAATTGAAATGGTGAATAAAAGTTTCTTTATTTTTGTGTGTCAAAAATATGAATAGTCTAAATAAATTGCTCTTGGCTATTACGGGAACATTTGAGTTGAAGCCTTTGACTCCGAGGGAATAAACAGACACAGGCTTTGTTGTGTGTTTCATCCCTATGGCAACACACATTGTGAAGACACATTGCCGTCTGACTTTTATTCAGTAGGGTGTGGGACTCAACACAACCAGGCTTTTAGGTCATGGTTCAAATTCAAATAGGGATTTCACATTTCAGTCTTCACCATATCAACACATAAAACCAGGTTTCTAGCACTGTTCTTCCTATAAACAGACGGAAAGAACAGAGGGCAAGACTGATAACAATGGAGGAGAGGAAAACCCTGTATTTTACCATCCCATGGTAATACAGTAAAATACCTGGGCGGTGTTAGATGTGGTAACAAAAAATCAACAAAAACGTGCTATTAGTATTACTCATCTTAGTTTGTTTGGTATGACAGCCAGGACAAGACTAAATCATGCCTGTGAACAACTGTTGAGGACTGGCAGTGAACTTTAACGTAAGAAACACAAAATGGGCCTGGTGGTCCAGTGTTAGCAGAACCTCCTCAGCAGTGTCTTTGTCTTCGACCAGAAAGCATGAGACAGTTCAGAACACATCACCCCCATCCCTTAGATGTCTGGTGTTTTTGTCAGAAAGTAAAAAAAATGGACACAGCTCTCAATAGTACAAATATTGTTTTTGACTTAGGGCTCAAGTACCTTAGCGTGGCCTCTCTCATCCTCTTCAATGATGGAACGTCTGTCATAAGTTAAGACATAACATACCCATGTTTGTTTCTATAGGTTTAAGACAAGACTTGGGATAGGAGTTAGTCCCAGCCCTACTAAGGTCAGAAATTCTGCTATTCTGCGATTTTACCCTAGCACAAACCAAAAAGTGACCACCAAGCTCAAAGGAATCCAGGTCAGCAGTTTCACAAGCTTCCATTCTCTGCCATGTTTAGAAGTTCCAGGTGTTTCCAGTACGCTCCACCCAAGAAACCCCACCATTGTATGCACTCACAGACCATCCTGAGAGACTAGGCAATGGTTTACAAGAATCCCACACCTCCTAATCATTGAGCCCATATGAAGTCCATTGAGCCCATATGAAGTCCATTGAGCCCATATGAAGTCCATTTCCTCCAGTTTCGACCCACTCTGCACTACGTAAGAAAAAAAACTGCTTTGTTATCCCACAATTTGGAGAAGACCTCCCCTGCCTGTCCGCCATGTGAACCCCAACCTACAAGGCTGACCGATAACTGCCCTGTATCTAAATCACTGTGCTCTGTGATAAGAAAACACTTATCTTCTTATAATGTAAGCTTCATCATCACAGATCTGCTGTTACAAACTTAAATAAGAAAATGAATACTTCCCCTCAGGAAGCAAAGTGATACCAGATTGAGTGTAATATAATGATAACAGGATCATAACATCATACCTGTCCTCCTTATTCCCTTACTCACTTTCAAGCTGAATCCAATAAAGGGGCTCCCATATGGCTGATGGGGTTCATAGGCTAAAGTTAAGTAATGTCCTCATTTGGTACTGTTGGCAGTGATCCAGCCCTATGGGTGAACTCAATACTCGGGTCAATAAATGGGCTGTGTCTGTGTGATTCTCACCAAGGGGGAGCTTCCGGGCTAAATGGTTAGAGGATGTAGCTAACAAATGATGTGCAGCGTGTGCTACACACACACACAGATCCACAGACACGCACGCACAGACAAGGAAGGAGTCTTGTTTGAGAATGGTGGGAGCAAGCTCTGTTTCCTATTGAGACCTAATAATACGTTATCTGGAATCAGCACATAGCTTTCAGGAAACTGCAGTCAAGGCACCACAAGAAAAACAGACAGACATGCAGCCTTGGCCCAAAGCCACATGTACTGGACAGTTAATCATCCTCCATGTTGGCCAATGATTGACAGGGGAATGGGGACTGACAAAAGTACCCCACCCAACACAATCATACCAAGGTTTAAATAGGCAGGTAGCACGTGTAGTTGTCCTGCAGATAAACTGCCAAAATGTCCTGTCCAGTCATACAGGCTACTGGATAAGCTTGGGAGAAGATGTTTGGTTGCTTTGCAAAACCTTCTTATGTTCTCTGTAGCTTAGATACAATTACAGACCATTGTAATAATGGTACTGGTCCTTAAGGTCATTAGTAGCATTTGAGCTGGAATAACAGATTGAAATAGTCCTCTTGTAGGCCCTTTCAATAATATGCACACACAAAAATATCCCCACACACAGGACTAGCTTCCTATGACGAACACCTGGGGATGCAAAGTTTATGTGGGTCTCACCAACAACCCCTATTAAGTCCCATGACCCTGAGGGGCCTAGTTAGTTGAAAGGAAAGTCACCTTTGACCTTTGCTGCTTGATCAGGGCAGGGTGGGCCGTTTAACCCCTGTAAGAGCCAGCATGAGGGCGACACGACTAATAAGCAGACATCTGGGAGAGTTACGACCATTAGTTGGAGACCTGAGACCCAGACAAAATCATCTCATGAAAGGAGACACCAAAACACTTTCATCCCAATGACAGGATGAAAAAGGGGTTTACAGGGAGCTTAATGTCAGGAAAGATCCTTGGTTTAAATGGACCATTTCAGCAACGCATCACTACCGTCTGTGGCATCTAAAAAAAGATTCTGCACAGTTCAGAGTGCACAGCTCAGTAGCGGATTCTGTGATGTAGCATTTACCTACACGACATTACAGTCTAGTAGTCACACAGCTTGACTACTTATATTGTGTCTGTCACAAAAAACTAAACATTTTGCTAAACAGAACATTCTTACAGCATTACTACAGGCAGAAAGACAGTGATTGAGTGAGTGCATGAGTGAGTGAATGAGTGAGTGAGTAAGAGCGAAAAGAGATCCTAAATATATCTACACACCACATTTGCCCTGACAGTGATACCACAGTTGTCATAAATGACAGTAGTGAGAAAAACAGGACACCTCATTACATCACAGGGCGACATAAATGTTTCACTCCTTAGATCCATGCATAGTCACACCTCTAGGTCCCTGAGGCGAGCAAGAAACATTGTAGCCTTCCCACCCTGGACACACTGTTCCAGCCACTCCCCTTCGGCAGGCGTGGGTCCATCAGGACCAGAACCTCACGCCATAAGAACAGTTTCTTTCCATCCGCAGCTGGCTTCATCAATAAGGATAAGGACTTCCACTGTCACTAACACATATATTTAAAAAGTTGATCTATCACTTTATCGCACATTGCACAAAATCACCAGTCATATATTATTTTACATTGTATAGTATTGTTTAGAATTATTTAGACTATTTAAGATTCGTATATGTTTATTGTATGCACCTTCCTGCCACAGTAAATTCCTTGTTTGTGTGAACTTACATGGCAAATAAAGCTCATTCTGATTCTGTTTCTAGTCTGCAACCAGTAACAATGCGAAGCCACTCAATAATGCAAAAGTAGCTGTCATTGTGAACACAGCCTTATATCTAATTATAAAAAATCTCTTTGTCCGTCTGTCTGTGGCTCGATTGTCTCCAGAACCAGGCACTGTATGCAATCGAGGTGTAGTGCTCAGAATCTAAGGATGTGCAGTATTGCACCAGAAGTTGTTTGGAGAACAGTTTGCAAACAATACAAACACGTTCATCAACAGGTTGACCTGCACTAAGTGATGAAGCCATGAATCTCGCAACAAATAAATGTACACATGTTCACAACCAACAGGCACTGCACTAGTTTTACTAATGAAGAAGAGTTGGGAAACAAGGTAATTCCACGACACGATTATTTAGCTCTGAGAAGAAAGAGCTAATCATATCAATGCAGATCATTTATCACGAGGAAAGGGAAGTGAGAATAGAATGTCATTTTGGATTACTGAAGCCAAGGGAGGACCATCAAAAGACTATCCAGGACCTATATATTTGGGAACGCATACAGTATCTTCCAAAAACTCTTGAAAGCACCTGAAGGGTTGACCTCTGTGATCTTCTAACTAATATAACTTCAAACACTGGAAACTATTAAAGAATCCATTCTGGGTTTTTTTTTCTGATGCACTAAAGTCAAAAGTGAATTCAAAGGTTACTCAGAGATAGTAACGAGAAAACTGAAGTATGTGTGTGAGAGAGAACTTCCCCAGATAACCTCACCGCAAAGTGACTTGAGTATGAGAGGTTAGTTCTTGTACCAGCAGGGTGCATTCCCACCACGATAACAACAGGGTCTGTTTATCCTAATTCCTTAGCTCTCCTCATCCCATCCTCAAACCCCAACCTCCTGACCTAGTCACCAGACCCATCACCCCCTCCCAATCCCTCTAACCCTCTCCTCTCATCGCCTTAACTCTCTACACCCGGACGCATTGAGGAGAATCAACCAGATAGGCCTCTTCCCATTCCTTCCCTCTTCCCATTCCTTCCCTCTTCCCATTCCTTCCCTCTTCCCTTTCCCCTTTCTTAGTTCTCTACAGTTATCAAACCCACTACACACAAACCAAGCACCTTAACTGACACTAAAATGTACCCATCAGAATCCCTGATTGCTTTCAAACATTTAGTCAGAGAGATGGGACAGAATGATATTGGCCAGTTCAAATGTGCCTTAAAAGTCATTCATAACACAGGGTAGCTAGCAATGTTGACATTAAGATAATGTCAAGGCCTTGCTACCAGTCTGCAATAAACCTCTCGTCCCTCACCGCCCATGAATTGTGGGTACATTAATCCTGAGACTGGGCAGTAGAGGAGACTCAGGGCTGGTTGGCAACCAGCGTAGGGGTGATTCACTGCTGACCGACTCACAATGAGACAGTAGTAAACCATGTGGACATGTGAGCACATTCTATGAGATTGTAAACTGTGTACTTCTGCTTGTTTGAGCTGATAGTGCCTGTCGTAATGACTGGCTTGCTCTCGACCCCATATGTTGCTTGTATGTGAGCAATTGTGCTGAGTTTGTGGTGAAGCTTATAGGGTCTGAAACATACTGTCCGTTTTCACCTCCCCCTCCATATGTCCCTGTGTGGTCCTCCTCTCCTTCACATTCCACTGCTTCACGTTCCTCCTTAATGAAGTGATCCATCGGTAGGGGATG